>JAEMOT010001447.1:103911-176179 GCA_019297695.1 Apostasia ramifera | reverse complement strand
AATATTAAAAATTAATTTATATTATATTATTATATATTTTAATATAATAATTAATTTCAGTATAATAATTAATTTTATTTCACATCATTTATAATTTTTAATAAAAAATATTTTTATCTAAATTTAATTTTAAATTGATAAATTTAACCTGTAAATAAAATTCATTATTAATTGCCTACTTGCTCATCTATTTCCAGCGGATTTGAGAATCATCATTCCAAAATAATATACATACACTAACAATCAATAACGTTTGCTCGTTTGCTGATGCAACGTTCTCCCCTTTTTTTTTTTTCTTCGTATTTTTGCCACAATGGGTCCCTAGTTTATAGTCTTTTTCATATCATATTAACGGGAACATGAAAGCACAAGTTCTTCCCCTTGAACGCTCTAACAAAATTGATAACCAGCTCCAGGTCATGAAGTAGCCAAAACATTGTCTCAAATCTTAATAAACACCCAACATAAACAGTTCTAAAATCGAATTCACGAAAGAATAAAGCACAAAAAAATGATTAGATACAAATTTTACACAAATCTTTAAGCAAACAGCGACCAAAAAAATAAAAAATAAAAAGGTTCAAACCACCTCCTGGAGCATTGATACCACATCACAAATTCATGGTGCATCAGCCAGGCTGACAGTTCTTAACCTGCTACCTTCTTCTCATTTGTCCTTCCTCGAAATGGTGAGAGGATAGAGAAATGGCGGGAAACTGCAATGAAAATAGTTTTGTTAACAATAATTAATTTGAATATCAATGATAATTCCAAGATGTCGGACAGTCACAAATAGCTCGAAAACTAAATTAACTTTGGCAAATACTTCCGTGATACTTTAAAAAGTGTTTAAACATTAAACACGCTACTAAAAAATTTCACTGGTACATCACTTCTTATATTATTCTCACATATTTATGCTTTACAGTTATACATTATACGATACATAATCTTTAGGATGGTAGAGAAAAAGAGAATGAGAGAATGTACCACAATTCAGAGAGTGGTGCAGAAAATATTTAAGTTTTGGATGAAATAATACATTCCAAAGAGAAGTAAAACATTTAAAACTTAAGAACAAAAATATTTACAAAGTCTAGCATATGAGAACAGATTAAGAGGACCCAAAGTCTGAACCGCTATTTACTGGAAGTGCATTGTAGTAATAAAATGATGAATGATTATATCTAATACAATCCTTTTGAAGACTAATGGAAGATATTTCGAAATTCATATATGTTATGTTTACTTGAATAAGATAAAATAAGGTTGAATTATCATTCTATAGGAAATAATGGTGGAATGAAATAGTAATTCCATCCAAGTAAACCCACACCGAATGAATAAAATAAATTTGCATACTACAATGTATGATGCAGATTCTAACCTTTGGGTGGAGTTTCCCCGCTATGATTTTCATCTTGAGAAATGAGATTTTTCAGTGTAGAGTCTGAAGCCAAAATAGGATCATCAGTGGTTTAAAAGTTATGTGAAAAAATTTTAAAAAAAAATCCCTCAGCTAGGCTCCTATAAAAGATCAGCCAACTTTCAAATACGCAAACATGTTAATGCACAACCATTCAATTACTATTATTTTTCTCCATGCTATAAATGCTTTGCAATGTTAGGAGTTAGATCAAAAAGTAACACAACATCAAGGAAGGCATTTTGCTATAACAAAAAACTCAATTTTGTTGAAATGTATTCCAAAAGGATAGTACTTTTCCACATCAACAGGCAAGAAGAGGTTGATAAAAATTAAGGTGTCAATTTCAAATCAAGCCAACATTTACTAAATGGGAACATCATCCAGGTCCCTGTGATTATGGGGTAATATCAAGAAGTCTATGATTTTGAAAATATTTCATTTGGGTCCTTGAGCTTTTAAAATATTTCATTTCAGGTCCTATTAAAAAATTAGCATAAAATTATTAAATTTACCATTTTACCCTCCCCTCCCTCTCCCTCTTCCCTTCTCACTCGTTAGCACTGCGGTTTCTTGTTGGGGGTTGATGCACGCAAAGGTAGCTACAGCGCGCTACAGCCGATACCACACAGAGGCCTCGTACTGCAGCAAGGGCCACACACGTGGGTAGCCTTGTGAGTATTGTTGCAGGCAATATGCAAGGATCACTGCAACGAGCATTAGTAGTGTGCAAGGACGACTGTGAGCCAAGCTCAAGCAGCCACATGCAAAGGTCACCGCTTTACTGATGAATGCACTACATGAGTCCCTGCGCACAGCCGCAGATGCGACACTAATGGAGAGGACAATTCCATCTTAACATTAAAAATTAAATTTAGAAATAAATTTTGATAATGTTGTGAATGAATGACTAACAAAATTTGTTAAAATGAACCTAATTGAAATATTTATGTTGACCTTAAGGACCAAATTGAAAATGATTTGGAGACTTAAAGACCAAGGTGAAGCATTTTCAAAATCCTGAACCTAGATGATATTACTCTCTAATGTTAGGGGCCTAGATACTATTTACCCTTTACTAAATGAGAGGCTTCATTCTTTTGCTTCAATTGTGAAGATAAAATTATAAAACTAAAGTTCACAAATACAAGGGTGCCTATGTGGATGACAACAGGAACGAGATATTACTGTCATTAGAAGTAGCCTCCGAGTGGTCTTCAACAACTGAACCATCTGAATCCATGACAGCATCACCTGAAGTAGAAACAGAGGTTCTTCTCCCCAATTTCCATAGCTTCCTAAGACCTTTTGATCCTTTGTGCCTTGGCTTCTCATATGTCTCATCCATTTGATCTAATAAGCTGAAACTCTGGACATATGAAGGGCCTGCATTAATAATATCGATGCCAGAAGCAGCGACCTCCATAGTTGATGCTTTAGCTATTGGAGCTTGACAAGTCTTGCCAGTGACAGTAGGTAACGAGACCTTCTGGAATTCATCCTTGGAGAAATCATTTTCAATCTATACCAAAGAAAACTAGAGTACTTTAGACCACTATAAACAATCAAATTCCCAACAACTAACAGTGCTAGTCTGCTAGAGCAGAAGTATGTGGGATCAAAGCAAATGAACAAAAATTATCTAAGGATGTGAAAACAACAGGCTGCTTTATTTAGAAGCCTATAGCTTTATAATAAAGAGCACAGGATCACCATCACAAGTAGAATACAACAGATACTAGGTGCAAATATGAATATGTACTACGTGATGCAACTAACAGTGCTGGATATGATATTTTGACTCAAAATAAGTTTGATATGTTGTAATACCTCTCCTTTGTGAAAGAAGGAACTTCAACAAACGTCGAAAAAAGTGATCCGCAAAAAAGTACTTTTGGAGGAGGCCTTTAGATTTGAAGTTGTCACGTCAAAGATATGGTCGAAGAGACTCATCAAATTTCAACAAGCACTAAGCATCGAAGAACTACAAGTTGAAGAAAGATATTTTGACAAGATTAGACAAAGAAGCCTCGAAATAAATTCTTTGAGAGGACTTTAAATCTGAAAGCAACATGTTTTCATATGATATAAAGGATCGAGAGAGAAGGTTAAGCAAGAGCTGCCATGAAAGCGCCTTGTCAGACAGTTATGAGGGAGTAGCCAAGTCACAATAGTCGCATCTATGGTCCTTCCCAGCAATTCATGGAAAAATTGTTACTCATCTTGCGCCATAAAAGGGAGCCAAAAAGAGTAATGTGCGTGATGCTACCAGCAGACACTGCTAGAGAGAGAGATTGAAAGAGAGAATGTGAGAGTGAGGTCCAATGATGATAGGCTAGCAACTATGGGAGAGTTTGGCACTTAAGTCCTCAAGACCAAGAGGAAGAATAGTAGAGAAGCCGCTTTTCTATTAGTCATCTAGATCTAGTAAGTTCTAGGTAAAGAAAACTCAAACGGCTCTTTAACTTAAATAATCTGGTTTGTGACAACCATAAGAGGAACTACTCTCATGTTAAAAATTCAGCTAAATTTGTATTCCATTGTACTTCTCTTGAGTCTTTCTCTATTTGCATACTCTTTTGTTGTTGGGTGTTGCTGGATAGTTGTCGAGAATTTGTAGATGGGTGCGATCTTAGATGAGCAGCATCAACATCAACAGAACATATCATCTAAAGGTATTTGTTTGCTAGCAACAGGAGTACACCCAATCGCAATTGTAATCGGAGATTATTTTCAATTCCAAAACAATAGTTTAAGTATCGTTAAACATATGTTTAGTGAAATGCACCTTTTTTTAGTTCATAAATATCACATGGAGTATAATTAGTTTGTCTACCTTGATCACTTTATAGCTGGAATATGATATTTCCCAATAGGTTGGACAATAGAACAGCAATAAAAATAGCAAGAGTTTGAAACTTCAGGGTTTCATAGCATGACAATAAACATTATTTAATTAACTGCAGAGTAATCTACTAATTGTAATGGTTTGGACCAGAAATTGGTATAACTAGAAATTCAGGACGTTAATTCAATCAAATAAGTAGATTTGGTCATATCACATTAACAAAATTCAAAAGACCATTGAAACAATAAATCAGTCTTCCTGAGATTTTACCTCATATGAGTTAAGTTGATCGACATGATTTCTTCCACCAGGATTTTTAATTTCATCTGCATCAAAAGGTAAAGGTGGAGCACGTACAGCAGCAATTCCTGTATCTTCTCCAGAAGTTTCTCTTTTGACTTCCCTGCATGATTTATCCACTGAATCTGTCTTCCCCATAGAAGTCTGGACCATAGGAGTATGAACAGCTTCATTTTCAAGAACCACCACGGTTTTCTCAATAACAGGATTCTCATCACTGCAGGTATAGCATGGGGCCTTCTCCTCAGATCTATTAGCATTGTTGTTATTGGACATAACTGAAGATCTGTTTTCAGCTCCTTTGTGCTGCTTTGTAGCCGCCTTGTTCCGGACATCTTCAGACGGGGTTCTGTATGTTTTAATTTTCAACTCAGGCAGCGTTGCTGACTTAGTTTTATCTAGCTGTATTATTGCAGATATCTTTTTTGATTGAGGTTCCTCAGCAAGTGGTTTCTGTCTCACTTGATTAGTGCTTGCTGACTTTGCCGGAGCACTATGAACAGTATTGCCTTTGGATTTTGAAAGCCTCCTAATTGCAACAGAAGTTGAGTTCTCTTGTTTTATATTCTCTTTCCTCAACTCGGGTAACGATGATGATGGTTGACTTAACTCATAGGATTTGGTGGTTTTAGTTGCATGACTAGAATCACAGGATACAGTTGAGCTGCTTCTTCTAGACAACTTTTGTAGAGGTGAACTTGATCCAGTTTCAGAGTCCAAAAATTTGGACATTTTGTAAGTCCTTGCAGAAACCTTTACAGGCAGTGACGATCTTGGTTGTTGCAAATACCCTGATGAATGAACACCGTTTGAACCACTCCTTGCAGCTATCCTTTTTTGTCGTTCTCTTTTCAAAGCATCCAACCTCCTTATGTTTTCCTCTTCCTAAAAATAGAAATTCAGAAAAAACATAGATGCAAAGAACCAACTTAAACAAATCATAGTCATCACTGCTCTAAACAGCAAAAGATAAAGTAAGCAATGTATTCTATAAGCTATCACACAAGTTTTATGCTATACAGCAGGTATTTCCTATTCATGGTAATTGGTAATATCAGGTAATATTGTTGAGGTATACCTGTTCTTTCTTCTGCTTTTGAAGATCAGCTTTGTAGTTCCGTAGCTTCTCCGCTTTCTTCTGTGCTTCAGTTAGTGGGGTAGACCTCAAGGATGCCACCTTCCTCATCATTGCATCCTTTCTTTTCTTCTGTAATCCATCCTGAGGAGATTTTAGCTTATTTTCTAGATCAGTCTTCTTGATACTTTCTTTGGTACTTGTCGCAACAGCATCTTCTTTCTCGGCTTCTTGCTTCACAAGAAGTGGAACTTGAATGTCATAATCTATAGCTGGATCAAAGCCAAGTGATTCACTCCCTCTTGTATTGTCAAGCATCAAGGTCAAATCATCAGGTACATAGCTGATCTTAGTTTCTTCGTCAATAAAAGGATCCGCTTTTCTCTGAGGAGCTGAGAGGAACTCTGAATCCACATCAACAGGAACCCGTAGATCTGCTCCAAGCTCATGGTGTGAGCCTGACCTGACAGAAACCATGAATGAATCATCAATCTCATGGTGTGATGAGCTCTTTTCTGAATAGCCGCCACACACATTTTCACAGTCCACTAAAGGATCTGCAGAAATCTTGTTACCCATCTGCTTCTCTCGCCCATCAATTATAAAAGAATCATTTGGAGCTTTTCTATATCCAATAATTCCACCCTCTATTTCTGTGAACAGTGCAACTGGCTGGCTGTCTACCAACCCCTTGCCATCACTTGATACAATAAGTTCCTCATTTGAAGCGACAAGTTTAGTTCGGCTTGCCCGGCCACTAACTTCATCAAACTCCATATCTCTTTCCCCATTGCAGTTGTCTGTAATCCTTTCAAGAAGGATGGGATCAAATCCACCTTTTTTGTGTCCCTTCCTTGCTAGAGACTCCTTCTCACCAGCAAAAATGTCTCCTTCAGCGGCACTGTTTAGTTTCTCTTCAGCTCTCAGTAAGAAACTTTGGAATGCTTGCCAATTTCCAGCATCTGCTTCGTGGAAATTCATACCTTGATCCTTGCCATGGGCGTCTGATGTCTCCAAAGATTTGTTATGAAAATCTTTTGTTTTTGCATATTCTGAAGACCTTTGTTTTCTTTCTCCACTATCAGAGATTGAATCCTTATTTTCCTCCATTTCAGACTCGGTTGTAGAATCTAATCCATTACCTATCCCACTTCCCTTTCCTGCAATGTAGTTTAAGTTCCGGATAACTACAACACCCTTTTTCTTTCGAGAGCGACCAGCCTTTTGATGTGAACTGCGACCATTATGCGTCTCTTCCTCACATTCTGATTCACTTTCCTCCGTGCCATCTTCCAAATCAGAAATTCCATCCTTGCCATGATTGGAGTGTTTCTTCTTTTCCTTTCGATTATAGTTAGTGAACCTAGGATCTTCAACTGGTGGGTATGGAGGATGAAAGAATTGACCATTCCCTGGATAAGTCTGATAGTATGGCATAGGATGCATTCCGTATGGTTGATAAATATGTGGTCCTGGCTGAGAAGTCCACTGTGGAAACGGCAGTTGTTGAACTTGTCCTTGATGATACTCGGAGGGGCCATGAGGTATATGAGGATCCAAATATTGCCTTTTAGCTGTAGATAGCAGACAAGAAATTTGAACGACAAATTTTCAAATGTCATCCAGGATTGTAAATGCAACGTAAGTTTTTGAAACTTGTTCGTTTTTTTTTTTGAACTTGAAATGCAATGCATTTTGAAAATGAAAAAATCCTGGGTTGTTGAAGCTTTTATTTTTGAGGTGAGCGGGGGAACCATGTCCCTCAAAGGTTTTGTTGTAGAACAAAACTTTTAGGCTGTACCCTAAGAAGAGGAGAACAGTTTACAAATTTCAGATAGAAATATGCAATTAGAATACGAGAATTTAATTTATCTGAATGATGACACTTCAATCAAAATCAATAGGTATAAAAGATTCCACATGAGAGAATTTATCAAAAGAAAATCCAAGGGAGTCAGAAGGATATTAAAGTTTCAAAGGAAGAGTTAACTGCCTTTTATTATCTTGAATCACAAAAAAAGTAAAGAACTTGTATTAAGATATCATTATTGTAATGTGCCAACTCTGCTTACCTTTATCATTGTCCGAGCTCAATCCATTGAACTCTCCTTTGACCTGGCTACCAAGATCTACATTGCTCTCTGAGCTGATACCTCCACCAGATACAGGCCAAGCTTCTACAAATTCTCTTGGCTTCATGGAATCTCCAGAGAGAATAATCCCAGAATTAGCTAATGGGGAGTATTCAGACCTATATGACAATGCTTCTGCAGCTTCAACTTCGATCCATTGCCCAGTTTCATGCTTTCCCTTCCATAACTGCATATATCGTATGCATGCTTCCCTATGAAAGGAAAAAAGGTAAGAGGCTAGAAATGAAAGAGGATAGAATGTTAAATTGGTCATAAGTCAGGCTCCAAAATAGCAAAAGAAAATAAATGTTGATTTCCAACAATAATTGCTCCTTGATGGGCAACCAACTCATGAGCTGTTGACGCCCACAATTCAGAATATAAGTCCTTCACTTCCCCCCTTTCCTTACAAAACTAATGCAAATTTTCCTTGTTTTTTGAGAACTGATGCCCATAATTCAATAATCTCAAAATTTGGATAAAGTAGCATCCCTCTAGAACGGACTAGCAACTTATAAGAAACTAAATTACCTCAATCTGGAAGCACCGAATGACTCTGCAAATGATATTAAATGGGTCATGGTTTCTAGGTCGAAGTTGGCTGCTGTAGCTCGAGCAAAAGCCATAGCCTGTTCCTTCTGGAGAACTTTTTTACGACTCTCAAGGACTCTTAGAAGGTGAACTCTGCAGCAAGCCAAAAAATTTATAAACTAAATTGTGGAATTTCAATCTAAATGAAACTCATCCGCTATGTTTGAAGGGGAAGAAGGATGTTTCTGCAATTATAGTGCGAAGTTGTTTACATTTTACTCTCAAGTATTAGATACTGAGAAAACAAATGACAGCATAATCTGTTCATAGTCACATATAATGCATCCATCAACAGGTTAGTGAGCAGGATTTCTTCTATGCAAAGTGCAATGGGTTGCAAACTTTCAGAAAAAACAAAAAGGTGTAGCCTCCAGTTAGGTACTACATACTTTGAATTTTCCTCATTCACTCTGGAACCATTTGACTCTATTGGAGTAGGCTGGGATCCAGGCTGCAATAAATCCATACAAGGATAGTAAAAAAGGAAGAGTCAAGTACTCGTGAAAGGAAAAAATCAATCCAGAAATGTTTCTTGCCAATACCTTGTAAAGAACTATCGCTTTATCAGCATCTGTATCAAATGTTGGTTTGTTACCTATAACAAATATAAAATACAGTGCCATTTCTTTAACTTTCAAATTACAGATAATGCAAGAATGTATGCATGATGATGCATTTAAAAATAGTGACAACGGAAGAACGTAAACTGAATGGCTTGAACAAGGGATTTGGCTTTTTGCCCTACACTTAGATAATTCCTGATTTGAGGGCGACTCCTAAGATTTGAAGGTCATAATAACTCCATATACACAGTTAACTACCGCTGGAAAGATAAGAAAATAAACAGAAAATAATCAGAAAATAAATACTAAAACAGCATACATACTAGATCTGCTACAGAACCTTGAAAACATGGATTCTAATTAAACAAGTTACTATGGGGTAGATATAAAAGCGACAACAGGTATTTATTTGAGGAAGGAGACGCACAAATTGCACAGAAATCTTCAAAACAGACTGAAAAATACCTTCATTGCTTCCTGTAGATCTTATTTGTTGATGTTCTTCCACCTGCAAAGTCACATATACGAAAATATTAATACAATTAATAGTAGACTTTTCTCTTATAGGCCCTGCGAAAAATACAGGTCCACTACTTACAGAATTCAGGGCAAGATAATCATTTCCCTGGATTGAGATTGCCTCCTCAATCTGTAAAATCTCAGTCTCTATGGTATTAACTCGTTCCAAAACCTCTGGCGTGCTCACAAACCGAACAAACCTATGATTATGATATCAATACATAGATCGTTCAATTATGGCAACATAAATACTGACATGCTTATTGCCTATCACACAAAAATAGGCAAGATTATTAGGAAACACAGTGGATGTATCATATTTTTACAACGAAGTGATACTTACCTTTCTACTGTAGTCTTTGTAAACCAGGCCGACTCTGTGGCTGGATCTGGCTCAAGTTTGATAGAATATCCACCCTTTGCGATTTGCTCCTGAGCTGTCTTTAGATGAGAAAGAAAAGGGTTCACCAAGCCAGATGCAATTTTTTCTGTCTTTCCATTAGCTGTGATCACCAAATCACACCTGGTGGAGAAGAAAGGAACAATCACCAGTCGTCACCACCGTAGTTCAACTCAGATTAAGAAGACTTCGATCGAGCGGGCAAACGAACAGAAATAGTCCGAAATATAAACAACTAATCAACACAGAGAGAGTAGCATTAATCTCCTAAGCCCTTGCATTACACTCAAGACAGAAAAAAATTTTCAAAAAGGGGGGAAATCCCTCGAAAGTGATTGACATTCCACACGGAAATTCAATCCGACCTGGTCCGCGTCGGCGTGAGTTGGAACACCGCCGAGTCCAGACGCGTCTCCGACCTCATTTCACTGAGCTATGGCCGCCGTCTGCCCCCAACAGCCTCCTCGCTTTGGTGATGAAGAGGAGACTGGATGAGGGAAAAGAGGAGAGGCAACAATGGCAGGAAACCGACTATTACACCCACAAAATAATGATAAAAATGAGCAAGTGAGTAGCAGACGGAGGAAGAACTCCGAAGAAGGGCACGGGCTTCAATGGCGGAAAAGGCCGAAGGAATACGACCTACGATGAGAGAGAAGGGACACAAAGCAGCTTTAATGGCGATAAACGACTACCGACTAATAAAAATTTCTGAAAATAACTCTGAGGAAGATTAAAGATTATAGCTAAATTACACCTGAGTCTCTGAGATCGAATGTCATTACAAATAGGTCTCCAAATTCTAAATTAATTATAAATAAGTCCTTTAAGTCAGCTTAAATTGTACTTAAAAACAGATGTCTTGAGGAAGACATCTTTGAGAAAGAGTTTCATTTCTTTTTAGAAATAAAATAGTAAAACATGTGCAAATTTATAATTTTTCTACATTAGGATCTAATTAAAAATAATAAATTAATAAAGGGATGATCTTGAAATTCACATAGTATATTTCAAATAATAAAAAAATAATTTCCTACATGTCATACCATTTAGTTTTATTTATGCCTTACATATTTATTCTTAATTAATTACGCTATGCACACTCAAAATATTATAAAATCTTACATATACATATTTTAACTTATTTTTATAATAATGAGTAATCATAATTTTTCAATAACCTAACTATAATTAGATTACAAAAAATCTGAGCCATTCATTATATTATTTTAAGGATATTTAAATATATTTTGAATGAAAATCCTAAAACCTTAATGTTTAGGTGGCAGCAAAGGAATGAGACATCCGCGACGTGAATTGATTTTAGGACAAATCAGCGCTTTAGTGTGGTATTGAGGAAGAGAAAAATATGTACCATTAAGAATAAAGATATAATTTTAATAGTTTACTAACAGAAATTTTTTTTTTTCAAATAGATTTTGATTAAGTTTTGACTCAAGTGTGTGTATGTAAGATTTTATACTGTTTTTAGTGTGCATAGCGTAATTAATTAAGAATAAATAGATAAAGTATAACTAAAAATAAATGGTATGATATATAGGTAATTATTTTATTTGTATAGTGTAATTAATTAAGAATCAATAGATAAAATATAAATAAAATTAAATAATATGATATATTAGTAATTATTTTAATAATAAAATATAATTTTTCTGCGATGAACAAACTGGAGTATGGGAGTGGCTAGTTGTTAAGTCAAATTACTGCTGACGTCATGACACCGCATTTGGATTTTAGAATTTAGTAATTGCACTTTAAAATGGCATTTTGCAAATTTGCCTTAACTTTTAAAATATTTATTTGCACTATCACCCTTCATCTCAGGCTCAGCGGCTATATATTCTTTTCTTTATAGCCGGGCGCCCCTCACCTCACGTGCTATGTGGACAAGCTGGCGCGAGACTGTCTCGCGCGCAGTTGACGATCGCGGTTTCACGAAACGCCGGGGCCCAGTGGGTCCCCACCGTCCGATCGGAGCGAGGAAGCCCCCTGCAATGACAAATTCACCCTCGAAAGCCCATGCTATTAACGATAAATGCCACGCCGGCCCCACACCGTCGGCGGCCACTTTATTAGCCTACATTCCTAATTTGTAATTATTGCCGGCAATTAATGTTAATCTATTTAAAATTGATTCATAATATGCGATTTATTCAATTAAAATGATTCTGATTATTTTTGAAAATTTTCCTCATGCATTCTCAAAATCTATCAAAATTATATATTTAATTAAATTATTTCAATTCCTTTAAATGAATTCCCAATTTTAATTAAAAAAATCATAGAGCCATCTGCTGAGAACATCAATTTGATCTAAATTTATATCATAATAAAATATTATAGTTCGTTGAAATAATCACTTTTACCGTTCACTATCAGCCACCAACACCATCTATCACTAACATTGTCTCTATTTATCGCTTACTGCCGCAATCAGTTGTTGACATCTCATTTAACTGAAATGCAGATTAATTTTAATTTAATAAGTGTTGGATAATTTTATGATATTTATAAGTTTCGATGGGCTATTATAAGATTTTATTTTATTTTCATGAAAATATGATTTGATGATTAAGAAATCCTTGCATGCTCATCAAGAGGAAGGACAAGGGTTGCTTTCTTGCCAATTCATCAAAAAGATTTTGTATTATAAATGGATCTCCAGTCTAAATGGGTCCACTAATTTGAAAGATTTGGTGTAGGACAAGGCCTGTTGGGCATCCCTTATGCTGATTATCTGGCACAGTTTTTGACACGTAAATATTTTTTTCTCTCGAGAAATTATAAAATTTGGGACGCGCAAATAGGTCATTCTTCTGCGCACCAATCGACGATGCGTGGATGTGCGGAACTTAGCGGTAGAGCGAAAGAGACAAAAAAAAAAAGAAATAGTGTTGACAAAAATAATGTTATGTATATAATAGTGTTGTATATAAATAAGGTAATACTATATATAAGTATATAATGGTACATACAAGCACAACTATCTTGCTCATATGTAATATATGTAGCAATAATGTTATTTAGTTGTTTCTATTTTTGTCGATCGCATTATTTCACTATTGAGTCCCATGTATACACGCATCATATTGATTGATCTCGAAAAAATGAAATATGACGCTCTGAAATCTTAGTAATTTCTCGAGTTTTAAAAGTAGTTGTATTCGTGTATAGCGTAATGCCCATTATTTCACTATTGAGTCCCATGTATACACGCATCATATTGATTGATCTCGAAAAAATGAAATATGACGCTCTGAAATCTTAGTAATTTCTCGAGTTTTAAAAGTAGTTGTATTCGTGTATAGTGTAATGCCCATTATTTCACTATTGAGTCCCATGTATACACACATCATATTGATTGATCTCGAAAAAATGAAATATGACGCTCTGAAATCTTAGTAATTTCTCGAGTTTTAAAAGTAGTTGTATTCGTGTATAGTGTAATGCCCTAGCTTTTATTGTATATTTTAGTCATTATTTAGTTGGTAGGCTTATTAACTTATCTTACTAATAAAATCAGTTGCACTGTTTCCATCTTCCGGAGAGCAAATTTGAAATACAAATTTGACATTGAAATTGCTGGCTTGTCACATTTCCGTCGAATAAATTTTTGTTTCGCTTCATCTATGAAGAGCTTGTCGTTCCGTCATCATATTTATGGAAAATATCAAGTTATCGACTATTGATTTTTGGATCTCATCTCGAATAAAAATTTTAGCTAATGAGACTTTCTGGATGATCAACCATTGTGTTCTTCTACTATGTACTTCACACTGCTGAAGTGCTGATCATGTGTTACACTATCCAAAGACGAGTTGTGTTACTCGGCTGAAATCAGCCTTTCTATTTTCTGCTTATTATATTAAGGCCCTGCTTAACGCAAAGACCAAAATAATACAAATTTAAAAATAATAATAATAATAATAATAATAAATAAATTTTTAATCATTCTACATAAATTTTAATATAAAAAATATTATTTTACTTTACATACTTAATAATTTTCAATAAAAATATCTACTTTATTTCACATTTTAGATCAAAATATTCGAATTAAATATTTTGGTCTAAAATGTAAAATAAAATTAATATTTTTATTAAAAAATTATTGAGTATGTGAATTAAAATATTTTTTTTATATTAAATTTATATAGAATAATTAAAAAAAATTATTTAGTATTATTATTATTATTTTAAAATTGATATTATTTTGATTCTCACACCAAATAGAGTAAAACTCTGCAGAGAGCTTAGAATCTCATTCAAAAAACATGGTGGGCCATATGTGTAGTTTGGTTCTATGTCAATTTTGGTGAGATTTATTAGAGATTATCATCTAATTCTTGAATAATTAATTGCTTTTTTTGGTGGTTCAGATTCCTTATCCTAACCATCACTCATCCAGGGGGAAAAACACACCACTTTTTTCAAAGAAAATTCTTTCCCAGCTTTCAATTCATGGAATGATGGATCTCCTTCATCTATCAAGATCCAAAAAGCTCTAATGTCTACCTCCAGTTCAACTATCTTGGTCCTGGGTTTGAAGATTTTGCAGCTTTTTGCAGAATATGATGAGAATAGTAGTGATTTAAGTTGGCATAATTGTGATGTTAATGCCTTCTATCTTTGCACCATACACTTGGCAAGGCATGATCCACTACCAAAATGATATAGTAATTGATGCTTGAAGACCATTCTTATAGACCAAAATGGCCTTCCCATTCTTGAATCATACTCAGGATAGAAGGGAATGAAGGTAGGCTAGGGCATGGCTAACATCTCGTGATCTAAATATAGAGGTATTATTCGTTTTAATTTTAGGGAGCTACGTGACTTTATTACTTCCTAGAAAGTTCCATCAATCCAAATACTACTCCAATTCAAATATGTTTAACTACAGAGTTTCCTATCAGCAATCTCACGATTTTTTTCTGAAATGCGCCTTTGCTATTAGGATCATGTTATTTACTTATATGGCTCAAGAACTTTTCTCTACTTTCGATGTGGTATAATTCATTCTTATACCCCTTTCATTACTCATTATTGAGTCTAAAAATCTGTCAGGAGCCACACTTTGCTTTACTTATTTTCTTATCTTAGGACATCACTCAACAATCACTCCCCATCTTCTTCGACCATAGGTCGTCACAGTATAAATTCAACATTTGTCAATTAAGAAAGACTACACTGTTGAGAAAAACAATAACTAGATAACCTGCGTGTGGTTATCACTAGCTCAGTATCATCCCCTAACATGACACAATCTTGAGTGAGTGTGCCAACATCGAAAGGAAGGTTGAGTTCGACAAGGTGGATACTGGGTGCGCAATATAATACATGAATTGGCTGTGTCATTCCTATCAGCTTAAGTTTTCAGGAGAGCTGATAGCACCAAGAATTCTAAAAACAACTACTTTTTAAATAATATTGCTGGTGAAATATTGGCATTTTTCCTGCTCCACCAACCAAATTTGGACATCAATTTGCAATTAAAGTCCCCTTTTTTTAATATTGGAACAGGTAGGTGCTATGCATCAAGGCCATCCTCACTTTAGACTAGAAAAGCTGTCCATGGCCAATCATATCAGATTGTATTTCATCCTTGGAAGATAAGCAATCACTGTCTTTCTTTTCCAGTCCAATGAAAGCAGGATGAATGCCAGCATCAAGCTCTACAAAAAATCCTTGGCCCATTGGAAGTTTTCCAACAAAATTATGAACTGTTACTCCTCCATAAACTTAGGTTTTTATGTTTTGTTTCATCCTCACCTAATATTCCTACAGAAGTATAAACTAGTTTAAAGCTCCTAGAAGATTGAGGGGGTAGATTGTGCGGTTCCCGAGTGGAAGAATCCCTTCGGCATAGTCTTGCTTATAACATTTCGACAGAGTTTTTCTATATGATCTCTAGAACACTTGCCGTTTTCTATTTAAATTGTTAAGTCAAATTTGTATTTCACAAGATTGGTTTATGAGATATCTCATCGCACTTGATGTTTTCATCCTTGCTTGCTTCACCTTTTTGAAGAGTAAATGGTAAGAGGAATTTAAGGTGTGATAATTTATATTTGTAGCATTCTATGATTTAAATGTAGAGATATCATCTACTTTGATGTTAAAAAATTGTGTACCTTAAACACTTCTCAGGAAATCACTCATCCCAAAAATGCTCCAGCTTAAGCATACTTAACTATGAAGTTTTCATCACTAGCCACAAAATTTTGCCCCAAAAGGTGCATCTACAGTTTAAAAGCACGATATTTAGTTATCAACTTTCTAATGATATTTAGTTATTACCCATGATCACCCCCAGCAATCTTCGGCTATAGGACATCACACGGATAATAAGGAGAAAAGCAATGCTGATATGTTCAAGTTTCACCCTACCAAAATACAACTCTTCAAAGGATCCACTTTCAAACCTTTGCCCAAGCTTAAACTTTTCACCAATCACTTGCTCTATTAAAACAAACGAATCAAAGGTGCACCGACCTCAAACCCTCAATTCTTTGGGCATAAAAAATCCTCGATCTCCTAATTCACTTGAGATCAACTCCACAATCCTCTCATAAACATGGTAGGCAACATACCCAGCTGCCCTGTCTTCAAGCACAATCACAGAAGAGGCGAATAGACAATTGATACATAAAATTGCAAAAACTCAGTGAAGGCAGCCACTTTTTGAGGGTGATAGCCCAGCACCACCTAGCTCATCCGTTTTTTAGATCGATCGCATCCCTCCAACAAGTGAGAAGCGTGACTTTCAACATGAGCTCCAGAAATCTACCCAAGGAGTAGAGGAGTTGGGAAAACCTCAGCAATCGAAGTTGAATTTTCTTATAGTAAAACTACTCCAAATTAGCTTTTTTTTTAAAAAAAAAAAAAAAAAACTACTCCAAATCTATGAGTTTGATAAAACATTCTAAACAAATCAAAAATATTTTATGAAAATCTTTAGAGTGTTTCAAGTTAAACTATGAATTTTAAAATCATTCATACAAATATCTGAGGTCAATAGCATGCTTTCAACTGGCCCCTCAAATTCTTTTATTTATTAAATTTTTGCTTCCCTAAGAAAAAAAAGTGAGGGATCAGTTTAAAGCACCTCGTAAATCCTTCAAATGAGGGATCAATTTAAAAATACCCTACCAACCTCAAAGACCTGTGTGAAAGATTTCGAATTTCATACATCAGTTAAAAATGCCATATCAACCTTAGAGCTCTATTTAACCCCAGAGCATTTTACTAAAAAAAAAAAAAAAAAATCCTTTCCGAAATGGTAAACAATTACATGTATCTGAGTGCAAAGAGTGGTCGAGAGAGGTGCACTTTTTTCCACTAACACTGACAGTATTTGCGCCAACGTGACGACATTAGAACGGTCAATGCCTTCAATTACTCTATCCTGGAATTCGATTAATACACTGACAATACTTTGATATTAGCTATGTTCGGTATCATAAGGCTTCTAATCTATGGTCTTCATTCCGTTTGAACAAACATCATAAATAATAAAACATAAAGGTTAAATGAGCAGTACAGCAAATTTCGAAAAAAATTGACTGAGCAGAAAAGCATAAAACATCTTCAATGCACGCTCAATTTTTATTTCAGGATAGAGAAAAAATGAGTAACAAGTGAAGTAATGAGCTTAATAGGATGGACCTTGAATCATAATAGTTGTGAACCCAAAAACACATATAAGGGATAATTATGAGAGGAAACATCAAATGGGTACATGAAGCCGCACAATAAAATATTGAGTTTCACCAAATTGGAAATGGACCACAGAATCACTTATGAGAGGCAAAAGAATAAGTATGCATTGATATATGATGTTCATTCAGAAGAGAGAAGGATGCTGAATCCAGCATCACATTTTAGTCATTTGACAAACGGGGTAACATAAAACACACAGCATTCAGGTACATTAATTCAAAAAAGGGAAAATTACCGACATATATCATCACTCCAGTGAACTTAGCGCTCTTTCTTATAAGACAATATCTTTGCAGATGTCATCCATAAGCTTAAAATGCTGCCCACCCTGATGCTGAGGTCTTGGATGTGGCCGATGTATTTGTAGAAGGCAAGCTTCTCTGAAGTAGCCAGTAATCAGATCATGTTAAGAAACAGTCAGAAATACATAGATTATCAGAGATTGATGAATAGTGTCTCAATATAAAGATTGTTTTTTCTTTTTTAAATCTCATCTCAATATAAAGATTGATTGACACCGAAAGGGAAAAGCACCATTTTGCTGGTATGAAGCAAGTTTGCACATTGCATACTGTGAAATTGATTATTACTTCACTTTTAGGAAATTGATTAGTACTTCTAATTTCAAAAATTAAAGAGTTGATGAGCTTCAAAACTACAGCCAAACAGCCCATACCACAAGATCAATTATCGATCATAGCCACTGGTTCATAAACTCAGTTCTCTTATTTTATGTTCAATTCAAATCTAACAGTTCAATGCCATCAGTATGAATCCAAAAGACCTGTTTGTTTTGAGATTAATAAAGACATCAGTCCTAAACCCATAGACTTACGGGGGAAAACACAGAACACCACTTTGATAAACCAAAACACATCCTAGGAGCCAGAAGATAGCATGGAAGTTGAAGAAGAAAACTCATCATATAGCATGAGAAATTTAAGTTAGGTAATTCCTCGAGAATGTCCGGACAAATCTCATGAAGATCTCAAGACATCAGGGTGGCTCAAGAAAAGGCAGACAACTTGAATATTATTTGAGGATGAAGACCAAAGTCAAATGACGAATTCACGAACGTTGATCCACAGAAGGCACCGGAGGAGAAGATTTGATGGAGGATCTTCAAGACAACGGCAATGTAGACATGGGCAATGTCAATACTATGTCCTTGCCGCTGTCAATCCCAGACTCACTATGATGGACCTATGAGGCTATAACCAAGAGAAGTTATAGTAATATGATGCTTGCTCGAGAGTTCAACTAACACAACACAAGCTCTTAAAGAATCTTAGAAAGACCATTAGAAAAGCAACCAATAAATTGGACAATCAGACACACCCCTTCACTACTGGATGATATAGCAGCCATGAAGCACGAGTACNAAAATAAAAATATCCTTCAACAACTATTGAGTTTAAAAGATTTTAAATTAAAATAATATTTTACATTTATTTAATTACTTTCAACCTATCACAGNACGGATACGATACGATACGGATACGACGATACGTCAAACTTAAAAAAAGTAGGATACGGATACATCAGGAAACGGATACGTCAGGATACGGCTGTTATATTTATGTATAATACATCATATTCTCATATTTAAGATATAAATCTATGGTAGATTATACTAGCTTATATATTTTGTTATTATAATTTTCAAAAATATCTTTTAAATTTTTTTTANTAAATAAACAAAATAAAAAAAAATCAAAATTCTATCGTTTTCATAATATGAGCTTGATTAAAGTAAAAAGAAAGTGATCGGTGTTTAACAGAAGCAAAGATAGTATGGTTGATATAGAAAAACTAGATAATACAGTTTCTTGCAAATACCAAATTCTGTTTCTATTGCCGAAACACTAGCGTGCATTAAGCATTTTGTAATCTCAATTGTGTGAGTTCAGTATATCTCTCAATCTTATTATTTGAGTCTATGCATGAGTTGTGTTTTATGTATAATATATTTTTTTATTTTTTATTGTGTAGGCCAAACCAACTGTTTCAATATTTTTTTCTTCAATTAGAAGTATCGAAAAGTATCGGACAAGTATCGGGCAAGTATCAAGCAAGTATCGGGCAAGTATCGGGCGAGTATCAGATTTTTAAAAATTAAAAATAAAAATCAATACGCCACGTGACGTATTTGATACGTATCGGTGGAGTATCGGGGAGTATCGGTATCCGATACGGATACGTTAGGTTCCACGAAGTATCGGTGCTTCATAGTATAGCAGCAAGTACCTAGATATAAGATAATAATGAGAGTATAAGGGTAAAATAGCAACAATTAAAGTTACCAAGGCATCCCCTTCTTGCAAGTTCGGATCATTTAGAGAGTGAATATATTGGGAGAGAAAAAAAAAAGAAAACAAAATTGTCTCAATTATTCTTCCTTAATCCTCTTAACATTCTCCATCCTACCACAAGATTTCTGATTAGCTTCTGAATCGAATCGCGTAACCCCAGTCTTCATTCAACACATCAAACCTAGTTAGAGAAAGGGTAACTAAAGGAAAAAGTTTGGTGTCGATACGCATAGCAACACACTTGTGATTAATTTCTTAAATTTTCGAGCTCAATTTTAACCTTAAAATTTATCTTTTCTGTCAGTGAGATTATATTGCTTTGATCCTAAAAGCTTTTCAGATTAAATGCTGATTAAACCAATTTCAAATAGAGAGTTTCCTAATATCAAGTCCTAGAGAACAATGAAAGTCAAGTTAATTAAGAAACCAAATGGAAGAGTTAAGATTAAGCCCACATTTGGTTGGATGATTATTTTTAGGCTAGAAGAGAAGATTCATTATTATATACATATAATGTCAAATAAAGTCATCTTAATATTATGATTTTTTTTGAAAAGAATATTTTGATTTGTATAAGATGTTAAAGAAAGATGATTTTTTATTAAAGTATGTGTGAGATGTAAAATTAAATTAAATTAAATTTACTGTTGAGATTTGTGTAGAATGTGAAATAAAGTTGATCTTTTCAAATTAAAGCTTGTGTTGGATGTGAAATGAAAATTACAAAAAACTGACCTCAAAACAAAGATTGACTTACTCCCATTTGGTGTTTGATAATTTTGAGCTTAAAAATGGATTAAAAGTGGAATTGTGGACTCTAAACCCAAAAAAATCAAGGTCAAATAGTAACTATGTAGTTCAAAAACGTATTAGTACATCGTTCATAACAGTCATTCCTATTAAGTCCAAGAATTGGCATCATTTCAATTAAAATTATATTAAGTCTACACTTATAGACTTCTTACAAGATTATTTTTTTCATATTGATACAACATTCCTCTTTAATCATTTTTAGTTTTATTTTGGTTTTATGACTTCCTCTAGTTGCTGATTTTGCCATAAGTCAACTGTCCACTATTTGGTACATTTAGGTAAAGAACTGTCTAAGAAGTAGAGCAAATATCATAGTCAAATAAAAGGATCAAAGCTTCACTATGAAACAAAAACTTATTCACAAACAACAATAATAGTAACAACAAACAACATAATGAATCCATAAACACAAAGTAGTTGGGGATAATTACATTAATTTAATCAGACATATTTACGAGAAGAAAAAAAGTCCATACCTCTAGTTGAGAAAGATCTGATAAAGGATCAACAGACAGCCTCGATGATTCATTAGCTCTAAGTCCACTATTTCCAGATTGTATCCTGGCAACTGCAGGATCATTTGGTGGAGGTGGAAGGGGAGACCTAATCTTTCCACCTCCATCAGGAGGTGGCGCCAGAAGGGCCCCAGCTTGTCTAGTGCCAGAAGCCCCTCCAGACAAGCCAGCAGCTGAAAGCATGCCTGTTCCGCTCGAGGCTTTGCTCTTCACATTTATTCGGATGGTCTCACCAGCCTTATAACCATATCAAAGCCATGACAAATAAACCTTTAAAAAGGAAATGGCATAAAAATACAAAATAGTGTATCTATAAGACAACTTTTCGGATAAAACCATGAATAAATATTAGGGGAAAAAAGTTGTCCCACATCAAAGGTGCATCATAGTAAGATAAAGCTCATTCATTTCAAAGCTAAATCTCATTTCATTTGTCCGAACCTTTAATATCACAAGACAGTAAGAAATAAAACCATATTTACATGAAATTAATAAATTCTTGTCAAACATAATTAAAAATTGAAGTACAAAAAGGCCATGTATAAAGCTAAATAACCTCTATCACTTCATTCCATTATCTTAATGATAGACCACAAGTAAATACTGCAAAATCATATTAATATGCATGAGAAACTATAAATATGAAAAAAAAATGAAAAAACTGAGTAAACTTTTGAAACATAACGGACAAAATGGAAAAGAACTGTACAAGCTTTTTCTAGTACTTGATCATTGTCAAACAGTTTCTTTAACTTTACTATCTACTTCTTTCCAACAAAAAAAAAAAACTTGATTATCTATTTCTAAAGTTGTCACAAAAAGCCCTACAAAAGAACGCAGGAACAATCTATTGTGTGAAAATGGTTCGGTTTTTAAAAGATATACTATATTAAAGCACAAAATAGTGATGCATATGCTATGATCAAACAATGTATGCAATAGAGTAAGACTTCAGATTCTAGATACATTCACTTCACTCCTATCTTCCAGAAAAAAAAAAAAAGGTTGAGAGAAGTAGAAAACATCAGAGAAGCTTCAATCAAAGCTAAAACAAAACGGTTGTCTAAGCTCCATTAAGTATGCTGGAACTACTAAGCCAAAGTTAATCTGATTTTCGATTTATTTTCAATATTTTAGTCAAAATTTTAGGTATAAATGTATTCATCTACTCAATCAACCTAAATTATACTGTCAATCTTGATTTAATTGTAGAAATAAAAATAAAAACTACAATCAATAAAGTTTAAACAAAGATCATGAAAAAAATTCTAAGTTAACCATCCACTAGATTGTTGCAAAAAAATTAACATAATGAAACAAGTTATATATATATATATATTTTTTAATCGACCCGATTTTGAGCATGCTCGATACAATTTATGTCAGCTCAAGATTCGATTGATAAAAATATCGAACAATAAAAATGATTCGTTAGTCGGCTCACTTGGATCGAATAAATCTCGATTCGATCCAAATTCGATTCAACTTTTGATCAATCTTTGATCTTCGAGCCAAGTTAACAACTTCAATTGAAACAGACTATATAAATAGGAAATAAAGGTTTTTACAGCAAAACAAAATGGCATTATATGATAAACAACAAGAATGGAAAGGATGTTATGTGAATGGAAAACTTTTAGAGTGAAAGCCACATTCTACAACAATATCAAATTAAAAGTGTAGATTATTAAGACTAGAGAAATATTAGTGAATACAATAAATTGCATGTCATAGGATAAACTTTGTACCACACTTCCCAAACAACAAACTCAAGATTGAATAAGTAGTAGCATTGCACCAACAACAGTTTCTTCGAAGATGCCAGATACAATAATTCTCTGAGGCTACATTGTGCTATCTTGCCAAGTATGAATGGCAAAATCTAGCAAAACAAGTGGAAAGCCTGTTGGGAGGATAAACACCTAAGAAGGGAATCTATTAGCTTTTGATATCCTTATCTGACCCAAGAATGATACAAGAGAAGTTAGTATACAAACCTATATCGCATAGTGAGACATCAAAGAACCAAGTAATTATGAAGATCCATCTAAATCTTCTGCATACACAAGGAATGCATAACCTAGATTCGTAATTCAAAAGGTAACAACAAGATGACACTTAGCTAGTCTCATACTAGAAACCCATATAAGACAAACATCTTATCTTCAATCCCCAAAGAGCCACGTAAAACCGAAGAAGTGTAATTAGTAGAATTTCAAGAGATTCTTTGCACCTTTCTACACCTAACTTCCTCCTTGCCTCCTTTTTATTCCCTTATTTCTTCCTCATCCAACGAGAGTGACAATAATGAGACAAAGAGGAGTCTCATCTCCGCCCTCATATGGAGGCAGTAGAGAGGTTCCACTTAGCCATAGAACCGACTGAAGGAAAATCCAAAACACTATCAGTTGTGAGGTCTCAAGCTCCACAAAGAACACAAGAGTTGATCGTTAAACCCCCAAGGAAACACTCAACCAAAAATGGGAAAAATTAAAATCCTAATCTCTCAATTATAAGCAGAATTAAAAACAGTAAAAGGGTAATAATTATGAACTGCTAAGGAACTGTAGTACATGACAAGAAAAAGAAAACAAAGGATAAGAGATCAATTTAATCATTCAAATAACATCTAAATAATTGCTATAAATACCAATGTTTAACAAGTAGAATTGAAGAATCGACTAAAAAATAAAGGTTTTTTTCTGTTACTATTAACTCAAAAACTTTTTACAAAAAAAAAGCAGTAGTTTTCTCTATCCATAAAGAATTACACTGCAACGCTGAACTAACATACAGTCATTATGGAAATAGATTGCAATTACTAGATTAACCGTGCGAAAGTTCTGAAACCTAAAACTGCACAATTATGAGAATCCTGCACAAGCTTCAATCACAGGACAAAGTAAAGCAATAATAATTAACAAACAAATATAAAAATTCAATTCTACAATGACAAAAAGCACTGATCTCTATGGAACTACATATTTCTGCATACCTTTAGTCGATGGTTTACAGCGGGGTGTATGTCGATCGAGCTCTCCTCACCCTCCCCATCTTCCGACTCCTTCTCGTGCTCCCGCCTCACATACTTTTCGTGATCCGAGAGAGCCACATTGAAATCGAACGCCTCATTCCTCTCATTGAACCCTAGGCCGATGAAGGCGTGCTTGCCCTGGCCATCCTCAATCTTCAGCACGAAATACCTGGAGGAATCGAGCACATTCTCTACAGAGCTCTCCCGCTGACCGGGGAGAAAGAAGCAGGCGGCGAAAAGCTCGCCGGAGCTGGGATCCTCCAGCCTGATCTCACAGCGCTCACCGCAGGATACAACACGAAGGCGGCCAGACCAGATCTTATCGGACTGCAGCCACTCCCCACACTTGTACCCGCCACTTGTGCTCCGCGGAGGGATCTTGAACACCGATACCTCCCGCACCACGAGGAGAGTGTGCTCAAACACCTCCTCCTCGATCGACGACATCTCCTATCGTCGAATTCCTGCGACAAACTAACACAATAAGCCCCTCCCTCAGCCAATCAATCTAGGCTCCTAAAACGAATATGTTCAAAGAAATTACAAAAACAAACGCTGAAAACTTAACTGATCTCCACCGCCTGCAAAGAACCAAATCGCTTTTCGATCCAAAATTAAAAGAGAAAGTCAAACAAGTAATGCTAAATATCCATGGAGAGTTGAAGACTAAATCGGCGAGCCAAGATAAAAACGGAAAAGATTTTCTTCCTTTCTCCTCTTTCACCGCCGGATCGATTCCGGCCAAGATGATGGTGACTAACGTGTTGGCGAACGAGAGGACGAAAGGGCGACGAGCGTTCAAAGGCAGACAGTAGGTTACATATACTGAGATGTGTCAAGATTCGTGCGACAGCATGATGGAAGATTCACCGTCGGATCGTCCCGGCAGGTCGATCGTGAGCGGTTGAGGGGTCGTTTCGTGTGTCGAAAGGGAGGGGCCAACCCAGGGACCAAGTAGTGTGCTAGTATGGGCCTGCCGGTTGGGTATGTCGAACTTATTCATTAAAAAGATGAGATAATTACTTACATACCACACAATTTAATTTTATTTATATCTTACTTATTTATTTTTAATTAATTACATTATACACACTTAAAATATTACAAAATCTTACATACACATATTTGAGTTAAAACTTAATCAAAATCTATTTGAAAAAAATATATTCTGTTAGTAAATCATTAAAATTATATTTTTACTCTTAATGGTACATATTTTTTTTTTCCTTAATACCACACTAAATCGTTGATTTGTCCTAAAATTAATTCACGTCGCGTCGCGGATGTCTCCTTCCTTTGCCGCCACCTAAATATTAAGATTTTAAAATTGTCACTCAAAATATATTAAAATATCCTTAAAATAATATGATGAACGACCCAGATTTTTTGTAATCTAACTATAATTAGGTTATTGAAAAATTATGATTACTCATTATAATAGAAATAAGTTAAAATGTGTATGTAAGATTTTATGATGTTTTGAGTATGCATAGCATAATTAACTAAGAATGAATGGGTAAAGCATAAATAAAATTAAATTGTGTGGCATGTAGTTAATTATTTTTAAAAAAATATCCCCCAAATTTATTTCATATTTATTTTATATTTTATATAAATTTACAGATAAATAACAATCTTCTATATAAAGGAATAACATAAAAAAAAATTACTATTTTAAAAAAGTAAAATTTCAATCCCTGAATTCATTAAAATTTTCAAAATAATACTTTAAACCCAACTTAAACATTTCACATAAGTAATTTTTAATTATTTTGATCAAATCTCTGTCATCGAATGACAAAAATAAATATTAATTTTTTAAATTAAAAAATAATTAATAAAATTGTCATTTTATTTAATTTAATAGCATTTTTTACTATAAAATTTATTTGATATTGCCCCAAATAATATTTTCTGAAAATCATGAACACGTTTAATATTACCTCTAATTTCAAATACTTATGTGATATTTAGCATAAATTTAAATATTATATTTCATATCATCACACGTAAATTTATATAGCCTATCTATCAAACAATGGCTTTAAATTACTGTGCTAGTTTATTTACTATATGAAGAATATAATATTTAGTATTTAGATTTCTTAAATGGCTCTAAATTATAATTCATAGATCTTGCACATTATTGCCCTATTCTCATATTTATCCTTGCACTTGAATTTAATAGAGAATAGTCTTTATATTTTTTAAATAAAAGGATAATTGAAATAAGGTTAAATTTTATTTGGATCTTGTGGAGGGAAAAATGTTGCAAATCAATTTCAATTTTTTAAAAAGTTTGATTTTAATTTTTAAATTTGTAAATACATTATGACTTTAGTCTTTTTAGAATGTTATATTTTTTATTGGTCATTTTTTATAGAAAATGTAAAATTTTATTATTTTTATTAATTTAAATTATTTATATATTTTAAGGGACTATTTTACTTCTTTATTTTCAATATTTTCACATTATTTTTTTATCTTTTTGTAAAATTTTTTATTGTATAATATTTTTTTTGGTACGTATACAAAATTAAAAAAAAGTGAATATAAAGTAAGAAAACATTCATATAAAGTAAAAAAAAATAGGGACATTTATATGGTGGATACAGAAATTAGATTAATTTACGAACTTCGTCATAAATCTCAAAATATTATAGATATCACATCTAAAACAGCTATTTTTTCGTTTTTCATATCCTGCGGTAAATTCTATCAGAAGATTTAATCATAGTTAGATTTCAACAAAATCTCAGCCATTGATTGCATCGTTTAACCATCGACCTTCATGTTAGGGCATCGCAGAGCTGCATTGGTTCTGGCGGCAGCATATTCATGCGAGGCGACAACGTATTCATGAGAGCATCATTCTGCTATTTGCATCTTCCTCTTATGCGGGCATCACGAGCGAGCATTAGACCTCTCTACATTAATTCAATACGAAATCTTCAGCAGATTCTTATAGCCCCAGGGGCTATTACTTTTTTTTACTCACCATTTGATAGAACAAAGGCCTTATAATCACGTATTTTATACTATTTAATTTGCTATCTTATTTCCTCTTGATATTTTGGGTTTCACAAAAAAATGACTTTCTTTCACCCAGCTTGAATTTTACAGTTTTTTTTTTAAGTTTTAAGGTCTATTTGGCAACAACTCAAAAAAATAACTTATTTTAGTCATGGCCATAACTTTAAATTTATTTTTAAAAAAAACTTAAAAAATCCTACACAAATTTTTCAACATTAAACAATTATTTTATTTCACATCTAACATAATTTTTAATATAATTAACTAACTTTATTTCATATTATATACATTTTTTTTTTAATTTTTACAAAAAATTTTTAATTTTTTTTTTTTCGGAGCCAATAGAGTGCCTATAAAGTGGCATACCTCAGTTGAAAACTCCCAAAAAAAGGTCCCTAAACAGCCTTCCGAGCCATCGAAGATGGAAGGAAAGCAGCTGGGCAGGCAGGGTCATCCTCTTCTGAGAGGAGGGAAGAAGAAGGAGAAGGGAAGCTACCGCCATGGCTTCTCTTCCTCTCAGATGGAGGTCCTCTCGGCCATGTGCGAAGCCCTCATTCCTTGTCTATCCGCAGGAGAGCTCCACGCCAGCAATGGCAAGGAGGAGCCTCCGAGCAAAGACCTCCATGCTTTCTACTTGGCTTCTGGTTCTCAATCCCCTATCCCGGATGAGGCGAGTTTGGTCTTCTCTTTTCTCTTAATAATCCTTTTCTATTTTTTTCTCTTGCTTTATAACTGGTTATTTCTTATAATCTACTAATATGTAAAATCTTTTTATACTACTAATTCCTTCATAGATATACTTTGTCTTCAGTTTTGCATATTTTACCTGAACTATGAAAGTCAAGTAAGAAATAAAACTCATGTTTAGCTGCCTTTAATTCATGGCTATTCGGTTGATGAATCATTAATGGGTTGCTCACTTTCTCGTTTCTCCAACTGTTTCTATTTAAGTAAGCGAGTTTTCATCAAGGTAAAATTTGCACCATTCTATCTGTAGATCCTTGAATTCAGTAATGGACTCCACAAATACAAAGATCAGGTTATTGGGATTTAAGCTCAGCAGTTAACTGGATCTAAGGGTAAAGCTCTATTTCCGCGCGGGCTGGCTGCCAGAGTGGTACCAAATCTAGGCAAGTTCTTATACTAGCTGTGGGCTAGATATCAACTACTTAATTTCAATTGAAATATTATAGTTGAACTATCAACTTTGATACTGCTTCTCAGAGCAGAAATAGCTGAGGACCCAAATTGGGCCCAATGCATAGACATGCATCAACTCAAAAGCTTAAAAACAAATGCCCTCTCTATATATGAAAGAGAATTTGTCCAGGATTTATTTTTGAGAGAAAAAGTTAAACGCACTGCGTAAATAAGATAATTAAGAACAAAAATATAACACCACCAAGATCTATGTGGTTTGGCTATAAAATTCACCTTATTGCATTCCTCTTCATTAACTGAACGTACATTTCTAGCTAGCAGGTCCTCTCATTAAAAGCTCACCTGCTACTTTTAAGCAATTATTTTACTTCTGTTTTGGGGTCATGCATTACAAAGCCTGTCCAGTGGCAGACATTACTCAATTCCTTGCTGTGCTACATCCCTGTTAGTAAGAACTGTCACTTTCTGATCATAGATATTACATTAGTTTAAGCTCAAATGGCAACCAACCTGAGAACTTAAGCTTGCAGGTTACTGCTTAGTAAATAATTTTCAAAATAGTATATATGCGTATCAAGATATTGTTTTAAATTTCATAACGATATGTGAATGTGTGGATGAACAGGTTGCAGAAACCATGGTGAAAAGGGGCCAGAAAGAGGGCACTTTTGCAGTTAAAATTGTTCTATGGATCTTGGCTTTCAGGCTAGGTACGCTTGTTCTTTGTGGCTCCTTGAGTTTCTGTGGGGAATTCCCCTACATCAGTAGGTTCTCAGATATGAGTGTGGAAAGGAGGGAAAAAATCCTCAAGAGATGGAGCAGGGAGAAAGTCTTCATTCCCTTGAGGATGGTGTTTCTACTAGTTAGGATAGTCTGCCACTACATATTCTACTCTATGGTAATTTCTTCATCTCTTGCATGTCCTCAAAATATTCATTGCTTAATTTTAAGAGGTATTTATATATAAGACACCTTATTACTAAAAATTACACATTTTTTATCATCAAAAATAAAATCATATATATATATATATCACATTAAAATTTTACAAAATTACAAATTTAATATTATTTTTGGATAAAATTGCACTGTATTCAAAATTTTGAGTCTTGAAATCATAGTTTATAATTCAAAATAATAAATTTTATGCCTTAAATTATTTTAACATTAAAAATTAAATTCTAAATCCTAAATCTTAATCCTTAAATTTTAATTTTTATATATTAACTATATATAAAATTTATTTTAAATTCAATACTCTATTATAAACTTCTGAATCATATACAATAGAATAAGATTCATGAAAATACATCAGTAATGTAACTCATAAAAAATGTCATATGAAATATATAATTTTATAAAAAAATTATGTGATATAAGTAATATTTTATTTTTGACAATAAAATAAATAATTGTTTGTAATTACGGTATCAATTTTTAATTTTAATTTATTTTAATGGAATGAATAGGTGCCTATCAATATATATATTTCAATAGTTTTCAAGTTCCAACTACTAGTATTGATGATCTTATAACATTAAAACAAAAAAGTATTAATGATCTTATGGCAAGGCCATAAAAATACAGGATGGCATTTAAAGCACAGGACCCATCTCTACTGGGAAGGGGCATGAACCACAAATATTAATATCTTAGGAACTTCCAACTTCCACCATGATTGGATTTAACTAATAATTAGATAAATTTTTCTCCCCTTTATAGAAAACTTTGCAGAATTCTGAAAAAATGATTTATGATACTATGGAGAAGCATTGCATTACATTTTTTTTTTGTTAAACAGAGAAAATGCAATTAGAGTAATGCTTGGAGCACAAAATCAATTTTTTTATGGGATAATTACCCATATGCCACATAAAACTTCATATATTACACCACACACACTTTCTTCACAATTTATAGTGTAAATTTTGTGAAGAAAGTGTGTGTGGTGTAATTTTAAAAAGTTTGTGTGGCATGCAGGTAAATGCCCCTTTTTTTTATTTATCTAATACTGTTGACACATAAAAATTCTAAATAGATTCAAAATTTAAGGTCATTTATTAGGGCTATAAAGCATTTCTTATGCAATTAAATATTCAATTCTGTGGACTTGAAATGCCAGGACCTATTAGCAATGGAACTTAGACCTGAGGAACTTGGAAGTAATTTATTTTTTCCTGGATAGTTCTTTCATATTATGTGGAATCAAGTATGAGAGCTAGAATGGGGGTGAATATATATAATTAAAAATTTTAAATTTAAATTAGCTTAATATAGATGATTAGTGTAATAATTTAAATATATAACTAATATAAAAGATAATATAAGTAAAAATAAATAATGAGTGTTAGTAAGAAAGGAAGATCAATATTGTGGTTCAATTTAAACCCAAGCCTACTACACTCTATCTCGATCGAAAGAATCTAATTATAGCACACTCCTTAGTTTAATCGGAAAAGTCTTGTACACAAATCCTCGTTTAGCCACTCACTTGAAGCTCTCCTCAAGTTGAAGTGGAGGTACACTTATCTCCTCTAATATGAATTTGGAGGTCCTCTTCACCAACAAAGTAAAGGAAATTTTTTTTTTTTAAAAAAAAGTAAAAAACAAAAACACTCACTCGTCTTTCTTATGATTGAGTCTTAAAAGTTAGAATAAGAGTGGATGACAAGCTTGAGTACTTGAGTTCAAAACACGCCTTAACTGCTTTAAAATATTTGATTAATCCTCCTCTTGAATGCTTTTATCACTGTGGAATGGTGGAGGATAATGGTAGTTATTGGGAGAGCGTGTTATGAGCTAAGAAGATAGCCTCAATAACACGCATCCTTTTATATAATGAAGGCTCCATCAGATAGAAAATCTAATTGAAATACATCAGGATTAATCACAATTAACAGTTAGACATTCAAAATAGGCCAACAGTCAGATCCAAGGTCGACCTCGTTACTAAGGTCGACTTGAAAAAATAAACCCCCAGAAGGCCAAAATCTCTGTCGAGAGTCACTGCTGGAAGCCGATCTCACGACTGAGATTGACCTCTCGTTATTGAGGTCAACTTAACTACAGCGGGTTGCCCTCTAGCCAACTCCCAACCACCCTGGAGCTAACAAAGCTTGAGGTCGAATTCACTACTGCCAACCAACACACTTAACTTGAAATAATAATAATAATTTTGTCATCAACAATACTAAATTATTTCATTATACTAAATAACTTAAACATATTATTAAAGCAGAAATATTAGAAGGAGCCAACATGTTACATATTTTTTTGAACTACTTTTCACTAATATTTTGTTTCATGCAGGCCCTAGAATTTTCTTATTTACTGCAAGGAAGAATTACCTGCATGGCCAAAAAAATAATCTGTATTACTAATTTCACACATCAATCTTTATGTTTACTACTATAGCTTAAAGCCGAAACCATAACTGCTTTCACAACTTTTTGTAGTAATTTTAGATTTTTTTTTAATGATATGCTAGTAAATATGAAGAAATATGTGTTGAATGTGTAATATAGTCTGTGTTATGCAAGCAATTTACAATGAAAATATCATTGTAAATTGGCAACATAATCTTTTTAAACAACTCGATATTAACTTTAATAGCTTTGGCCAACTCTCTTCACTAGTTAAAAAAATGATAGAAGGGTCTACGTATTAAAAAATAAAAATCTAAGGCTCTATTTGGCGCGAGAATCAAAATCAAGGTCAAAATGGTACTAGTTAAAATAATAATAATAATAAATAAATAAATATTTTTAATTATTTTACATAAATTTTAATATAAAAAAATATTATTTTATTTTACATACTTAATAATTTTTAATAAAAATATCAATTTTATTTCACATTCTAGACCAAAATACTCGATATGAAATAAAGTTCATATTCTTATTGAAAATTATTGAGTATGTGACGTAAAATAATATTTTTTTTTATATTAAAATTTATATAGAATGATTAAAAATATTTATTTATTATTATTATTATTATTATTTTTAAAATTAGTACTATTTTGGTTCTCGTGCCAAACAGAATCTTAGGTTGTTGAATGATAAGGATAAGAAATGAAAAGAAACAAAAGAGGAAAAAGAACTGTAGATCTTTATGAAAATTCTTTTAGGGGAAAAAACAGCAGGTTGTTTGGGAGGCGTAAAAGAAGATTTTTGTAAAAATTTGTTGGAGTGATCACTAAGCTTAAAAGGGAATTCAAAGCAATGCAATAAAGAGAATCTGGGATTAGGAAAGTCCAAGTGACAAATGTCTGGGAGTTAGTTGATCGAAAATGACTGAAAAAAGAAAAGTTGTCTATGAATAGATTAAGTGCTGCTAGCTCGTCTTCTCACGAAAGTTGTGACCAAATGGTCACATGCTTGCGGGAAGTGTGAATTTATGTTCCTTCTAGACGATTGGGTGACGATCTGTATATGATGAAGAGACTATAAAATTAAGGTTAAGATAACTGACTGAAGTGCACTGCTATTCGTTTCGGATTTCTTGAGGTAATTTCATTTGAAACAATTGGTGAGAGTGTCGAGATGAATCAAGGCAGGATCATCTCGAATTGTGAAATGTGAATGAATATGTTTGATTGAGAGTGGGATGTCTTCGTGAGCTCAACCCGATTAGAAATGATACTTCATTGTGGATTTGATTGGTTGGGATTCATAGAAAGCCCACTGAATTCATGCCATGTTGAGGAATAGATGCGATGAAATGATATTAAAAATGTTGTTTCTTCCTTTGCTCTGCAGACTGACGAGAATTCAGATAACCCATCATGGAAAGCAATAGGATACAGCAGTCCCGTTGATGAAATTCCACAGAATTCACCAAAACAGAGGCCTCTGCACGAAGGAATCATAGAAACCAGGCTTCTCAATGATTCATCGTTCCTCTCGGCTCTCTTCGATAAAGGTCTCAAAGTCAACGCCGGCCGCCTTCAAAATGTGTACACCGTCGTCGACTGCGACGCAGTCATCGTCGGCTCAGGCTGCGGCGGCGCCGTGGCGGCTGCCGTGCTGGCGAGCTCTGGCTACAGAGTGTTGGTTCTTGAAAAAGGAGAGTACTTCACTACCGGAGACTACACCTCTCTCGAAGGCCCCGCGGCAGATCAGATGTACGAATCCGGCGCAATTATGGCGACCGTTGACGCCAGGGTCATGATCTTGGCTGGCTCAACGGTTGGAGGCGGCTCAACGGTGAACTGGTCTGCCTGCATCAAGACCCCAGATCACGTTCTCAGAGAATGGGCTCAAGAACAGAGGCTGCCGATGTTCCAGAACTTGGATTACTACTCAGCAATGGCGATTGTCAGCGAGAGACTTGGGGTCACAGAGGGCTGCCTGGAGGAAGGATTTCAGAACAAAGTTCTGCGAAAAGGGTGCCAGAATCTTGGCTTTGAGGTGGATTATGTGCCCAGAAATTCGTCAGAAAATCACTACTGTGGGAGTTGTTTTTACGGATGCAGAAATGGAGATAAGCGTGGAGCTGATACTACGTGGCTTGTGGATGCTGTTGAGCATGGAGCAGTGATACTAACCGGTTGCAAAGCAGAGAAGTTCATATTCGAATCAAACCAGAAGGAGAAGAAGAAGGAGAAGAAGTGTGTGGGTTTGGTAGCCCGAGCCTTGAACAGGGATATTAGCAATAGAATCATGATCAAAGCCAAGGTGACGATTTCTGCTGGTGGGTCTCTCCTGACTCCTCCTCTGATGCTCGCAAGTGGACTTAAGAATCCCAACATTGGGAAGAACCTCCACCTTCATCCGGTTAGCTTGGTTTGGGGCTACTTTCCGGAGTCGATGGCCGGCGAACTGAAAGGCAAGAAGCATGAAGGAGGGATCATCACATCTGTGCACAAGGTAAGGAATGGTCGGGTGATCATTGAATCATCGGCGATGGGTCCGGCAGCCTTTTCTTCACTTGTTCCGTGGGTCTCCGGCGAAGACATGAAGGAGAGGATGATGAGATATAGTCGGACAGCGCACCTCTTTGCTCTGGTGAGGGACAGGGGGTCTGGAACCGTGAAGAAGGAAGGGAGAATCACATATACATTTGACTCCAAGGATAAGGAGGATTTGCGGGAAGGAATGAGGAAGGCGTTGAGGATTCTGGTGGCTGCTGGAGCGGAGGAGGTGGGCACTCACCGGAGCGACGGGCAGAGATTGAAGTGCATGGGGGTCAGCGAGGAAGAAGTGGAGAAGTTCTTAGACGATGTTGATGCCGTTGGTGGCCCGATGGGGAAGAAAGAGTTTTGGACAATGTACTGCTCTGCGCATCAGATGGGGAGTTGCAAAATGGGGGAGAATGAGGAAGAAGGTGGAGTTGATGAGAGAGGGGAGAGCTGGGAGGCTGAGGGGCTGTTTGTTTGTGATGGGAGTGTTCTTCCTAGTGCTGTGGGAGTGAATCCAATGATCACCATTCAGTCTACTGCATACTGTATTGCCAAAGGTATTGTTAACTATCTGAGTAAAGAGCTCAATGGAAAAGAAGACTGATAGTAATAAGAGGTGTGTTAGCTCATTCGCTTGCTTTTGTAATAAGCTGATAGCGTGAAAGCATGTTGTCAATGAATTCAATATTACAATGTAATTCATACTCTAATTTATTTCAGTTTAATTCATGCTCAAGTTTAATATAAATCTTTTTTTAAGATATATATGTGATAAAAAATAAAATTAATTAATTATGAAAATATTAAATAAAATTAAAAAAAATAATTTTACTCAACTTGAACATGAACCAAATAGATGAAAGAGTTTACAGCATAACCAGCACCAACTTTTCTTGTCCTCCCTGGAATTAACCATGTAAAACGAGCAGTTCCCTCGCTTGTTTATTTAAATATGAAATCCTATTAAGAAAAACTTCCCAGTTTTTTTTTTTTTTCTGTTCAAGATTTGCAAACATTCTCAAATCAAAAAAATTTCTATCCATGAAAATTCAATCAGAATTAATAAATAAAATAAACACTTCATTCATAATATTTTGAAATTCAAAATCTTTTCTTCTGTTTGAATCTACTAATATCTTCATTTCAAATCAAATTTCAAAATACTACTCCTGGCACAATCTATTAAATAAATCTCTTTTATTAGAAATTGAATATCTAATATGTTTTTAAATTCTATTTAAGAGTTTATAATTAATTACTAGTCTAAATTTTCTCATTCTTTTTCTACAACAACATTCACATAAAAATGTACAATTTTATAAGGAATATGATTTTCTTATTAATTTTTTTCTAAGAGATTGTTTATTTCCTTTTTTTTACATAATTCTAAATATTTCTGATTATTACAATATCCAGTTTTTATAGGAATATTTTTTTCATTAAATTTTTTTATAGGAAAATGATACACAATGAACTTTCCTTTAATCAGCATTATATATATATATATATATATAAACATCTTGAAGGTTTGATAGAAATTGGGAAAATGGGAAGTACTTGCAAATGGATTGATGTAAATTAAGGGAATTATAATGCAAAAGAACGTACAAGAAGCAACCTTTTTTTCTCAAAACGAATGCATATTTTGAAGTTTGGCTTGAAGAATAATACCTCTCTCCACTTCAGTAACATCTCAAATGATCCAGGGAACGACTCCAGTCGGCCAAAAACGTAGCAAATGCCGGCATATTGTCATATTATTTTTGGGTGCCTTCAACCTAAAAAATTATTAAACGAAAATCAAACCCTGTCAAGCATCTCTAAGTTGTCGCAGCTTTCACTGCATTCTCTGCCGCATCATCCAAGTCTTCTGCCGTGATCAGTTTCATCCCACTTTCCTGCGTGCATACCATATATAGATGAAGATGAGTTTTATTGAAGCCGAACACATACCACGGTTCAGATCAGTCTGAGTTTGACGAACATTTACCGTGTGCGTCTACCAACTATAAATCATGTCTTATCATTCAAATTAAAAGTTCAAAACAACCTAAGACTTAAACCTGAGGCCTCATTTTGATCTAAGGTTGAGCATTAACTTAAGTAATAAGAGACATGTTAAGATTAGAGAGTTGGTTACCTTGAGAATTCTCTTCCCTTGATCAACGTTTGTGCCTTCCAAACGAACAATAACAGGTACCTTCAGGGAGACCTAGAAAACACAGCAAAACAGCACATAATCATGATTCTCTGCTCGGATTTATGCTAAAGGTGAATGACAACAGGGCAGGTTTGTGTCAGCTTAACAAAATCATATCCATCCCATACCTGCTTCCACCTAACCCCACCCCACTTCTCTCAGGACTCGTACCCGCCCCGGTCCACCCAACTTCCTTCTACCGCCCCGTACCAGCACCAATCCACCCAGCAACTCATCATACCCTACCCCAAATACATAACTAGTGCTTTATTTTAGATCAAAATAAGAAGATAATACTAATTCAAATCTTTTTAACCTTATGATTTTATAATTTTATTTAACTAATAGCAAGTCATAGGTCTAAACAAGTGTAATTGTGTTATATCCGAACCCAAGTAGTCCCATGATGGGTTGGGGCGGGTCGCAAGTCATAAATGGGTCGAATTTCAACCTGATCTGATTTAAAATATGACCAAAAAATATACTCATAAATGGTCGGGTCACAGATCAACCATGATCCAACACATTTATATCTGACCCAACGAGTTACTATAGATAACTTAGTTTTTACTGAAAGTTCATCCACATTTGTGTGCTCTTCTTTGAGTGTCTTCTTTAAAATAAAATAAGACATTATTTTTGCATAGTATTCGAACTAATCATTTTTCTCTTTATCTCCAAATCAACAAATCATTATAACTGCTATGTCACACTACTCTTGTTGAGACACCTCATTTTCTTAGTAGACGCTAATCATCGCAACCTTCATCAATAAGCCAAAAATTAAGATAAAATTTGGAAAAGAAGTAAATAAATTTTTAGCTATTAAAATAACATTAACCTCATAATTAATATATTAATCATTTACTTTGAAATAAATTAAGATTGTATATATGAAATTTTGTTTGTACTTAAAGAGCACTAATTCAACCTGAATTGAGATTTGCCTCGACTTGAATTTGACTAGAGTTCTAGGTCAAGGCTAATCCAATCCAAACCCAACTCATTTACAGGCCTACCCATACCATCCCATTAGGGCAAGGAGGGTTAAACATGTTTGAGAAAGAATTGCCATCCTAAACCAAAGCATGTTAACCACTTCGCGCGTGCACGGGGGTGGGGGTGGAGGGTTGGAGGGGTGGAGGAAGGAAAAAAGTTTTAATAACTCTCTCTAAAGTAATCAGTGTCTGGTTACAATGAGATAACATGATATACACAAAACTGTATTTAGATAAGCATTTGGGATCTTCCATGTTCTACCAAGAGGAATAGCACATTCAACTTTAAGCAGAACCACCAAAATATCATGCAGAGTTAATGGAATTTGTTTAACATTATAACAACCATCTGCCTATAAATTGATACAATGAACAGATGATCAGAGTCATTGGTTGGTATTTACTTCATTTTTTTGTACAAAAAAATTACCAAACTAGTCACCAATGGTTGGTGATTTTCTCATAATAGGACAAAAAATAACAAAAAAGATGCAAGGTACCTGTTTTGCAGCATTAACAATACCACTTGCAATCACATCACATTTCATGATTCCGCCAAAAATGTTAACCAAAATTGCTTTCACTCTGTCATCAGCTGTTAATATTTTGAATGCTTCAACCACCTGCATTTCAACCAATTTAGCTCCGAGAATATCCAAAAAGAACAAAAATAAAATATTCACAATGACATAATCGGGAAGAAACCATACACAATTACTCATGAATAAAGACAATTTAAAGTTCCAGAAGGATAAAACACATAATATATCAGCAGTAAAGGTACTCCTCCAATTGACAGACAGGATGAGAAAACTATTCAGTTAAAATAAGTTAAGAGTAATAGAGGAGATCGAAACCTCAAAGATTTATCTTGATGGATAAATTTCATTTAGCTAATATAGTAACATTTGTTTAAAACAAACTATTCAATCATTATTTTGTCATAAAAAAAAAAATCATTATCAGACAAAAGATTTTTTAAATAAAAGACATGTTGCTTGTATTCAGAAAGGCGTGCCCTACTTTATAACCATATTTAGAATGCAAAAGAAATGTATTGTTCAAGAGGAAGAGATAAAATATTCACCAATACTTTGACCTTGATATATGGTTTAGTTTGAGAACCCCAGGAGCTGAGTACAATATGAAACTAGTGAATCAAAAAAGATCATCCCATATAAATATAGGAGGTTTATAGGGAAATAATTGCAGAAAAATGTAGAGTATTCTCAGGATCTCTAGAATATTCTCCAACACACTCCCAACCCCTCAAGCTTGAGCATATATAATATAGATCCAACTTGTGTCATCTTCAGCAGAAAATCAAGTAACCCTAAAGCCTTAGTGAAGGTATCTTCCAATTAACCTCCAGTTTCAATATGAGATGCGGTGCTCTTCGTTGGCAATGCAACTTCCCTGGTGAATTAGCAGTCAACCTCAATTTATTTAGTGTTTAGTGTGCTCATAGAGAGCAACATTATTAGCAATATCGGTGTAGATAGAAGTCTTATTATCATAATGCATCACATAGGTTGCATGATAGGAAAATCAAATTTATTTAACAATGTCCCGATCCACACCATCTCATAAGAAATATGGTCCATCTCCCTATACTCATTTTCAATACTAGACCTTACCACAATATTATTTTAAATTTTTCCATCCAACACGAATATAATAACCTAATGTGGATCTTTTATCATCAACAAATGTTGCATAATCAGCATCAAGATAAGCATCCATATCAAATGGCTATCTTTCCAAGACTCTTCTTGATATACATGAGTATCCCAATTATGTCTAGAGTCTTGCATGTAATGGCTAACAATACAGAAAGCAAAAAGAATACCGTACTATGTTATAGTCAAGTAAGTCAACTTCCCCACCAAGTGTCAAAGGCTCCGTTTGGTTTGAAAGTTGAATTTTGAACAAGAGAAAAAAAGTATTTTATCTTATGGGTTTAATGCGAAAGAAATTTAGTTTAATATTGGGAAGTGTGTAAAACATTAAATAAAGCTAATTCTAATATTTGTATTTCTATTGGATGTGCAATAAAATTGATTTTTATAGTTAAAATTTATATTGGGTCAAAAAAAAAAAACTTAAACCAAACGAGCCCTTTTTGTTGAGTAACCCTCGAGGGGCTCCCCATCATCATTAATAGACTAAACCACCATTGTTGCATTAGTTGATTTACATCTAAGTAGCCTAGTTTTTTCAAGTAAATCTATTGTATGTTTTCTCTCCAAAATGCAAGACTACTTTTACTTCAAACAATTTTAATTTCCAAGAAAGATACTGGACGACCTAAGTCCTCACTCCTAAGTAATAAAGCAATCTTGAATACATTGGTTGACTTAGAGTTTCCCTTTCTGATCACTTCTACTGTGGAGAATGTCATCCACATATACAAAAGAATAATTGAACCAAAAAGGGAATGTCCCACAGGGAAAATGATATGCAATACTGCTCCAAAGATCAACCTCACATCCCACCTTGCAAAAATTGTCAAACTAAGCTCAAAAGCTCAGTTTCAAATAATAGATGATCTTTCAAAGCTTACATACCCTATTCTTCTCCTAAGCAACAAAACATGAGGGTTACCCCATATAAACTTCAAAAAGGACACCATACAAGAAAAAATGTTAACATCCATTTGAAATGTTTTGTCGGCCTTGGTTTAGAGCAATAGAGAAAAAAGCCTCACAGAGTTGAGTAGCAAATCAGAGAAATTGCAAAGTAGTATACTCCATGGATTTGAACAATATAAGGGTCAACCTTCACATTAGGATTGAACATGATAGTGAAAACTAATTTGCAATCTACTAGGCGAATACCAAATAGAGGAGACACCAGAACCCCAAAGTACCTCCACTGAACATAGTTGACATCTATGATTCTCTGCATCAATAACCAGCTTCCACTTAGGAACCTATATTGCTTCATGATAGTCACTAGGTATAGAGACAATTAATAAATACAGAGCAAAGAAATAAACTAAAGTACGAAGATGATCAAAAGTTCAAAAAAGAGTATAATAGGTGAATGGTACATTGAAAGTGGTATCAGTGTTTAGGGAATCATAAAAAATACAGATGATGGTGTTGGAGTAGCACTTGCCTGAGGACAACGTGGATAAAATGGTAAAAGTACGATTAATAGATATAAGTGCAGCAAGAGGTAAAGAAACAAATGGAGCAGGTGTAGTACAAGATTCACGAGTTGTATGAGATTGATTCATATAAAGTAACATCTACAAAAATATAAAACTTCAGATGAATAGGAACATAGTATCAATACCCTTTGAATGTGTAACCCAAAAAATGCACAAAGTGAATCTCGAAAAGCTTATCGACCACAAATGGAGATCATGAACAAACCAGACAAGAGTAAATGCACAAGGAATTATAGAAAACAAGGGCTTCTGAGGCTAGAGGTTAGAATAGGGAGATTCATTATCAATAGTGAAGAGGATATTAGATGTATCAAGAAGCAAGTGGTAAGAACAAAATCTCCCAAATAGGTATGTGAAATATTCATTTGAAACATTAAGATGCGGGCAACATCAAGCAGATGGCGATGCTTGCTTCCATTCACACCATTCTATTGAAATGAAAAAGTGTAAGAAGTTTAATGATGAAAACTTTGTAAATACAAAAAGATGTGAATTCAGATTAAGTGTATTCTACATCATTATCAATATGAATACAATACTTCACTAGAAATCAAAAAATGAATCTTTATTTCCTCATAGAAATCCCTGAAGAAAAATAGAACATTGGAATAGCACTTTAACCGTTATAATGAAGTAGCTCTAAAGTAATCATTAACAAAAATGATAAAATAACTAAAATCTAAATATGTAGTAATTGTGTGAATCATATCAAAGTGTAACTTACTTGAAATAGTAAGAACAATGTAGACAAAAGCTATTCAAAGCCATATAAGAACAATGTAGACAAAAACTTACCACAAGGATAATTACATGGAGTCAATAACAAAGAGGAGAAAAATATAGGTGATGAGAGTTTTCTATGAGATTACACCGAGAATTTAAAGGCAATGGAACATAAGGTTCTGTTTACCAAATTGAAAGAACCTAGGAAATTTTTCATGGAATGATTTAATTTTTTATCATTTAAAAAATATAAAAATTTATTTTATATTTCATCCCACACAAACTCCAACATCAAACAAATTCATTCCACATCTTACACAATTCTCCATATATCAATTAACTTTACTTCATATCCTATACCATCATATACGTTTTCCAAAATTATCTATAATTTTTTCCACCTTCAGTCTCTTTTCCAAACACCAAACAAGCCCTAAGATACAAATCCAAACATTGAACATGATAGTAGTTCCAATAGCAAAGTGATTCTTCAATAGATATATTATTGTAGAAGAGAGAGAAGACAATACTGACACTAGAGAGAAAACTAGCAAGTGATCTTGTCTTTAATCAAGCATAAGCAATCCTAATTTTTAAGTTGATATGGGTGAAGTGGGCTTAGCCTTACGTGGAGTTATTTAGGGGAGCCGAGCACGAAGATGCACTTAGTGGAAGCCGAGTGCAGGGATGGTGCATTATGGGAGCCAACACTAGCAGAAAAGCGGGAATAGTTGTGCAAGATTGACGAGGAAAGGGAATGGGTGGTCGGAGAGGTACAGGAATGGTTGAATCAAGAAGAAATGGCATAAAAGAGGGCAGGCATGATTAAGAGAATTAGGGTCAGGCTGAATGACAACCAACCAGCTTTGATGTTATGTTGAGAGGAATTCATAGTAAAGTTGATTTATGTTCAACATTGGAAAACCCTAATATTTCTAATGTTGGATGTGAATACAACATAGACACTCGTAAATTAAAAAGAATCTCTTTTAAATAAAGGAGACTACAGTAGACTATAAAAAAGTAAAGGGATAATTATACCCGGGTCCTTGAGTTGAACGCTTAATAACGCACAGGTCCACGTTATTAAATTTATAACATCGGGGTCCCTGAGTTTTAATAAATTATCAAATGAATCTTTTTTTATTTTTTTATTATTAAAATTTTTTAAAATTACCATTTTACCCCTCCCACTCTCTCCCCTCCCGATCCTCGCGCACACGCGGCCTCGTGCATGCGCGGCGTGATGCGCAGCCGCCGGCCGCGCGTCCTCACGCACGCGTGAGGATCGGGAGGAAAGAGAGAGGGAAGGGTTAAAACGGTAATTTTCAAAATTTTTAATAATAAAAAAATAAAAAAAACCATTTGATAATTTATTAAAACTCAGGGACATTGATGTTATAATTTTAGTAATTATCCCAAAACTAAATAACAATTGCAGAACATTTTAGAATAGATTTCTAGAATATCCTGTAACAATTTAATCTTAGTCCTTTTGCAATCCTGGTAAAGTACGAAAGCTCAAATTGGATCTGATGTAAATTCAAGAAGAGGAAGAAAGCCTTTACTGTAGGATACAAATAAGGTATTAGATCATAGAACAAAAACACCATACCTGGTCCTCCGAAGCATTCCCACCAACATCTAAAAAGTTTGCAGGTGTACCACCATGCAGTTTTATTATATCCATGGTAGCCATCGCCAAGCCAGCTCCATTAACCATACATCCTATTTCCCCATCCAACCCAATGTAGTTTAGATCAGCTTTGGCAGCAACAACCTTAAAAATAAAAATTAGCCAAGTTTGACTATGTCAAATTGAAATTACAAAAAGAAACTATGCCAAAATTGTTATAATGCTGGTGAATAATCTCATTTCTAGCAAATTGCTTATGATTTATGTCCATGGTCATGTTCAAGCAAAGACATGACAATTCTGCTATTACTGGCAGACCAAAGAGCATCCATAATGTGCCATATCATACCTCTCTAGGGTCTTCTTGAGATGAATCACGCAATGCAAAAATGTCATTTTGCCTGAAAGCAGCATTATCATCAAAGTTCAACTTTGCATCAGCAGCCACTAGCTGATTGTCAGATGTCTCAGCAATAGGATTGATCTAAAAAAAGAAAATTGTCCACATTCAGAGAACATAAAAACACAACAATGGAGACATATTAGTATCATCCACTCATGAAAGAGATTATAAGGTTAAGTTAACAAGAAAACCTCCAATAAGGTGCAATCAGACTTGCGAAAGAGTTCATAAAGCTTCTTCACTTGGTTAATTGAAGCAACCCTATCAGCCACCTTAGGTGCCAGTCCATCAACGACTTTAGCAGCATCTTCGTCCGTGATTCCTTTGAAAACATCAATAGGAACCTTTCCATAGAAGGAACAAAGATTAAGCAGCTTATTAGAATGAGTCACAAGACAAAGACATTTAGGTGTAAGGCAACAAAATTAAGCATTTTTTAAGAAAAACAAGATGTGATACCAACCTTAATAATCATATCTGGGAACTTCTCTGCAAGGTCTTCAATGCTCGTCCCTCCCTTTCTACAGGTTATGATAAGCTGGGAAACATGAAAAGCACTAAGGTACAGTAAACACAGAAAGAGATCCGATTTATTCTTATCAAAAGAAACCACAAAAATCAAATAAAAAATGAGCTCTCTAATAAAATATTAAACATGTACTCGAGATTCAAGAGAATGCCAGATTTTCATTCATTAAGGAGTTATAACGGGAATGCAAGAACAGGGTATGAAGCATACAGGACCAGCAGTAGTGCGGTCTAGGGTAATGGCGAAGTACATCTCATTCACAAGTGACAACTTCTGGCACAGATACACCTGCACAGGGCAATGAAAAAATTTGTAAATAAAATGCCTAGCAAAACTTGGTGAATTCAATCAAAATTGACAAACATTCTTCTGAACTTGGATAATGAAATAATTGCTTTTGTCCAACATAGACTAGGTTTTCTTCTATTTAAATGGATAATTCATCGAATCTTCCAAAACAAATACGTGCTGATCATACTAAAGGAATAATAATATGACATGGTGAGTTTCACACAGTAGAATGGTTAAGCACCATAAGTTCCTTAGAATTACTAATTTAAACAATCATATTGGTTTTTTTTTTGATGGAAACAATCATATTGTTACACAACTAGAATGTAGAGAACCATGCGAAACAATTATGAGTTTATGATAAGTTCCCAATTGAAGTGGTTGCAGATACAACGACAACAGGCATCATTGGTTGAATATCAGTAAAATCAAATTTTGAAGATATAATACAGGAACAGAACTGTAACAAAATTTACCAAAATGAAATTGGAAATTACTATATATCTAGAAATTAAGGAAAACAATATGATAGAAAGTGTCATGGGGCAATACAAGGATCAGTTGTTATAGGAATGCCTGAAATACCAGAGATGGATAGTGCGTACAACAGAAAAGCTGTAAAAAGTTCTCTGCATTGTTTCTAATGGTAATTCCCTGCTTTAAGGTTTTACCTTGTCCACAGGTTTAGGAATGATTCATGAATGGAATCAGTCGACACAGCTCTCTAGCTTCCTAAACTAAAAAAAACACAATCACAGTTTGATATGTTTTTGCTCTCTTTCTCTCTTTGCTTTATCGCTCACACATCATAGGAGAAGAACTGAAGAGAAGCAATGGTGAAGTGGAGATAGAAGAAGGAAGATTGATGGGAACATCTTTATGATCAACCACTTAGATCATATTGTTCCATGATCATCCTTCATGGATTGATGCTAATTATTTTTTATTTTCTTTCATATACTAACATAGGCCTTGTTAGCATTGACTTAACCAACTCTTTTTATTTATTTACTTTAATGGGCACGCTTAGTCTCACATCACCTATTTTGATTTAGGTTGAGATTAGCAACTCTATTTATAACGTAGGGAAGTAAATATTTGAATTATATTTTGATGAATGAATATTTGAGTGCAATTGAGATAATAATTTTAGTGATGGAAATGGCACGAATGACCTAAATCCTATAAACATAAGTTATCCCTCTAGTAACCACCTCTCTCGTGCATGTATAGAATAGGCCCCTTTCCATCCATCCTCTTTCGCGTCATCATCAGTTGATCCAGCAAAGCCTTGCATGTGAGGACAAAGAAATACAACATGAAGAATTGTGGAACTCTTCAGGTTATTTCGAATCCATATTATCAAGTGGGTTCCATCCAGGTTCCATTCCCATGAATAACCAAGCTTGATACTTTCACGAATAAAAGATCTTGATGTGCCGTGCCACCAGTTCACCTTAAGGAAGAAATTTCTTCTCTTGATTTGATCAATGTGGGTCCTTCAAGTCGATGACATCAGCCCATGTAGATCACATTCAACCTTCGTTCTACCCAAAAGAATTTCTTCCTCAGCAAAGCAAACAACTAGCACCCCTAATATGATTGCATTTGCATTAAGATTTATTTGTGCCACCTTGAAAATTCAAAGTATTGCCGTCTATAGAACCTTGTTTCCTTTGGGAAACTCAAATTTTAGACTAAGGTATACTATAAACAAATGTGAATTCAAATCTAATTGGTCTAATTAATTCAAATAAAGTTATTTGCTTAAACACATTAACTTTAAATCTCAAATGGAGTCTAAACATCAGTCTAAACATAAGATTTCACATCAAGCTATACATATTGTATTCAAATGTAATTTCAACTTTAAAAATACAATTTGAATAAAATTTTATTTATACAATTAATACCGAATATAATTTCAAATATATTACAAATGAAAATATATTTGAATATAATTTCGACATCATGCATAATATTGAACTCATATTTGAATATAATTTTGGAGCAATACAATACACAGTATCATAATCATATTCAAATACTATTTTAATAATCGCATTTGAATTTGATATTACTAATAGTATTCAAATATAGATATAATTTAAGATTTTAGATATATTATAATTTTTATAAATTTTTACCTATTAAATGAACTCAAGATTACTGAAAGTTTTCAAACATTAACCATTATAACATAATTTAACAATGTCTAAAAGTAATTTTATTTTTGAATTAATATAGTATTTTATTAGATAATAATATATTGATAATTTATTATTAAATTATTATTACAATAGTTAAATTAGACCATCAAATTAAAACATAATGTTGGTACCATGTTGTTAATAATACATTACAAATTAATGAGACCATGTTAATATCAAAATAATTAAATTAAACTACAAAATTAAAATATGATATAGCCAATATATTGTTGAGCGTATTAAAAAAAATTAAGCCGATTTGGTTAATCACCAAAAAGAATTATAAGATATTCGAAATGAATAAATATATTTAAATAGAATTATAATGTAAATTTCATAAAATTAGCTAAAATTTTAAATCATATTATAAAAACTATAAATAGAAATTTTACATGCATAGTTTTTAAATTTTTGTTATAGAAATCATATTTAAATATAATTTCAATTATAAATTTATGTATTATATCTAAATTTTTATATTTTAATAAGATACTAATGTTTGGCCTGTATAGTGAATTTTATGAAAATTAATGTTGCACTAGCAAAATTGTGTAAGAATAATATATATACAAAAGGAGAAAAAGAACTGATAGAACAAAAAGAAATGATATACAAATAAAAATGATTGCATTTGCATTAAGATTTATTTGTGCCACCTTGAAAATTCATAGTATTGACGTGTATAAAACCTTGTTTCCTTTAGGAAACTCAAATTTTAGACTAAGGTATACTATAAACAAATGTGAATTCAAATCTAATTGGTTTAATTAATTCAAATAAAGTTATTTGCTTAAACACATTGTTTGATTTGACTCAAATTGAGAGATCTGGAATTTAACCAAAAGAAATAGCTAAGTTTGAATTTGAGAATACTCAGTTAAATCATTGAAAGCCTAAATACAATTTATTGAAATTTAATTGTCGCATATCCACTAAATAGGTATAAATTCCGCGATTTGAAATTTTCTTGATCAATCACATAATTAATCTTTAAACATAATTGTGTTTATCTTACATAATTTCTCATTAATTTATAGGTCCTTAAATTGCATATTAAAATCACATTGCATCCTTCGTGTAATATACATGCCTTCTATAAAGAGTACAAGTTCCCGTTGGTTTTAGCATTTCACTGAACTCCAATTTTTTCTGCCTGATGTTAAGTTACAATCTCTCTTATTTTAATTTAAATAAGGTAATACAAAAGGTGGTCTTACTTTCTTGTTTCCCCAAGCAACCATTTTGTTTTTTTCGCATACACCCTTCCCCGAGCACAACAAATACAATAATGTAGTCAAAACCATTATCCATCTTGTTGGAGTACTTTAAATGTGATTTTCTTTTACGATGATACATGGGAATCCGCCAAGTTTTACTGCAAATTCAAACCATTACATGGGATCACGGGTTGCGATCACAAGTTCTATGCTCAAGAATCCTCTTTGTTCCCTCTCGATCCAATCTATAGGTGTTTTAGAATGAGGTTCTCTCAACCAAAGTTGACATCTATGTTGAGGCATGATCTCTACCAACCCTAGCACAGGTCATTGTCAAGGCTTTATTTCACTCAACTAGATCTGATGACTATGATGAGGTAGGTTTTCTCTCAACTCAATCTAAAGTCAGAGTTGAGGTTAATATTTCACATGAGTTGTCTTCAAGTATTGAGACCTACAAAAGATGATTTGGTGCAACCTTCAATGCCAATACCTCTAGAGAACAATGACACCCAATGACACCACTGAAGCTAAACAAAAGATTCTAAGGCTTGACCTACAATGTCTATATCATAAGAGAACCGACGGCCTGATGAGACAATAATAAAGTATCAACAAAAGATGACAAGGATTGAACTGCAATGTTGATATCTTGAGAGAACTAGAGGCCTGATGAGGATCAACAAAAGACGCCAAGTGACCTACAATTTTGACACCTTAAGAGAACCCAAGGCCCAATGACACAATTTCAGAGCCTCCAAAAGGATGTAAATGTTCAATATGTAATGACCACCTAGGGGAGACCAAGATCTATTGTACATCAAAGCCTCAATAAAATATCTTTCAAAAAAAAAGCCTCAACAAAATATGATGAGGTTCAAATTACAAACATTGACACACCAAGAGAACCCAAGTTCCAATGCTCCAACATCGTGTCAACTAATATGTTAAGGGTCAACCTACAATGTCATTGTCTCAATAGAAGCTAAGGCTTGACACCCCGAGGTCAAGTCTAACAAAAAAATGTAAGTGTTTGGCTTGCAAAGCGAACATCACAAGAGACCAACATCTCAAGTGCAGGAATGCACATAAGTCGTCAACAAAACGAAGCTGTGTTGGGCACTAACACAAGAGATGACCTCCAGAGTGCAAGGCATCAACAAGAAATACACTTAACAAAAAAGAAGGTTGTATTGTCTACATAGATAAAGGAGAGGACTCATACGAGATCCTGAGCCTCAAGTTGTTTTTGTGCTACGAGGGTTGTGTTCGGGAAGTTTATACCCCATTTTGACTCCCAAATAATTGGAATTTCACCTGTGCAATATACTAACAAAATATAATGCCAAAATATGTGCTTTTGGAGGAAGAGTGTCTTAAATATATTGCGCCTTAAATGCAACTTTGCAAGGTGAAAATGATTACTACTAAGGGCCTATTTATTTGTAAGGTTAAATTTAACAAGGTTAAAATTAAATTTGGATGGAGATATTTTTTATTAAAAGTTGTGAATGATGTGAAATAAAATTAGTTATTATGTTAGGATATGTGAGGGATGTGATATAAAGTTAGTTATTATGTTGGGATATGTGAGGAATGCGATATAAGTCAGTTATTATTTTAGTAATGCGTGTAGGATGTGAAATATAGTTAATTTTTAATATTAAATTTTATGTGTGATGTGATATGCCTGGTTAAAATTAAATCAGGTTAATTTTCAACGACCAAACAAACAGGGCCTAAGTGTTAAATGTTTAGCATAGTATATTCTACAAATAACTAATATATGAGGCTAAGTTCGTTCATTTGATGTTATCTTTGAAGCAAAGCAACTCCACATTTAGCTTGCTTATATTCTAAATTAATGAGCATGTTGGAATTCATTTAAAGACAATAAGAAATAAAAAAAATCATAACAAATGAAAATCAAGCTCTCTGATGCAAAGCAAACCCGATACTAACTTCGTAGACGACATCGCGCACCACCTGTGCAGTGATCTTGTCACCTTCACATGCTCTATTTTTATGTCGCATTTTATTTTATTATCTATATTTTGAGCACTTTATTTAATTGGGTCATGTACATGTCATATGAGGAGGGAATGTGAGATTATTATAGTTTAGGTTTATTGGGGAGAGATTTTATATTTTTGTGGGCTAATTTGTAAGAAAGAGTTATTGGATCTATTTGAAATGGTGGCCCAATATCCCTTATTTAGTCCAAACCCTCCTCTAAACTTGGCCTTTAGATCAACCTAGGTTAATCTAATAATAGGAATTGTTAGGGTTTGGATATAAAAAGCCTAAGCATGAAGAGAACAGGGAGCATTGAATATTGTGCATTCTCAATTAAGGTTGAGTGGAGCATCCCCTCTCATTGTCACCGACCCCCTTGGAGCCTATTGTTGTCGCCGCCTATACCCATCGTCGTTGCTGCACTACGCCGCCACCACCTCCCCTCTTAGCCATGGGTGCTGCAGCCGCCCATCATGGCCTCCACTATTACCTCCCTGGTTGGATTGAGCACTTATCTATTTTAGTGTCGATTCCCCTTTGGATTGAGAATTGAGTCCATTTGGGTATCTATCTTTTCGTATACCACTCTTCATCTCTTTCTCTTTGGGTTTTCCCTATTTTCTTCTTCTATTTTCTATAGAAATCTTTCATGATAATGTTTAAACTTGTATTAGCCTATGACATTTACTTCTATCTCATGCTTATTTGTATGTTTAAGATGTGAATGGTTGGTCAACATTAAAGGATTAACTCTAGGGTTTCTACACAAGTTTTCAAGTAACCTAAGAGTTTATGTTGGCTTTTAATTGCCTGTGAAAAAGCCTTAAAAATCTCTTCATTAAATCCCTAGAATTAGCTTGCTTGAATGTTTGTTCCTAGGCCTTAAACTTTTGCATAATTTTATCTTATTTTACTTCTAATTTGTATGCCAAGCTTATAGATTATGACATTTAGAATATTTCATTTAGGTTAGCTTCTCATTCCACATATCAGATGTTTGATGAAATGTCTAAGTAATTGTCATCCCTTTTAAGATACTAAAAATTACTCAAAAAAAATAGTTGCATTATTTTTCATCATCACTCTGTCCCAAACAGAAATCCAAGTCAACTCGGCATTATCCAGACCAATGTAACAATTGTAGCTCCTTGTGAAATGAATAACATTAGAACATAATGGGCCGCAATTGAATTGTTATTTAAACAACAAAAGATTACTTAGGACAATAAAAAGTTAAAAGCTTCAATGGTTGCAACAATTTATGCATTGTCCAAAGTTTAAAAAATGCAAAGATTAATAACAAAGACTTACTCACAAATGTAGAAGACAATAGAGAAGCAATAAAGAATGGACAACTTACTGTGCAATAACAAGGGAAGCAAGGTGAAAGACAATTGGTATCCCTATACCAAAGGCTACCCATTTTACGAAGGTGGGGAGAGTAGCCCAATGTACCTAGTCTTCCCTTTAGTTTTAATAAGAGGTTATTTAGAAGACCCGAAGACCTTCAAGTCACATATGCACAACCTATCCTATTTCGCCAAGGCTTGCACTCAAAACAAAAATTACAGATACTCTCACAAAATAATACATTATAAGGAAAAGTACAAAAAATACATTAGTAATTATATAGAAAGCCCAAAAGGTCTAGTAGAGAGCAACAAATAAGCAGTTCTAGAAAGCTGATAACATTTGAGTTGCAGAAACAGAAACCATGAAATCGTGCATACCTTGTTAACAATCTTTCCCTGAGGACCAGTTTGTTTGGTAACAAGAATTTGACCAAGCATTTTACCTGTAGTATTAAGTAGGCAAAAAGATTATATAAATTCAAGTTATTCAAAGAAGATTTCATCGAGATATTACTCAATCTTACCAGCTATATCCTCCACTTCCTCAGCTTTCACAATATGTACTCCACCTTTTAGGCCATTTTTGAAGGTCCCTAGACCACGACCGCCAGCAAGAATTTGACTTTTGACAACCAACTACAGAATATCATAGACATCCGTTTAATCTTAAGATGAGAAAACAAATTAATTAGTGGGCGCACTAGATATCAAGTATCGAATCACCACATAATAGCTCCGAAAGGATTCTACCTCTTTCTCATTTGGAAAAAATTCTTTGATAGCCTTCTTCACCTCCTCTACTGAAGACACAGCAACACCCTTCGGAACATTTATTCCGTATTTGCTCATTAACTCAGAACCCTACCAACATGAGCCAAGACATTTTAATGGAGATTAAACCATGAAGAAAGCAAAATTCTTCAATAGCAAGCAAGAAATTGGACAAAACAAAAGTTTTTTCATGCACTCAAAATTTCTCGATGAATAAATAGATCATAGGAGCCAAGTTCATCAAAAAAGTAAAAAATTTTGCTACAAAGATTACGAAAGTAACAGATCAAAGGCTAACCTGGTACTCATGGACGTTGAGCCGTCGCAGCTGCTGGTGCTGCCATTTCCCGGCGACTGAGAGCGATTTCGACAGGAGGTTGCCGAGAGAACCCCTAACCATGGTTCTTCGAAAAAAAACTGGTCCCCAGCAGGAGCGAGAAAAGGCCAAATCGAAGAAGCCCTTGATCGAAGATTCGCAGGCTCTAACCTGATTCGAAGGAAAGAAGACTGCTCTAACCTCGTTTCTGCCTTTCTTCGGTCTTTGAGATCATCCTATTCATGGATCACGGATGAGGAGGGATACCATGCTCCGTGCGTATCGGTACGAACTCCGTTTAATTTAACGGCGCTGTTTTAAAAAACTATTATAAATTAAAATTCATGAATTTTCGTATTTTACGCGAATTTTTTTTTTATATTAATTCAGGCGAAAATTATAATTCTCTGCTAGGGCCGGCAAATAAAACCGAAGATTGACTGATTAATTTGATTCAATTTTAATTTAAATTAGTTCAAGTTTAATTTTAAATTTACTGAAATTAATTAATTCAATTCATTTTTTTTATAAATTCAATTCAATTTTTAATTCTATTATTTAGGTAAATCAAATCAATTCAAATAAAATTAAATATTAAATATTATAAAATTAATTAATTATTATCCTTTAATATTAGGGTTAATATTTATTTTTTAGTATGAATTATGATAAATTTAAGAATAAAATTTATAATTTTAATTAATTAAGAAAAATTATTTAATTTTAGATTATTTATTATCATATTTTTATATTAGTATGAAAAAAAAATATATTTTAAATTTAAAAAGCGAACTCAAATTAGAATCAAATTAAAAAATTCCGTTTAGATCCAATTTGGGCCCAGTGAACTCAATTCGATTCCGATTCTTGAAACCATAGAATCGAGTTTAGCCGATTTGATTTTAATTCTTTGTAAAACAGAATCGAATCGATCCCATTCTCTACAATCCTACAACTGCATTGACTTTTTATAATAAAATATAAATTTATGATTTTATATTTAAATATAAAAAATTAAAATAAATTTATTTAAAAACAATTTAGTTATTAAATTTTAAAATTAAGATAAATAAATTGTATTGGATTACAGTGTAAACTACAATTTTAGCTATACAAATATATTTTAGTAATTGCATTCAAAATATAACTTCACCTAATAATTTGTAATTAAACTATATAAATTATATTCAAAATTAATTTTAATAATTCAAATTATGTTCTTATAAACTTTTAATTATATAAATCATATTCAAATACGATTTATAAGATTTCGAGTGTAGAAATTATATTCAAATATAATTTCATCTCTAAAAATACAATTCGAATAAGATTTCATTTATACAATTGATATCAAATATAATTCTAAATATATTACAAAAGAAAATTATATTTGAATACAATTTTGGCGTATGCATTGTATTGAACTCATATTTGAATATAATTTTGTAGCAATACAATACATAATATCATAATTATATCCAAATACTATTTCAATAATCATATTTGAATTTGATATTACTGAAAATATTCAAATATAGATATAATTTAAGATTTTAAATATATTATAATTTTTATAAATTTTTACTTATTAAATTAACTTAAAATTACTAAAATTATTCAAACATTAATTATTATAATATAATTTAATAATGTCTAAAAATAATTTTATTTTTGAATTAATTTGATAATTTATTAGATAATAATATATTGATAATTTATTATTAAACTATTATTATTACAATAGTTAAATTAGATAATTAAATTAAAATATAATGTTGGTTCCATATTGTTAATAATACATTATAAATTAATGGGATTATGTTAATATCAAAAATGATAAAATTAAATTATTAAATTAAAATATTAAATTACTAAATGGAGATCGAATAAATACAAGAGAGAGAGGCAGCTCGACCTCTCCCAAAGAGTTTCTCTTTTCCCTTATTTATAGTTTGGAGAATAGAGAACATAATAGGTACAGTTCATCACATTTGACACCTATTCCTGCAAATAACAATTAGGCAATGGGCTCTCATATTGTCTTAAATACTGAGTTGACATAGTAATACAGAGAGTACAATCTGATGATATCTCCTTGAGGAGTTATTCGACTAGGGCTGTTCGACTAGAGCTGTTCGACTAGAGGTGTTAGAAAAGATTCTAATAATATCATAAATATTTATTTATAAATACAGTTACAACTTTTACATTAATGTAGAAATACAACACCTACATATTTGATAATTAGTTGTTTGTTTTAATATTTATATATAATTGTAAATTTTAAAACTAATGATTTAGATGTTGCAAAGTTTGTAAAATGTGCTGTAAGAAGCCTTACTTTTCATTAAAAACATTTTTTGTATTTATCTATAGTGATGGCAACTTAGTAATAGAAAAGAAAGTAATAATGAAAATATTTTTTATTTATAAAATTGAAAATATTAACATAAAATGATTGAAAGTAAAAGTAAAAATATCAAAGTTAATCTATCTTGGTACTACATTTATAAGATTGTTAGGATTAGACCTGGGCGGGAACCCGCCCGACCTGATTTTAAAATTTTAATATTTAGATTGCAATAAATTTTTTATATAATTTTTAGCCAGGCCCGGCCCGATCATTTTCATGCTCTGATTTGGGCATGAACATTGAGGCCTCGACCCAGCATGACTCGATTTAGATTTGAGTTTTGATATTTTGAAAAAAATGTTATAAGTTATAATTTTTATTATTGTGGTTTCATGTTCTAATAGCATTACTACAGCTAAAGTTTTTTGATATTTTATATATTATTTTAAATTATATAGTAATTTTGATATCTTGAATTTTTGGAGTAAAAATTTATTATGTAGAAGAACTTAATAATTTTTTTAATTAATTAAGATTCAAAAGATAATTTTATTAAATTTGAGATAATAAAAATGTAAATAATTTAGTTATTGAAGTATTAAATTATAAATATATGTTCATATTTATTTATAATTTTTTATTAAACAGATGTGAAATATGTAATAACAAACTTTTAGGTGGTGATAGTAATGAATCCCTTCAGGTTGACCCAGCTTGGCCCTACCCGAGTTTAGATTAAATTTAGTCATGTAAATTGACCTAAATATATATACATAAGTGTGATTTAATATGCTCGCTCAGTACTCAGCCCGAGCCCGACTCAAGCTCGACCCGTGCCCGATCCATGCCCAGGCCCAGTTAGAGTGCGTAAATCACCTCAAATTTTATAACGACAGGCAAAAAAGTTCGAGTCACAAATGACTGCATTCGCTTGTGCATGTGGGCCCGCTCATCACATCGCAGCAGCCTATTTGATCGGCACGAATTACTGCCTGATTTGGTTCGAGCTTTTTTTTAGATATGTGAAAAAAATTATTTTTTTTTAAATTTAATGGAAGAAAAATTTATTTTACTATTAGAAAGTGTATAAAATGTGAAATATTTTCAATTCTAATATTTGTATTTGTATTAGATGTGAAATAAAGTTAATTTTTATAATTGAAATTTATGTTAGGGAAAAAACTCGCCACGAACCAAACGATTGTACATTATTTTTTCAAAATGATCCTTTAAATTAGGACTTTTGGCATTTTATATCTCAAAAGTTTAAATTATATTGAGATTTTTACATACAAGACATAAAATTTATACAAAATTACGCATTTCACCATCAATTCGTAAATATTACCACTATCACATCATATTCATTTAAATTTTATGATTTCACATATTTCACATATTTCATATACTTTATAATATTATATGTAATTAAAATACATCAATTCATTAATATTTAAATTCTAATATATATTTTTATTTTTTACTGTAAATACATCAATTTTTTTACTTCAATTAAAAATTATAGTCATGTGAATTTAAATTTGACACCCTAAATGGAAATTTTAAATAGGATAAATAAATTAAAATACATAAATTCATAAATATTTAAATTGTTATTTATATAAATTAATTTATTTATAGTATTTAATTAATATATTAATAATATAATTAAGATCAAGGCCAATTTAGAAATGTGAAGTTCACCATCAAAGAATATGGTGTGAAATATGTGAAATGCGTAAAATTTAAATGAATATGATGTGATAGTGATAATATTTATGAATTGATGATGAAATGCATAATTTCATGTAAATTTCATGTTTTGTATGTAAAAACCTCAATTATATTTTACATTTAATATTTTGAAAACTCTTTTCATATAAATTATTAAAATAAAATATTTATTTTAAATTTTGAAGTGAAAATGCTAACATTTTTTTAGATGCACTTTGTGTGGATCTATTTAATGATCGAGCCAAATTTGAGTTAAGCTACAGCAAATTTTGTTACCCCTAGTTGGTTTTTTCTTTATCATCACAAATATAATAAAATTAATACAGTGCAATCTATTTTTTTCTTTCTTAAGCTCTGTTTAGTTCAAAACTAAAAATAGTCAAATATATTTTTAAATTTATTTAAAATTTATCATAAATTTTAAAAATTGTATTTAATATTTAATACAAATTTTAATATTAAAAATTAACTATTTCACATCCAATATAAATTACAGCATCAAAATCAAGTGTCTCTCACATCTTTCGCTATTAAAATGATTTTATTTCGTATCATTTTTACATATTAAAAATACCTTTTTTTCATTATATGTTCTTAGAAAATTATCTATAGTGTCGCAAGTAGTTACGCCGCATAATCTACGTATACATGTTGCTACTATTGTATGTCAATCATGTTTCAATGAATTAGAAGTTACATACATTAGGCCTCATTTGGTTCGAGAATTAAATTTTAGATAAGAAAAAAAAATATTTTATCTTACAAATTTAATGAGAAAAGAATTTAGTTTAATATTGGGAAGTGTGTAAAATATGAAATAAAGTTAAATTTAATATTTGTATTTATATTTAATGTGAAATAAATTTGATTTTTATAATTAAAATTTGTATTTAGCTGAAAAAAAAAAATTCGAACCAAATGAGCCCATAAACAGTAGATCAATGTAAACAGCAAATGAGTTGTTTTAATTTAAGCTTAAGTGCATTTAAATTTTTTTAGTTTCCAAATAAGTTAAATTAGTTCCAATAATTTGAGAAATAATAAAATTAAATCATTTATTGCTACCTCTAAACTTAATGGCATAAGGATCTAGTTGTATTATTTCTCAAATTAAAGGGATTAATTTAATTAATTTGAAAACTAAAAAGATTTAGATACACGAAAACCCAAACTTAAGGGACCTATGTGCTATTTACTCGTTAGATTTACATGATATAATTTACTATATGTATTTCATTTTTGCTCTTTGGAATGCAGTAACGCATATATTGAAATAAGAGCGAGTATGCTGCACAAAATACATAATAAAAGACAATATTATTGAAAACCAGTAACTAACATTAGAACCAGTAGAATTGGCTCGAAACCATAAGTGGTTTTTGTGTACTCCAATTTCACCGTTGGCCCCAAACTAGAACACAGGAGAGCAAGTATACGGACTTGTCATCTCATTCAATAAGAATATATTGACTCACGACTGTAACACCTACTAGAGGAAAAATGTATGAATTTATCGTCATATTCGATGAGAATATATTGACTCGTGATTGTGACGCCTAAGGAGGGCAAGTGTACAAACTTGTAATCACATTCGATGAAAATATATTGACTGGTTACATCAATGGGTAGAATCGAACGAATCTCGTTTTGTTTCATGATGTTTCAGAATATGCTAAATTGGAAAATATATAGTATTTTTTTTTTTTGAAAACTATAATGTTAGTTATTTAGAGTTCGAGAAATCACTCCAAATTTAAATTAAAATTTTTTGAGTTATGTTTTAGCTTGAAAATATAAAAACATTTAAGTTTTACATGCGTGGGCCGTAAAAATGGGCTGAATTATTATGTGAGAAATATATTTTGAAAGAAAATAGCATACAATACCATGAATAAATAACTTAAAATAAAATATAAATTTTATTAAATTTAGAGCATATTTGATTCGATATTATCACGATGTTATATCATATTATTTAAATAAATTAATTATTTTGTTTTATGATAAAAACTATAAATTTGCTATTTAAATGATGTTATTGAAATGCCAAGATATTTAAATAATATTAATATGATATAATATTAAAATAATATTATATCAAGTGCTATCTTAATATTATAATAATAAAAGAACTGCACGATAATAAATTATTAACTACAAAAACCTAAATGTAATTTTTACAATTACTAATTTAGCACACAAAAACTTGAGAGGAGAACAATGACAAGCTAGGCTCGATTCAAAAATTCTTGGTTTCAATTGTATTTTAGCTATATTTTTGGCAAAACCATAAGATTAAATGAAGGAAAATAAGAGAAATTTTTACATTCGAATAATATAGGACATAATTCTTTTAGGGTCCAACAAATGCATAATGCGTCAATATGCGTGATCCACAAGTGAAGAAGATAAGAATAATAATATAATTGCTATGAATATAATTATATATAGACATAATAGTACTATATATAAGTATTATAACACTTCATAACAATATATATATATATATATATATATCATAGCATTATATAAAAGCATAAAAGAGCTACATTTATTTTACCACTACGTAGCACTATATTCTTATGTGTAACACTATCATGATGAGCAACAATATTATCACGTATGCCTATATGTATCTCATTATTTCAAATAACAAACAATATAGAGTTATATTTTAGGGATAGTTACCTACATGCCACACAATTTAGTTTTATTTATGCCTTATCCATCTATTCTTAATTAATTACGCTATGCACACTCAAAATATTATAAAATCTTACATACACATATTTGAGTTAAAACTTAATCAAAATCTATTTGAAAAAAAAATATTTTGTTAGTAAATTATTAAAATTATATTTTTATTATTAATGGTATATATTTTTCTCTTCCTCAATACCACACTAAAGCGTTGATTTGTCCTAAAATTAATTTACGTCGCGGATGTCTCCTTCCTTTGCCGCCACCTAAAATTAAAGTTTTAGGATTATCACTCAAAATATATTTAAATATCCTTAAAATAATGTGATGAACTAGTCAGATTTTTTGTAATCTAACTATAATCAGGTTATTGAAAAGTTATGATAACTCATTATAATAAAAATAAGTTAAAATGTGTGTATGTAAAATTTTATAATGTTTTGAGTGTGGATAGCGTAATTAACAAGAATGGATGGGTAAGGCATAAATAAAACTAAATTGTGTGATATGTAGGTAATTATCCCTATATTTTATATGTATTGTTATTAAACCTATGCTCACTATCTTGCTTATATTTAACATCGTTCACGATATTTTGTGTAAAGCGGGGCCCACTTGTTTGCATGGCGTGGGGTCATTGATGGTTCTGTCCACATTTCTCCTTGGGATGAGATCATTGATACTACTTTGAACTTGGAAGCTGTTCGAACTCTATGTACAAAATCCATCAAAAAAAAAAACTGTGTAAATAGACTATTCCCATCATCTTTGTTTTCAGTGTGCATGGATATGAAGTTCTTTTTCAAAAACTAAAAAATGCTGAAGATTTTCACATCTGCAAGAGGAGAAGAGAAGTTACCCATATAGTAATAGAAACACCATTCTCACCTCATCAAAAAAAAAAAAAGAAGAAGAAACACCATTCTCAAAGGTATGAGAGGATCTTCCCCCTGCTGCATCATTAGAGGACCACTTCCTCTCCACTCATCTCTGAGAACTTGTTGATGAAGGGGGATATCCCAAAGGCCCACAGAGAACGAGTGTACCTAACCTGGAAGCTAATATGCAGAGAAAAATATTAATTGCAAAGTACCCTCCTTCTGACACTCCTCCACTGTGATGTCTGCAACCTGTTCAGCTACACATTCTAACAATTAAAAAAAAAAAGCTTTACAATGCTAATTATTTCCACCATGACTGATGCCTGAAGAAAACCACCATGAAGTTTTTTCGGTCATGTAAAATTCTTATTGAGTAGTAATCTGCAAGAAATCTCCTATTAGTTGATTCGATTATATGACTCTGTCCTCCCTATTCAGGTTTATTTAAAGCAGTATGACAGAATATGAGAACAAAAAATATTCTAAGTTCGAAGAGCTCACAACAAGATTAGATAAGAAATCGTAGATTCTATATAGTTAATTCTTAAAACTCAAATAACAATCACATATTTTCCTACTATATGCCAACGGAGTTGCTGTAGATGCTTTTACTTGTGAATAGCTGAACTCATAAAAGCAAAAGGGTTTCATGTTTTCAGCAGACCCCTTTCTGTCACACATCTCAAACATCTTCACTTTTCACGTAGTTATATATATTTATATTCTATTGAACGTGTTTTCAGTACTTGACACTAATAAAGCAAATAGCCAAAAAGATGATGGCACATTGAGCTCGTTGTCAGCTAGTTTTCACTTCCTCGCTGGGTGTTCAGTTCAAAAAGAATCATAAATCCAAAAGATCAAATGAGATGGTGAAATGCAGACTTCAGGCCATTATTTGTTCAGAGAGACTACGCAAAAAATTCAAAACTGGATAGCTAGATCAAAATGGCCCTCGTTCTTCAATTTATTCCTGCTGCACTGAACATTTGCTTAACTCTTTTTTTCTTTTTAGAAGTAAAGTGATTTAAAACAAGTGACCAAAGCATCGGTTGACTCATATGCTACCCAATCTCCCTTTCACCATCTCTTCTGTGAAAGGAAAAGAGATATGGAAGGAGGAACGTGGGACCCTAAAGCATCCCACCATGGGAGCAGCTTCTGATGCTTCACAAGAAAAGGAAAAAAGAAACGTTTTTTCTTTCCAGAAAGCAAAGCCAATAATCCATATCCCTCAGTCTATCTGACAGATTTCCTTCAGCTTCCGTCCAAGTAAGAGCCTGAACTCAGTGTAGCTTTGGCTTTTAAGTTTCTTCGTTATAATTAGCCCTGAAGTGCGTATGTGCTAGCAGCACATAGTTGTTGGTTAATTCCATACTGATTGATGGATGACAATGGACCAATTTGAGCCTAATCTATGCTCTATTACGCAAATAAATAATAATATCTTAGCCACTCCCATCCAGGCTCTATCTCCAACCATGATCATCATCACAATCCTCAGCACATGATTAGCCTTATTCCATTTTTTAAGATTGACTTTGCAAATGCTTCTTCACGAACTATTGTTTTCTTACTCTATAACTATATATAATGAAGCATCCAAAGCAGCTCCAGACTCTATGATAGGACACATAAATAAAACGTATCTACCAATATAACTATTTCTTTCTAATTTCCTAGTTTTTTCCAAGTGGTTCATGGAAATTGATATCCCTTGGTTTTTCTGGGGGCTTCTGCTTCTAAGTAGTCTCTGAAACTGGATGGACAGTAATGAAAGACTTAAGAGACCAAGTCTGATGCTCATATGGCTTCTTTTTATCTTCTTCTTCCTATTGACTCAAAAGAGAGATGATCTCAAGAGCAGCATTTCCGTGTTCTCCAATCGAAGGCTTCTTTCTTCTTCCATGTCGCAGTCCATGACTATTGATTCAAAGGCACCCACTTCATCTACTAAGTTCAAAGTCAATGAACACGAAGTACCCAGCGGCGCAAACCCGATCTCCAACAGGTAAGATCTCTGCTAAGTTTGCTCACTAATCAGCAGTGTATCAGATATCTGATCTTTGTGTAGTTCTCAGCTTCTCCCCTCTTGTAATAACGTAAATAGAACGTATGGATTTATGAAAACTTTTCCTTCTGACCACTAATGTAGCCTGAATGAAAAACGGATCTTGGAAAAAAGGTAAGTTTTGTTCAACGATTCCAACTTTAAGGAAGTCAATAGATTCATACCAAAATGCAAACTCTTTGCTATGCCTCTGCAGTATCAACCCTCTACAGTGTCAAAACTTCAAAAGATTTTGTTCTCCGGCTTATACTCTGTTTTTAAATTCTGCAATTATTTTCCATCTACAAAACTGGGAGCAGCCACCAGATCACATATATGCTTATGAATCCATAATGCAAATCATATTTTGCCAAGCATTGACTGATTTTGATTAGGAAGGTAATACCAGTATAAAGCAGCCATTCTGAAGGTAGTTATACTACTCACACTGGGATGTTTTTGTAAGAAATTAGAATTATTCTATGGCCATTACTTACCAACTCAAGCTTATAGGTCTTACTAGAAAATTAACATAACATCACAGCCAACAGGTCTCATTTCTAGCTCTAGTAATCTCATTTATTTCCAGCATAAAGCTAAAAAAAAGAGACCAACTTCAAATTGAGTCCACATACAAAAGCAAATTAGCATGCACATGTGAGGAGGAAGAATAAAGAAATATTCATGAATCATTATCTACCGATTAAAGCTTTTGCCTCGTTTGATTCGAGTTTTTTTTTTAACATGAAAAAAAAACTATTTTATTTTTTAAATTTAATGGGAGAGAAATTTATTTTAGTATTAGAAAGTATATAAAATGTGAAATATTTTTAATTCTAATATTCCTATTTGAATTGGATGTGAAATAAAATTGATTTTTATAGTTGAAATTTATGATGGACAAAAACCTTGCCTCAAACCAAGGTTACCAGAGAATTAATAGTTTTAATGTCCAACAGACATAGGATACTTAATAATTACGAAACTTTTGGAGATTTATGGTAGGTTTTGACAAAAAAAGATAGATCTTGAAAGTTAGAACATGAAGCAAAGTAGCCAATAATTAACTGAGAGCCAAGTCTTGTGAAGTGGGTCCGACCAACCCATATTTTTCTATTTCAGATCATACGCAAACGACCTTTTCCATAGGTTTCTGTCATATCGTAAGTTGAATGACGGATTCAAGTTTGCATATGAACAGTGATATATAAGTTAGACTTCCATACGGAGGTTTTTAACGTCAAATTCACGTTCTATAAAACCAAAATATAATTGCACAAAATCTTTATATCTGTTCTATTCTTCAAGTAGACATATGATAGATAAAGAAGAAGAGTTCATAACCTGTAAAATAAATAGCAAAAAGAACAATCTTGCAAAATATTTTGCATGCTTGTTAACAAAAATTTCAATTATTGTCATAGTTATTCCATAAGATCACACAAGCATGGCCGCAGAAGTGACTAGAGTGCAACACCAATCAAGTTGGTGGCCATTGAATATCAAATTGTGTTTTATAATCTCAATATGAAAGTCTGATTCTTGATTGAAAATGCCCAATATCACCGGACATCATTTTTGTTGTGATGTACTAGCATTAGCATTGCAAACAAATATTAACTACCATATAGTCGAGAAGGCCACTCAATCCAACAGCATATCTTGGAAAGAGTTTTCTGTTGCTTGTCTACTAGATGATGGGGGAAGAGATGCTTCTTTCTTTGAAGGTGCGGTCAAAGACTTTGAAATGATGCCCTGCTCCTGTATCGCCTCCAATGCAGCTTTTTCCTTGGCTTTTTTGGCTCTCTCTATGACTTCTTCCTGCATTGAAGAAAACTTGGATTGAAGTTGCTTCCATGAGAGAATACAATGAGGACATAAAATTTTGTCAAAATTTCATATCTGAACAGGTTGAGGTTCCAGAGAAATAAAAATACTGATTATTTTGAGTCAAAATGATGTTATCATGAAATTCTTGAAACGGTGGCCATCTTCCTAATTGCAAATTGGAATTCGATTTAGAGGCTTCCTCCCCTGTTTTGCCTGGCATGTAAAACAAGCACAGGCCATACATTTAAGAGGAAAAACTATTTGTAGGTGCTATCTTGGTGAAAAGAAAATATTGGTGTTTTAGTGTGGTAGTGAAGGCAACAAGTTCTTCGACTCCTCACCCTAGTGATGGTATCACATTGACACGATTTGTTGCTTATACAAGTCAACAAAAGCACGCTCCATGTTAAAGGGAAAAGCTGACGTGTCATCCATTCATGACATATGGACAGGTTTGACTCAATCTCCAGCAGGGTTACTTGAATAGTGCACCTGAATAGGCCCGAGTGACCTGTCTGGATTGAAGTCAAACAGTCTATCAGTGCAAGCCTAGTCGAACAACAGGGCCGAATAGATAACCAGTTAGCAGGCTCTTGTCTCATTATAGTCTCACTCTATGATGTGAATGTTCCATAGGAACAAAGAAAGAATGTCTATCATTAATGTCTGGGCTATTAGGTGGCGTGGGAAGGCCTCGCTACCACCACGCCACTTAGTCATTGTCTCATTAATAAAGGGTACCTAACCCACCTACTCTCACCTAGTACTACTTCATTATAAATACCCTCATTTATGGTGAAGAGGGGTTTAAACCTTTAGAAAAAAAAGAGTCCCCCTAGCTGACTAAGTACTATTCACCTACTATTCGCCCGAGACTCCCAAACTCTGTTCGACCAGTCCTTTCCAGCTGAATTTTTCCTAAACCAAACAACAGGTAATCTCAATTCTTCTCCATTTCTGCCAAAGAGGAGTCTGAGGGAAGCTCCCCCTTTCTCCTTCTTCTTCATCCTAAGCTCTTCATTTTTTTTTATTACCTTTCTAATATAGTTAATCTTACCCCTAACCTCTAGTTTGAATTTTTCACCCAAACGCTCCACAATCAGAAGTATCACTTTTCTCAAACAAAATCAACTAGTAAAAGATTTTATGAACCACCCAGCACCATGAAAGCCACCACCACTAGAGCGAGCTTCAAGCACCACAACAGAAGTTCCAAATTCCACTGTTCATCCTCAAGACCATCAAGAGAGCTAGGATTATACATAGAATTGGCAGGAAATGGAGTATTAGTCTTTAAACAAGGATGAAAGAAGGAAACAACATCATTAGAATATTGCTAATACTGGAATTAAAGAACATAAAATGAGCAGATAAGCACTTTAAAGTAAATAAAAATAAAAGAAAACAAAAATTGTACGGTTTTCAAATGCGAAATGCAGTTTCAGCGTAATAGAGCAAACATTTTTTAAAAATACCTGAAAATCTTGTACGAGTTTCTGTTGCTCAGCTTGCCATTGACCAAACACACTTAAGACTTCACCTATTGCAGAACCAACCCGTTCATTAAGCGCCTCTGCAAAAGCCTTTCCCAAGAAAAAAGCATCCAGAACGGCCTTGCTATCATTATCCTCTATGAAACAGTTAGACCACAATGATCAGGCAACAAGTTTCTTTGAAATTTATCTCAACGAAATTGCAAGTGCTGATTTGAACGTTATAGTAGCACTGTTGAAATGGCACATTTGACACTGTAAATCAAAAATTTATAATTTGATTCTTAGCTAATTTGCATCGCATATTACATTTTTGTAAATACTACTGGATGTATTGTTGCAATATTTAAGGATTTCTACAACTAGAAGCATTTTAAAAATACAACCTATATTATGCCTAAAAGCTTGAAGTTCTAAAAGTAAAATAAGGCTCAACCAGATTAAATGTAGAAAAGCATATTTCCCACTTGAAGCTAAGGAGTTCATCAATAGCCATTCCCTTGTGAAACCATTCATGAGATTGGTTGACAAAAGAAGTCAATGTTGGTCAAATCTCAGTCACTTCAGGGATAGAACCTCTAAATCTTATGATATTCTCAGGCGCACCACTAAAATATGGATTTAAAATTAGTCATTTGTTAGCTCTGCCTTTTAAGTTCAGTGTAATTTTCATTTAAAAAAAAAGCATTTTCGGCTTGAGATATACCACAGCAATAGCATTTCAGAAAAATAGCCCCCAAAAGGTTCTGGGATCCAAAGGTCCTAGAATCTGATCCTAGAATCTGATCCTAGAATCTTTGGGGACTATGTAGCATTGTGCAGAAAGAAAACCAAAAATTGGGCATAGGCATCAGATGAAAGTGCATCAACTGAATGAATCATATTCAACTACGGCAAGTGGCTTTTCTTTCAATATTAAACGCAAAAATTCTATCAAATCTGAAGGCTGTAAGAGAATAGTTCTTTGTTTATAGTTCCCCAACCTAGTTGCAGTCAGTTTCACCAGCAACGAGGTTAGAGAACACATACATGATTGAGCAACGGATATTTCAGATAGACAAACCCATACAAAACGTTTGAAGGACTTTAAACTTTACCAGTGGGAGGCCCGCGATTTCCACCGCTACTCCGGCATCGCAAAGCGTTACGACGGCCACTGAAACCCCAGTTTCGCCGGCGTACTGGCAGAGGGGAGTTGCGCCGACCGTCGCCGGCACAGGATAAGCGGCGACAGCTGCTTTTCAGTGTTGGGCAGGATGAAATGGGAGAGCTCGAAATCCCGAGCATTCTCGCCACGCTTCTGCTATTGCCGGATGCCAAAAAGTCGTCCTTTTTAGGGCTTTCGGTTTGTTCCCTTCTATTAAAACTCCCATAGTTCTCGACGACGACAACTTTCGTACTACACTTCAGCGTTTTTAATTCACGCAGGTTTGTTTGGTTGGAAGATGATTTGAGTAAGAAAAAAAAAATATAAAATAATAAAAAAGAAATTTATTTTAATATTAAAAAATGTATAAAATATGAAATAAAGTTGATTTTAAGTTTGAAATTTATGTTGGATGTAAAATAAAATTAATTTTTAAGGTTAAAATTTGTGTTGGATGTGAAATAAAGTTATTAAAATTTATAATAAATTTAAAATATTATTAAGATATTTTTTTGCCTAAAAATAGGTTCATGCCAAACAAGGCTGTCGACAGACTTTTTTTGCGTTTCCTGTCCAATCATAGTAAAAAAACGCCCATTCACATCATATTTTTATAATTTTTTGATCGAGAATCAATAATGATAAAAATAATATAAAAAATTTGATCAGACATACTCACAAACTATTAGAAAAACAAGTTAACCACACTATGATATCACTTCATTTTCTGATAAAGGGATGAAATTTATTAGTATGCTCAAAGTAATCAACATTATAAGAACAACATGCAAAGTAATCTCGCCTTACATTAAATTCCTTCTAAGCCTCGCCATCTATTGGATGAATTATGTTAAGTTGCATTTCTTTTTCATCCATATCATATAAGCCTGTGTTTGACAACTGGCTAAAAAAATGACTTATTTTAGTCATGGCTAAAATCTTAAATTTATTTTTAAAAAATCTTTAAAAATTATTTTATATCTCATCCTACACCATTTTCAATATTAAACAATCACTTTATTTCACATTCAACACAATTTTTAATATGACCAACTCACTTTATGTCACATCATACACATTTTTTTAAAAATTTTCACAAAAATTTTCTAAACTATCTTTTTTTCCTCTAACCAAACAGAGCCGAAGAATTTTTACATTTATGTAGCAGTTTTGTAGATGATGAGCGATTTTTATGGATCTATCAAAGTCTTTTTTACTTATAGAATGAAAGAAAGCCATAATTTTTTAAAGGATAAATTACATTCAGATCTCTGAGTTTAAGACTTAATAACGCACAGGTCAACGTTAAAACACCGGAATCCCTGAGTTTTAATAAATTATCAAATGGGATTTTTTAATTTTTTTTATTATTAATAATTTTTTAAAATTACCATTATACCCCTCCCCCTCTCTCTCCTCTTGATCCCCTCGGACGCCCGAGGCCGCGCGTCCACCAGCGGGTTGCGCGACTGCCAGTGGGTCGCACACGTGCTCGGGGATCGGGAGGAGAAAGAGAGGAGGAGAGGTATAATGGTAATTTTAAAAAAAATTAATAATAAAAAATAAAAAAGGACCCATTTGATAATTTATTAAAACTCGGGGATCCCGATGTTATAATTTTAAAAATTTGTGTTTTATTAAGCCTTAAATTCAAGAACCTAAGTGTAATTTACTTTTTTTTTAAATGTAGCATGCTGATTTTTTTTTGGGATAATTACGTACATGTCACACAATTTAGTTTTATTTATATCTTACTCATTCATTCTTAGTTAATTACGCTATGCACACTCAAAACATTATAAAATTTTACATACACACATTTTAACTTATTTCTATTGTAATGAGTAATCATAATTTTTCAATAACCTAACTATAATTAAATTACAAAAAATCTGAGCCGTTCATCATATTATTTTAAGGATATTTAAATATATTTTGAGTGAAAATCCTAAAACCTTAATGTTTAGGCCGTGGCGGCAAAGGAAAAAGACATCCGTGACTTGAATTGATTTTAGGACAAATCAACACTTTAGTGTGGTATTAAGGAAGAGAAAAATATATATCATTAAAAATAAAAATATAATTTTAATGATTTACTAAGAGAATTTTTTTTTTCAAATAGATTTTTATTAAATTTTAACTCAAATGTGTATATGTAAGATTTTGTAATATTTTGAGTGTGCATAGTATAATTAATTAAGAATGGACAGGTAAAATATAAATAAAACTAAATTGTGTGGTATGTAGTTAATTATCTCTTTTTTTTAAAAAAAAAAAGATAATTTTCTCAAAATAAAATGGTTATCTGGCCAATGAATACTTCAATGAATTTTCAGATTTTTTAAAACAACACTCAGATCGAATTGGCAAAAATTTTGAGAGCCTAAAGTTCACACAATTAGTCTGGTAACAATATGTTTTATAAGTTACTATAAATCTAATTTATTATAATTATAATTTTATAGATATAAATAAAATTATTTGACAATATCTCCAATAATGAACGTGAAAAATATAATTATTTTAATATTATATAATATTAATTAAAAAAATAATTATTTAATTTGATATATTTTTAAATAATTTTTAAATTTTTTACTTAACTAATTTTTAAAAAAATTTAATTTGCTCCTATTATTTATAAAGAACGTGAAACTCTTTTATTATTATTATTATTATTATTATTATTATTATTATTATTATTATATATATATATACTGCAAATATATATTTATGATATATTTATCTAATTTTTATGATGCTGAAATAGATGATTATATATTTAGAATATGTTTTAGTTTATATTTTTTTAAATGATAGAAAGAAGATTTGAATTTAAATTTTTAAAAAATAAAAACTTAGATAAATTTATTTTATTATATTACTAAATTATAATAATTTTTTTGTGTAAATTATTATAATTTATTTTTTGATTTAATAATAAATGTTTAGTTAATTGGCTTCAATCTCAATTTAATTTGAATCTGATCTGAATTTAAATTATAATTTTGTCCGAATTTAACTCAACATTTGATTTAATTATTCATAAATTCTGTCTGAAACACGTGGCCTATGTTTATTTGGCAATTAAAAATTAATTTAATTTTATTTTAAACAGTTATATCACATCATATATAAAATTAATATTAAAAATTAATTTTATTTCACATCCTGCACATATTACTAAAATAATAACTAATTTATATCACATTTCTCACATATTACAACATAATAACTAATATTATATTATATTTTAATATAATAATTAATTTTATTTTATATTATTTATAATTTTTAATAAAAAATTTTTTATTTAATTTAAATTTTACAAACAAGCAGAACATAAAATTAAAATGATCAGACCCGACTCGGAGGCCAAGGTCAGCAAGAGGCAGCTCGCTGGTGACAGAATTTCGAAAAATTAAATAAAAATAATAAAAGAAATGGTCAATACCAATTACATCTTTTATTATTAATTAAAGTGTAATAAAAAAAAAAATCTAATAGGACACCATGGCCAACTGTAGCATATCACTAGCGAATCTCGTAATCCCTGATTGTAAAATTTGGGCATTCCACCATTCAGGCAAGTACTCGGTTCGCGGCGACTTTACTTTTATCTGGGAATGCATCTTAAATACAAATATTTGAATTGATGGGATTAAGCCCACATTTTTGTGAAGGGCCATGGGACAAGCACGCTAAGCAGGGAGCCATGGGAATGTGCTTGGGCCCTACAAGTTCCAAGCAAAATCAGGCTTTTCATGTAGAGGATTCTAATGGAATTCCTATCGACCCTATGTAGATTATAGGATCATCGATTAAAAGTTGATCATATACCTGCTTGCTATGCTTCTCAAAGGAAGAGGCGACAAACCATGTGCTAAAAGATTATGCATTTTCACCTAATGTCTGGGTATCCGTAAGGTTGCCCATCGAGTTGGTCGGAACCTACTTCAACTCAGTGAAGGATTGGATTAGCATTTTACTTTGCTCTACAAGTAGGCCCAAATCTTAATTGAGCGTTATCACATTATGGGTCATTTGAAATGAAAGAATAATAGGCTCGAGGGAGGCAAAGGAAATAAGTTTTTTCACCATCAACTATCTCGTAGCGATGGAAGCAGCCTTGGAATTGAATTGCGCCACCTCAACCGAACTTCAAAAGATTCAAATTCCCTCTAAACACTCAACCATTAAGCTAACGTTAATAAAAGAGGAAAGTTGAGAGTCGAGTGGTCACTAGGACCTCCACGGGAGAAATTATTACATATCTTTTAAGAACATTTATAGGTCTCTTGAGCCAACACTTGGCCAAGAAGCTGAAAGCAAGCAATATTTGGGTAGCAATCTTGGAAGTAATTAAGCTTATTTAGGATATATATCAGGAAGGACACACCTTATTCCGATATGCACTTCACATGGAGACTCAGAAAATATGGATTAAGAAAATTTTGTATTTTATTTAAGTTATTATTAGAGATGAAATGCTCATATATAAGATAGACTCTCAGCCAATTCCCATTTTTCCTTGACTTTATTGTATCCTGAGTGGGTTATTAAAAAAAAAGAATAATGAAGTCAATATCCTTAAAAAAGCCTTCCTAGATTATTCGAGGAAAAAAACACCTTCCGAGGTCTTTCGTTGACTTGAACATTGAAATGGAGGTAGAAATTGACTTTGTAAACGATTGCATAGAATTTTGTATATGTTGAATTCTACAGCCAATTAGTCATTGCCCCAAAACGCGCTCTCTCTCTCTCTCTCTATATATATATATTTCTAGTTTAAAAACTAATAAATTATATCCATGACGCTAAGTTTACAATATAATATTACGTAGATTTATGAACTTAAAATTTTTAATATCTAAGTTCCAAACTTTTGATATAACTATTAAATGAGTTTTTTTTTAATATTTTATTATTAAATACTTTTAAAATATATATTTTACCTATTTCTTATCTCTCCCCTCCCTTATTCTCCCTCATTCTCTCCCCTTTCCTTCTCTCTTCTCTCCTCGCTTTCTCCCTCCAACTATCATGAACAAACCCAGGTTTTACTGGCCAGAGCTACCCTGCCCCCCTCCATCACGCTCGCCCAAATGGGGAGGAGGATTTTTTTTTTTTTTTTTTTTAGAAGAAAAGCATCTATTTCTTTGATTGTCAATTTATATACTCACTCATCTATCTATTTAAAATCATAATAAATTATTATTGATTTTATTTCATATATTATATAAATTTTAATAGTAAAATTAATTTTATTTCATATTAAATTTATATTAAATTTTTATTAAAAATTGCTCCAATCAAATGGGAGTTTAGGAGAAAAAATTATATAGAAAAAGAGAGCCAAGCCATTCTCTTAACTAGAAATTTTCCACCGCTCTTCTGAATCGCTGGCTGCTGTTTTTTCTTTTTTAAAGCTTGGTGATGTGACTGATAAAAAAAAAAGCTTTGGGTGTGGAACATAAAAAAAAAGGGTAAATAGCATCTGGATCCCTCTAATTTATTCGTATGGACAAATAGACTCCTCGAATATTTAAATATAGCAAATTGGTCCTCTAGTTTGATGAAATGCATTTAGGTCCTTGGGCCGTAACAGACGTTAGAAATTACCTTTTCTCTCTCCTCCCGATCGTCGCTCATGGGCGACGCTGTTAGATCCCAGCGGTTGCGCAGCGTGTGCCACCAACCGGCGGCCGCCGACGGGTCCGCTGGCGTCGCCCGTGCATGGGGATCGGGAGGAGAGAGAGAGAGGTGCCTCTCTCTCCTCCCGATCCCCGCGCACTGGCGACGCCGAGGCTGCTAGACCCGTGCGACCAACCGACGACAGCGCGGCCGCCGGCGGGTCGCACCGGCATCGCCGGTGC
>JAEMOT010001447.1:70811-103743 GCA_019297695.1 Apostasia ramifera | reverse complement strand
GACGACGGCGGCCGCGCGGCCGGCGGTGGGTCGCACACGCCCCGGGCCGCTGGACTCGCCGTTGGCGGGTCGCACATACTGCGTAGCCGTCGGGGTCTGGCTGCGACGCCCATGCGTGGCAATTTGGAGGAGAGAGAGTTGATTTCTAACATCTGTGCCGGCCCAAGGACCTACATATATATTTCATCAAATTGGAGAATCAATTTGATATATTTAAATATTCGAGAGACCTATTTACCCATACGAGTAAACTAGAGGTACCCAATGCTATTTACCTTAAAAAAAAAATTTCAATCATTTTTCATCACAAAAGTGTGCCTAGAGTAAATAGTTTGCGAGTAGAAAAATACTTTATAGTCTTTATAACTATTACTAAATTTTGAATTCAACTAAGATTTTTATAAGATATTTATGTAGTACTATTGTCATATATACAAAAGTAATTTTTTTATCGTCAATCAATAACCTCATACTTTAAATAAAATTAGTTTAGCATTTAAGTTAAAGATTTAAGATTTAAGTTATTTTAACTGAATAATGATGTTTTTGCAGCTATTCATTACATTTAGAGTATGATTCATTACATAATAAGTTATTTTAACTGAATACAAGCAATTGTATAAGTATTTAATTAGTTTTCGCTGTATTTGAAGAGCATATATGCAATTTGACTTTAATCTTGTCTATATGAAGGTTTTTAAACATAATACTCTGATTACAAACCTAATATTTGCTATATTGATGTATTTTAATCGAAAAGTGATATTTGGCGATCTATTATGGACATTTGATTGCGTTTTAATGTAATACCTCTAATTACACATCTATTTGTCAGTATATCGAATTTTAAGAGAATAAGCTCTTTTAGGGTCAGATTTATGACATATCAATGAATTTGAGTTAAATAGTGATATTTTTATAGCTATTTATTGCATTACGTTGAATTCAAGTAGAGTGTAAGCATTTAGAGTACGATTCATTGCATAATAAGTTATTTTAACTTAATACAAGTAATTGTATGAGTATTCAATTAGTTTTTATTATATTTAAAGAGAATATATGCAATTTGACTTTAATCTTATTTATATGAAGGTTTTTTAATATAATACTCTAATTACACACCTAATGTTTGCTATATTGATGTATTTCAATCGAAAATTAATATTTGGCGATCTATTAGGGACATTTAATTGCGTTTTAATGTAATACCAATAATTACACATCTATTTGTCAGTATATCGATCAATTTGAAGACAATAAGCTCTTTTAGAGTCTGATTTATGACATATCAATAAATTTGAGTTGAATAGTATTCATTGCATTACGTTGAATTCAAGTGGAGTACAAGCATTTAGAGCACGATTCATTGCATAATAAGTTATTTTAACTGAATACAAGCAATTGTGTGAGTATTCAATTAGTTTTTATTATATTTGAAGAGAATATGTGCAATTTGACTTTAATCTTGTCTATATGAAAGTTTTTTGACATAATACTCTGATTACACATCTAATGTTTGCTATATTGATGTATTTCAATCGAAAATTGATATTTTGCGATGTATTAGGATTATTTAATTGCGTTTTAATGTAATACTTATAATTACACATCTATTTTTTAGTATATCGATTAATTTTAAGAGAATAGGCTCTTTTACGATCTGATTTATGACATATGAATAAATTTGAGTTTAATAGTAATATTTTAGCAGCTATTCATTGCATTACGTTGAATTCAAGTGGAGTACAAGCATTTAGAGCTCGATTCATTGCATAATAAATTATTTTAACTGAATACAAGCAATTGTGTGAGTATTTAATTAGTTTTTATTGTATTTGAGGAGAATATGTGCAATTTGACTTTAATCTTGTCTATATCAAGATTTTTTGACGTAATACTCTGATCACACCTCTAATGTTTGCTATATTGATATATTTCAATCGAAAATTGATATTTGGCGATCTATTAGGATTATTTGATTGTGTTTTAATGCAATACCTATAATTACACATCTATTTATCAGAATATCAATTAATTTTAAGAGAATAGGCTCTTTTAAGGTCTGATTTATGACTTATCAATGAATTTGAGTTGAATAGTGATGTTTTAATAGCTATTCATTGCATTACGTTGAATTCAAGTGGAGTACAAGCATTTAGAGTACGATTTATTGCATAATAAGTTTTTTTAACTAAATACAAGCAATTGTGTGAGTATTCAATTAGTTTTTATTGTATTTAAAAAGAAATATATGCAATTTTATTTTAATTTTGTCTATACGAAGGTGTTTCAACATTATCCTCTGATCACACACCTAAATTTGCTATATTTATGTATTTCAGTCAACAAATGATATGTGGCAATCTATTAGGGATACTTAATTGTATTTTATATATAATACCTACAGTTATACATCTTTTTATCATTATATCGATCAATTTTAAAAGAATAGACTCTTTTATAGTCTGATTTATGACATATGAATGAATTTAAGTTGAATTGTGATATTTTTGCAATTATTCATTGCATTACGTTGAATTCAAGTGAAGTACAAATATTTAGAGTACGATTCATTACATAATAAGTTATTTTAACTGAATACAAGCAATTGTATGAGTATTTAATTAGTTTTATTATATTTGAAGAGCATATATGCAATGTGACTTTAATCTTGTCTATATGAAGGTGTTTCAACATTATACTCTGATTACACACCTAATGATTGCTATATTGATATATTTCAACCAAAAAATGATATGTGGCGGTCTATCAGAAATATTTGATTTTTTTTAATGTAATACCTATAATTACACATCTATTTATGAGTATATTAATTAATTTTAAGAGAATAGGCTTTTTTACGATATTAGTTTTATTATTAGATTGTATTTTAATGTAACACCTATAATTACACATCTATTAATAGTTATATCGATCAATTTTAAAAGAATAGGTTCTTTTACAGTCTGATTTATGACATATGAATGAATTTAAGTTTTATAGTGATATTTTTGCAGCTATTCAATGCATTACGTTGCATTCAAGTGGAGTACAAGCATTTAGAGTACGATTCATTACATAATAAGTTATTTTAACTGAATACAATCAATTGTGTGAGTATTCAATTAGTTTTTATTGTATTTGAAGAGAATATGTGCAATTTGACTTTAATCTTGTCTATATGTAGATTTTTTGATATAATACTCTTATTACACACCTAAATACCTATAATTACACATCTATTTATCAGTATATCGATTAATGTTAAGAGAATAGGCTCTTTTACGGTCTGATTTATGATATATCAAATAATTTGAGTTGAATAGTGACGTTTTTGCAGTTATTCAAAGCATTACGTTGTATTCAAGTGGAGTACAAGCATTTAGAGTACGATTCATTGCATAATAAGTTATTTTATCTGAATACAAGCAATTGTATGAGTATTCAATTAGGTTTTATTGTATTTGAGGAGAATATGTGCAATTTGATATCAATCTTGTCTATATAAAAGTTTTTTGACATAATACTCTGATTACACATTGAATATTTGTAATATTGATGTATTTCAATCGAAAATTAATATTTGGCGATCTATTAGGATTATTTGATTGCGTTTTAATGTAATACTTATAATTACACATCTAGTTATCAGTATATCGATTAATTTTAAGAGAAAAGGCTCTTTTAGGGTCTGATTTATGACTTATTAATGAATTTAAGTTGAATAGTAATGTTTTAGCATCTATTCATTGCATTACGTTGAATTCAAGTAGAGTACAAGCATTTAGAGTATGATTTATTGCATAATAAGTTATTTAAACAGAATACAAGCAATTGTGTGAGTATTCAATTAGTTTTTATTGTATTTGAATAGAATATGTGCAATTTGACTTTAATTTTATCTATATGAATATTTTTTGACATTATACTCTTATTATATACCTAATGTTTGCTATATTGATGTATTTCAATTGAAAATTGATATTTGGAGATTTATTTGGATTTTTTGTTTGCGTTTTAATGTAGTACCTATAATCACACATCTATTGTTCAGTATATCGATCAAGTTTAAGAGAATAAGCTCTTTTACGATCTGATTTATGACATCTGAATGAATTTGAGTTGAATAGTAATGTTTTAGCAGCTATTCATTACATTACGTTGAATTCAAGTAGAGTACAAGCATTTAGAGCACGATTCATTGCATAATAAATTATATTAACTGAATACAAGCAATTGTGTGAGTATTCAATTAGGTTTTATTTATTTGAAGAGAATATGTGTAATTTGACTTTAATCTTATCTATATGAAGGTTTTTTAACATTATACTCAGATTACACACCTACTGTTTGCTATATTGATGTATTTCAATCGACAATTGATATTTGGCAATGTATTAAGACTATTTGATTGTGTTTTAATGGAATACCTATAATTACACATCTATTTATGAGTATATCAATTACTTTTAAGAGAATAGGCTCTTTTACGGTTTGATTTATGACATATGAATGAATTTGAGTTGAATAGTGACGTTTTTGTAACTATTCAGTGCATTATGTTGAATTCAAGTGGAGTACAAGTATTTAGAGTACGATTCATTATATAATAAGTTATTTTATTTGAATACAAGCAATTTGACTTTAATATTATCTATATGAAAATTTTTTGACATAATACTCTCATTATGTACCTAATGTTTGCTATATTGATGTATTTCACTCGAAAATTAATATTTGGCGATCTATTTGGATTATTTGATTGCTTTTTAATGTAATATCTATAATTACACGTAATGATATGTGACGATCTATTTGGATTATTTGATTGTGTTTTAATGTAATACCTACATTTATATATCTATTAATCAGTATATCGATCAATGTTAAAGGAAAAGGCTCTTTTACAGTCTGATTTGTGACATATGAATGAATTTAAGTTGAATAGTGATATTTTTACAGCTATTCATTGCATTACGTTGAATTCAGGTGGAGTATAAGCATTTAGAGTACGATTCATTGCATAATAAGTTATTTAAACTGAATACAAGAAATTGTGTGAGTATTCAATTAGTTTTTATTGCATTTAAAGAGCATATGCAATTTGACTTTGATCTTGTCTATATTAAGGTTTTTTAATATAATACTGTGATTACACACCTAATGTTTGCTATATTGATGTATTTAATCGAAAATTAATATTTGGCGATCTACTTGGATTATTTGATTGCATTTTAATGTAATATCTATAATTACACATCTATTTATCAGTATATCGATTAAGTTTAATAGAATAGGCTCTTTTACGATTTGATTTATGACATATCAATTAATTTGAGTTGAATAGTTATGTTTTTTCAGCTATTCATTGCATTACGTTGTATTCAAGTGGAGTACAAGCATTTAGAGTACGATTCATTGCATAATAAGTTATTTTAACTGAATACAAGCAATTGTGTGAGTATTCAATTAGTTTTTTTTGTATTTGATGAGAATATGTGCAATTTGACTTTAAGCTTATCTATATGAAGATTTTTTAACATTATACTCTGAAAACACACCAAATATTTGCTATATTGATGTATTTCAATCGCAAATTGATATTTGGCGATCTATTAGGATTATTTGATTGCGTTTTAATGTAATACTTATAATTACACATCTATTTATCATTATATTTATTAATTTTGAGAGAATAGACTCTTTCAGGGTCTGATTTATGACATATCAATTAATTTGAGTTGAATAGTGATGTTTTTACAGCTATTCATTGCATTATGTTGAATTCAAGTGGAGTACAAGCATTTAGAGTACAATTCATTGCATAATAAGTTATTTTAACTGAATACAGGCAATTGTGTGAGTATTCAATTAGTTTTTATTGTATTTGAAGAGAATAAGTGCAATTTGACTTTATTCTTGTCTATATGAAGTTTTTTGATATAATACTCACATTACACACCGAACATTTGCAGTATTGATGTATTTTCAATCAAAAAATGATATTTGGCGATCTATTAGGATTATTTGATTGCGTTTCAATGTAATACCTATAATTACACATCTATTTTTCAGTATATCGATCAATTTTAAGAGAATAGACTCTTATATGATCTGATTTATGACATATGAATGAATTTGAGTTTAATAGTAATATTTTAGCAGCTATTCATTGCATTACGTTGAATTCAAGTGGAGTACAAGCATTTAGAGCTCGATTCATTGCATCATAAATTATTTTAACTGAATACAAGCAATTGTGTGAGTATTCAATTAGTTTTTATTGTATTTGAGGAGATAATGTGCAATTTGACTTTAATCTTGTCTATATAAAGGTTGTTTGACATAATACTCTGATTACACCCCTAATGTTTGCTATATTGATGTATTTCAATCGAAAATTAATATTTGGCGATCTATTAGGATTATTTGATTGCGTTTTAATGTAATACTTATAATTACACATCTATTTATCAGTATATCGATTAATTTTAAGAGAAAAGGCTCTTTTAGGGTATTAATGAATTTGAGTTAAATAGTGATTTTTTAGCATCTGTTCATTGCATTACGTTGAATTCAAGTGGAGTACAAGCATTTAGAGTACGATTTATTGCATAATAAGTTATTTTAACTGAATACAAGTAATTGTGTGAGTATTCAATTAGTTTTTATTGTATTTAAAGAGAATATATGCAATTTGACTTTAATCTTGTTTATATGAAGTTTTTTTTATATTATACTCTGACTACACACCTAATGTTCGCTATATTGATATATTTCAACCAAAAAATGATATGTGGCGGTCTATCAGGAACATTTGTTTGCATTTAATGTAATACCTATAATTACACATCTATTTATGAGTATAATGATTAATTTTAAGAGAATAGGCTCTTTTACGATCTGATTTATGACATATCAATTAATTTTAGTTGAATAGTGATTTTTTTGCAGCTAATCATTGCATTACGTTGAATTCATGTAATGAATAGCTGCAAAAATATTACTATTTAACTCAAATTAATTGATGTCATAAATCAAATCGTAAAAGAGCCTATTCTATTAAACTTAATCGATATACTGATAAAAAGATGTGTAATTATAGATATTACATTAAAACGCAATCAAATAATTCAAATAGATCGCCAAATATTAATTTTCGATTGAAATACATCAATATAGCAAACATTAGGTGTGTAATTAGAGTATTATGTTAAAAAATCTTAATATAGACAAGATCAAAGTTAAATTGCATATATGCTCTTTAAATGCTGTTGACGTAGGATGTGGGGATCCCGAGAAACACCAAAAAAAGAGAGTTCCGGGAGACGGCGGCGCGCAAAGGGGGTGAGCCTGTTAACGGAGGCTCAGGGAGAAGATTAATCTGAAACAACCAGGAAAGCACACAGGGATTTAAGGTGGTTCAGGGAGGAAATCCCCTACGTCCACCGGTCGGTCAGCGAAGAAGTTTCACTAATAGGAAAAGGGTAGCCCTGAAGGCTGTACAATGTTTTGAGAAGAGTAGCAGAAGAAGAAGAAGAGGAAGAAGAGGAAGAGGAAGTGGTCAGGAGCTCCTCAACCGGAGTCCTGTTACAATGAGGGCCGTTTTGGAGAGAGAAAGCTCTCTGTTGCTCTTTTTTACTAGTTTGCTGATCTCTTTGGAAGATAGTCGTCTCTTTTGAAGCCAATCCTCTCTCTGAATCCAGTGTCCCCCTGTGTGTCCTTCTGTCCCCCTTTGGCTGGAACTGTTCAGTGGTTTTTATAGCTGTGTGGCGTGCGCAGCTCCACCCTGATTTTCCGGAGAAAAGGTGATGGATGATCTCCGAGCGCTGTTTATCTGTCACCGGAGAGATTTGCCATTCGTACGGGAAGATGACATCTTTTAATGCTGGTACTTCTTTTGGGAAAGATCGTCTGTACGGAGAGCGGCGGGGTTAGGTGAAGTTGATCATGACAGGCGTTACCTCGTACCCTCGTGCCCGAGGTTACGAAGGTTGATCCTGGATCGTCTTGGACGATGTTTGACCACAACCTCGCGCCCGAGGTTTGACCTGGGTCAATTCCTGTAAAATCTGAAACTGGGTCAGCAAATCAAATCAATCAAGTACAAACCTGACAGGCTGCATAGAAAGTTATTTTAACTGAATACAAATAATTGTGTGAGTATTCAATTAGTTTTCGCAGTATTTGAAGAGCATATACGCAATTGACTTTAATCTTGTCTATATGAAGGTTTTTTAACATAATACTCTGATTACAAACCTAATGTTTACTATATTGATGTATTTTAATTGAAAAGTGATATTTGGCGATCTATTATGGACATTTAATTGCTTTTTAATGTAATACCTATAATTATACATCTATTTATCAGTATATCGATTAATTTTAAGAGAATAAGCTCTTTTAGGGACTGATTTATGACATATCAATGAATTTGAGTTAAATAGAGATATTTTTGCAGCTATTCATTGCATTATGTTGAATTCAAATGGAGTGCAAGTATTTAGAGTACGATTCATTGCATAATAAGTTATTTAAACTGAATACAAGTTATTGTGTGAGTATTCAATTAGTTTTTTTTTTTTTTTTTGATTACACATTTAATGTTTGCTTCATATAGACAAGTTTAATGTCAAAAAAAAAAAATCCTAAACCCTAAACCCTAAATTACACACTTAGGGTGTGTTTGTTTGTAAGGTTAAATTTAAGAAAGTTAAAATTAAATTTGGATAGAGATATTTTTTTATTGAAAGTTGTGAATGATATGAAATAAAGTTAATTAATATATTGGGATATGTGGGGGATGTGATATAAAGTTAGTTATTATGTTGGAATATGTGAGGGATGTGATATAAGTTAGTTATTATTTTAGTAATATGTGTAGGATGTGATATAAATTTAATTTTTAATATTAAATTTTATGTGTGATGTGATATGCCTGGTTAAAATTAAACCAGGTTAATTTTAAACTCCTAGACAAACGGGGCCTTAGGGTTTAGAGTTTAGAGTTTTGGGTTTTGGGTTTTGGGTTTTGGGATTTAGGGTTTGGGGTTTGGGGTTTGGGGTTTTGAGTTTTGGGGTTTGGGGTTTGGGGTTTTGGGGTTTGGGATTTAGGGTTTAGGATTTTTTTTTTTTTAATGACTGGATTTCCCTACTTTTGAGGGATATCATCAGGACCGGAAGATTAATTAATTAAATTGTACAAAAATGGCATGTCTTAGTCCTACATATAATCTGGGTTTTGAATCTCTAAAATCAAACCCAAAATGGCAGCCAATGGTTGGAGGTCTACTGGTATACAAGGGAGCTTCCATCTGTAGAAAACCATATATGCTTCCAACTGGTTCAATCATCAAAGTTCTAAACCGAAGGTCATGAGAGAAATAGATTTATAATCTGGTTTCCTCAAAAGTTTAGGATTTAGAATTTAGGATTTAGAATTTCGAATTTAGAGCTTTTACACTTTACAGTTTATAGTAGAGAATCAATTAATTAATAATATTTACTTTTAAAAATTTATGAAAAAAATAGCATGTTATTTTATTTAAAATGATAAATAGTAATTATTAATCTAAATATCAAAAGAAAATTGTTAATATATATGTATATATATATATATATATTTATATGCAATAATATGGTACGATGCCTATATTTATATTATTCTATGGACTTAATAGTCCTTATGAAACTGCAAAATAGAGTGATCATATTTAAATATAATTTATGATTGCTATCAAAAAGATATTTTGCATTTGTATTCAAATATATTTTATTAGTAAAAAGATACAAGAGAATTTGATTTTTTTTTTATATTTGAATATGAAATGGGTAGAAACTCATTTCTGCTTAAACGTTTTTAATATTGGAATGCAATTTTTTTTTAATTTTTTCTTTTAGATATAATAGTTAAAATCATAAATGAAAATTTTTGAGACAATAAAATATATTAATAATTATAAAATATGTTAATATACAAAATTATTTTCTTTGTATTTGAATATGAAAAAATCAATATACACATCTCAATATATATTATACAAATTATGTAAAAAAATTATATTTGAATATAAATTTCTCACTGAGAAATATCAAAAAAAAGGCAAAAATATGTCATGAGAATTTGATTTTTTTTGTTATATTTGAATATGAAACGGGCATAAATTCATTTCTGCGTAATTTGTATAACATATCGTATTGGAATGGATGATTTTTTTTTAAATTTTCTCTTTGAAATATAATACATGGTTTGGCTCATTTATAAAAGTTAAAATAATAAATGAAAATTTTAGACAGCAAAATATATTATTAATAATAAAATATTTTAATATATAAAACTAGTTTTTTAATATTTTGAATACAAAAAAGTCAATGTACACACCTCTATATATATTTAAATTCATACAAATTATGTGCAAAAAATTATATTTAAATACAATTTTAATATGCAAAAATATAAAAAAAATGTGAAAATACTTGAGAATTTGTTTTTTTTAATATTTGAATATGAAGTGGCATAAACCCATTTTTGCGTAGATGTTTTTAACAATTTTTTTTTCTTAGAGATATAATATATTACAAGAGTTAAAATCATAAATAAAAATTTTAGACAGTGAAATTTATTGATAATTATAAAATATGTTAAAATGAAAAACTAGCTTTTCTGTATTTGAATATGAAAAAATTAATGTACATATCCCAATATATATTTAAATTCATACCAATTTTGTGCAAAAAAATCATATTTTAATACCATTTTAGCGTGCAGAAATAGCAAGGAAATATTTATGCATAGATTTTCTTATTTTTTATATTCAATGGCATTTCATTAGAAAAATATACTAATAACAAGTTGTAATATTTTCAACTTGATAATCTTAAGTTTTAAACATAATAAATATAAATAAAAATCTAAACACAACACATATTTAATTAGCTTCAAAATATTTTTTATTTATAAATAAAATATAATACGATGGAATAAAAAAACTCTGGGCAAAAACCCTCTATCACAGCCAAAAAATTCTTAGAAATTCCATTTTCATATTTAAATATGATGAAATAAAAAAATTCTGCATAAAAACACTATCATATTCTAATATGTTACGTTCTATGCATCTTTATTTTTTTATTTTATTTTAATATAAAAATTCTATACGTAGAAACATAAGAATTTAATGTTTTTTTGTGTTTAAATAATAAAAAATCTTCTCAAAAACAAGCTCTGATGCGTTCAGTAATTTACACGAAATTACGCATTTCACCATCAATTCATAAATATTACCATTATCACACCATATTCATTTAAATTTTACGCATTTCATATATTTCACACCATATTCTTTGATGGTGAACTTCACATTTCTAAATTGGCCTTAATTTTTAACTATATTATTAATATATTAATTAAATACTATAAATAAATTAATTTATATAAATAACAATTTAAATATTTATGAATTTATGTATTTTAATTTATTTATCCTATTTAAAATTTCCAATTAGAGTGCCGAATTTAAATCCATATAACTATAATTTTTAATTGAAGTAAGAAAATTGATGTGTTTACTGTAAAGAATAAAAATATACATTAGAATTTAAATATTAATGAATTGATATATTTTAATTTACATATAATATTATAAAGTATATAAAATATGTGAAATATGTGAAATACGTAAAATTTAAATAAATATAGTGTGATAGTGATAATATTTATGAATTGATGGTGAAATATATAATTTTTGTGTAAATTTTACGTCTTGTACGTAAAAATCCTTTCTATTAATTATACATAAATAGTAAAAATATATGTTCTGCAATTATGAATTTCACATATACATAACCTATATATACTTCTAATATATATATATATATATATATATATATATATATATAACTGGCCGGCGGCTTCCGACATCAGTGACCCATAATTAGAGCTGTTGATGAATGACAGCTGTCGTAATGGACGGCGGATCTGAGACCCTGGCAAGGCAGGGTCAATGGGCGTGGGGCCAATGAAGTCTAGCACTGCCGTACTATCGCTATGACCGACTCGTCTGCTCAGCGGTGACGGAAGAAATAAGAAGTGAAAAGAGAAAAAAGAACAGAGGCAGGCGAGGCCAAAAGCTACCTTCGACCCGGTCGTATATGGCGGTCGAAAGGCTGGCAGAGTAGATCTAGGCTTTCTTGGCTTACCGCTGAAGGAGATTCTTCCGATCGATCCAGTGATTGGCGGTTCATCTACGGTGCTCGAAAAGCGACCGTCTCCTCGCTGATCTGGGATTTGGATGATTTCGATTTGTTAATCGAGTGAGTGTTTTCGACCTATTAGTGATTTTTGTTTGTGATGGAGCTTGGGGATTGATTTGTCGACTCTGTTTCGTGGATTTTTCTTCAGATGATAGGGTTTGCTGAAGAATCGCTTGGTTTGCTTGGATTCTAGAAGAGTCGTCAGAATTGAAGTTGATTTCAAGAAAGATTTTATGATCTTGGGTCCTTGGGGTTGGGGCTGAACGGGATTACTATTCTTTGCTTCCAGCCAGGTTTCACTGTGTCTGCTGGTCGTAAAGATGGTAACCAGCCATCTTTTTCACTGCAGAAGGCATTCATGGCCAGCTGAGGAGTATGTTGGCCGGTCTACTTTGCAGCTAGTGAGGCGCTTAGATCCTTTCTTTATTATTTTTAGTTGCAGGAGTTCTTCTTCTTCCTTAACTTTGTTTTAGTATTTTTATGTTGTTTAATGATTCTGAGGACGACTGAGTCCTGTTTCCTGTTTGGTTGCTTAGAAGGAATAGTAAATAGATCCTTGTTATTGAATAAATTTGAAAGTCATAGGCTACGCCATTCACAATGGGCAAATGTGCATATCTTCAGGATCTTGCTGGTTTCTTATTTGATTTAAAGCCATGGGCTTTAGTATATTCATGCAGTTTCACAGATTTATTGTTTGTTCAAATTGTTTTTCTTGTCAAAGGATGTAGCTGATCTTAGAGAATTACGTCATTAGTTGATATAGTTATGTCAGAGCACGTGGTTATGGATAGTCTGTTTTTTGAAATAGTCTGTTTTTTGAAATAGTCAATTTTTGAAAATGAATTTGGGCTTTGTCTGCAAATTGGTTGTTGAATTGGATACGTACCTTCTCATGATCTGTTTATTTTTGCTGTGCATCCATAGTTGGACTTTGACGGTGGCACACCGCCAGAATTGGCATGGAGACGGCGCCTTAACAGTCATGCGAACAAGCTGAAGGAATTCAGTGTGACCTTTATGGAAGCTATGAGGATGGTATGGACCCTTCTTTCATTGAGAACATAGTGGCTACCTACCAGGGCACTGCCTTGACCTTCCTATACTAAGGTCAGGAGTGTGGATGTTGTGATGAGTCTGGCTAAATCCTTAGATATGGCTAGCTAGTAGTGCGCCGCATCTGTTATTCTGTTTATGGAAACTTGAGTACTTGTCTTGACTTGCAATTTTCAGATGACTCTTGGTCTTCGTCTTTGGTCATATGTCCGGGAAGAGGCATCTTATGGAAGGGTAAGGCATCAACTCAGTCCTTTATTTAACTTTTAGTTGTAATTAGTAGAAAAGTCGCTGTTACGAAATCTATGATGTCAAGTGTCTAGAATGACTGTTTTTCATAGCTTTTATTTTTGAGACTCTTTTTCTTGTGTGATGAATCTGATGCTTTTATTGTAGAAAGCACCTATTGATCCTTTCACCCGTGAAAGTTGCAAACCCTCAGCCTCCCAAGGGGTGCCACTTGGAGGAATGGGGTATGTGAGTGACAATTTTAGGTTTATCTATGGCAGCAATTTGGATTCTCATGATTTTGTGGCTTGTTTGCAGAAGTGGGAGTATATCACGAGGTTTTAGGGGGGAGTTCAAGCATTGGCAAATTCTTCCCGGTTCATGTGAAATGTCACCAATCATGGCTAATCAGTTTTCTGTAATAATCTATCCTTATTTCATTATCATCGACACTTTTCAAACTCTTACATGGGATATCACAATGGTGGCTTCTGTGGTTTCATATTATCTTCTTTGTAACCTTATTATCGACAGCCTTTTTTTCTATATTTAAGGCATATTATAGACATTTTTTTAGGGTAAATTACCCTCAAGTCCTTAAGATTAGGGCATATATAACCTAGGATCATGTTTTTGAAAAAGTATCTTTTGGGTACCTAAGAGTCATTAAGTTTTTCAATCTGCTCCTTGAGGTCAGCTTAAATATTTCATCTAGATGCTTTTAAACAATTTCCATAAAACGTGAATTCTTATTTTGTTATTTAAATAAAAACCTTCTGCATGCTTGGGTCTGTTGGTTACGAATTGTTTGCCTGTGCAGAATCATTTATTTCTCTGAAAAAGTGTTAATCCTCCTATAAGCAAGTGATGCGTTTCATTGTTCTAGTTTTATACTCCTTGAACATGGTTTCTGCTAATTTAGAAATTCTGCACTAATCAGGGCATTTACGCATGCAACTCAAAAAGATGCAAAAGAGTTGGAGACACATTGAATTAGATCAAGTTCCTTTTGGGAAATGAATTAAGTTATGTGGTTTTGATATATCTTGTTCTACTTTATGTAACTTCACCTTGATTGTAATATCATGGAATCGATAATGTAGTTTCATAGTTTTGTTATTTATTTATTTATTTATTTATTTATTTATTTATTTGTGGGGTTTGGGGGTGGGGGGGTAAGGGGGGCATTAGTTGACCCATACCATTAGTTGATCCAAACTAGTTTCAGATTACATTTCAAAAAAACTACATTAAAAAGATACTAGTTTGAGATTAAGGTTTGTTGTTACTGTTGTTGTTGTTGTCACTGTTGTTGTTGTTGTCACACCATTGTTTGTTACACTATATCAGTTGGATACTAGGATCAAAGGGTGCATTCGTGTATTTATGCAGTTACAGATGATGCTTTTATAATTTAATTCTTGGTATTGGATACTAGGATGAAGGGGTGCATTCATTATGTATGCAGTTACAGATGATGTCTTTCTAATCATATCCTTGGTGGTGTTGTATCGTATTTTTGTTAATTTGTGTATATTTTGTTGTTTTTACAGTATTCAGGTGATTTTGTTGTAATAGTTTCCTTTCTATACAAAACATTTTTTGTTTCTTGTTAATTATTATTTTTTTGTATACAGATTTTTATTTCTCGAGATGGTGGACACAAGAAATTCTCATCAGTATTAGCACCTGGTCATCATGAAGGAATCAAGTAAGATATGCGTTTTGTTTGCTAATTTTACGTCTGGAATTTTTTTCCTATTTTTGTGGGCAAATTATAAGCTAAATGGCATTGCAGCTAACCTTATAATCGAAAGAGGGGAAACAAAACCGCTGTGTAATGAAATGTTATTTGTAAATTAAATTTGTGTTGGTTATGGAGCATTGCAAACTGTCCCTCACTGCTTCAAACCGCCGTCTTTACTTACCTTTCGATGGCAAATCACATCCCATACAACACATTCGATGCTTTGAGAATGCCCTCTACACTTGTAATACGATATCATACGCATACAAGTGTAGGCTATTTGTTGTCCGACTCAACCCTTGAATGATTTGACTGCCTTTTGCCATGTTCTATTCTCCCTTTTTCCCAGTTTTCTCGAGAATTTTTGACTCATTTTACTACGAGCAGACCAAGTTCCAGAAGCTGAAGGGGGGACAAAATGAGTTTCTCTGAGATTTGTCGACCGTTTCTGCCACCTTAATGCAAAAATGTGCAACACAAATGACAATCACTCGCTCTCTTGCTTCACCAACGCTCTCATTGTCTCATGCAACCTCTGCTAGACTTTTAGCTGTCGCAACCCAAGAACTATGTTTGAGGCACCATTACGTGCTGAAAAGTCGATACACTTCAAAGATGCTTTGGTTGCCACTTCGTCGACGATGAAGTGCAAGACAGAACGAAACCTATAGGGATTCTTCGACTTATCAATTGAAGAAAAGAAAGACTTGAAAAGAATTTAGAACGCCAGGCTATTCGTCCTTGTAGCATAAGAGCATTTCTCCAATCACCTACAACGAAGACCTCGGCCCCAACAACGGTCGAGGAAGTCTTCAATGTTTTGAAGGCAAAAGGTTTTGCCAGGCTTGTGCCAAACGACACCCCGCTACAGCCGAATCCAGATCCTAACGAGTTCTGTGAACTACACATCAAATTTGGCCACACTTTTGCGAGGGATCGCAGACTGCGCTAATTACTAACGACTTTAATCGATGCAGGGCACTTACCTGAATTGAAGCTTTCCGAACTGCCACCTTCCAGGTAGACGAACAATAATCAGGGACAAGTTCCCAAGACATCAAAGGTGCAGGGGAAGAAGGCTACCGTGATAATATTTGGCTACTTTCCCGAAAACACGTGTACTTTATGCGGCGTTTATGCCACATAGGTGCATTTCTCCCTTCCCCCTTTACCTGACATTACCTTCTATGTAGAAGATCTCTTAGGCAAAGTCGTGACTAGCGATCATCCGATCGTCATATCTGCTGATGTCGGTGAATTTCGCCTCCATCGGATCCTCGCCGATATCGGAAGCTCTGTCGACATCCTTTATGTTGATGTTTTCAAATAGATAGTTTTCCTAATTGTGCCCATCTCCCTTCAGGTGTGACGGTGATGAGCTTCGCCGACGACGCGTATCGTTTGTCGGCCAACTCACTTTGTCACCCTCAGAGAGAGCGAAAAGACGGCCACCCGAATGATGAATTTCATCATCATCGATTTTGCCTTAGAGTACAATGCCATCTTCGGCCGACCGACTATTGCGGCTTTTCACATGGTTATGTCCGCGTTGCACTCATGCTTGAAGTTCTCAATACCTTGAGGGATTGCAATTGTTTGAGGAGATCTATGCCAAGCGAAAAGGTGTATGACCATTTCAACCGGGATCCACGAAAAGAAGGAAAACCACAGGCTAGTCCCCATTAAAAAACCAATCGAAGAAAGCGTTTCAACTGTACTTGCTTTTGATGAAGGAAAGACAATACTTGTATCTGAAAACTTAAGTGATAATGAAAAAGTGGCTTTTTTGGCCCTCCTTTCCTTGTACATAGATGCGTTCTCATGGAGCTCTTCCGATATGCCTGGCATAGTGAGAAATTGCTGAACATAAACTAAGTACCAAGGAAGACTACAAGCTTGTAAGGCAGAAGAAGAGATTCTGTGGAGGCAAAAAATAGAAAGCAATTAAAGACGAAGTCGCAAAATTCACACCGGCCGGCTTCGTTCGTGAAGTCCGATATCTCGACTGGCTAGCGAATGTAGTCGTAGTAAGAAAGGCGAACAAGTGGAGAATGTGCGTGGATTTTACCGACTTGAATACGGCTTGCCTGAAGGACTCATACCCTTGCCTAAAATCGACAAGCTAGTAGATTCGACGGCAGGGTGTTCAACTCTCAGCTTTCTTGATGCCTTCTTTGGTTACCACCAAATCCTTATAGCTCTAAAAGACGAAAAGAATGCATTTGTCACAGACCAAGGCACCTTTTGCTACGAGGTGATGCCTTTTGGCTTCAAAAATGTGAGAGCCGCTTACCATAGGATGGTAGACAAGGTATTCAAGCATCAATGAAGGTGAAATCTGAAAGTTTATTTGGATGACATCCTCGTGAAGAGTTCTGCCTTTGAACAGCTCCTCAAAGATCTCGAAGAAACATTTCGCACCCTTTGAGCAAACAATATGAAACTCAACCCGAAGAAGTGCGGGTTCACCTTTCCCTCAGGTAAATTCCTTGGGCTCAACATCTTTGTTCGAGAAATTGAGGCGAACCCAGAAAAGATCAAAACTATCCTAAACGTGCCATCTCTAGTGAACTATCAGGAGGTATAAGAGCTCACTGGGTGAATAACAGCACTGAGTAGGTTCATCGCTAAGGCAGGAGAGAAGTGCCAACCCTTCTTTAAGGCAATCAGGAAAGCTGGGCTCGAATGGAATAAGGAATGCAAAATGGCCTTCGCCAACGTAAAGGAGTATCTCTTCACCCTTGGTGCTCTTCGCTCTAGTCGACGGTGAGATCTTTTACCTTTACCTTTCTTCTTTTGTTTTGGTTGTGCTTGTAGTGCTTGTTCGAGAAGGCAAAGAAATTCAAAGGCCAGTCTACTAATTCAGTCACGAGCTGAAAGGTGCTGAAGAGTGATACCTGCCACTCGAAAAGGTTGCCTTTGCCTTTATCATTTCAATAAGGAGACTTAGACATTATTTTCAGGCACATTAGATCTCTGTGATGTCAACGTGCCACTAACGAGAGTATTGCACATCCCCGAAATCTCTGAACGACTACAAAAAATGGGTCGTCGAATTGTCTGAGTTCGACATATAGTTCGTTGCTCGGACAACGATCAAAACTCTGGCAGTCACGGATTTTGTCATTGAGTTGCCAACCTCTAAATAACTGCTGCTTCCTGAAGATCAACTCCCTTGGACTCTTTTCGTTGACAACGCTTCGGGGTGAGAGTCTAAAGGAGTGGGCATCTACCGCACTTGCCCAAGAGGGATCAAACTCTACAAATCTATTCGCCTCAATTTCATGCCACAACCAGACAGAGTACAAAGCCTTCATTGCTGGCCTCTGCTTGGCCTATAGCCTGGGTGTCGAATACATCAAAATCTTTTGTAACTCAAAGCTCAGGGGTGAATATCAGATGGAAGACAAAATTCTAAAGAAGTACCTGGCCAAGCCAAGGCCGCCCTGTTATGGTTCAGGAGGAGTGACATCATACACATCCGTAGAGAGGAGAACGAGACCACAGATATATCAGCAAAAAGATGTCGAGCAGACATGCAATACGAATTGCATCTGCCTTCACCTTGCTACGAAGAACCTGAAGTACTAAGCACTTCCTCTAGCAACCCTCTGCGAATAGAAGAAATTACTAAGTACCTAGCAGTGGGGAAACTCCCTGAAAGCCGAAGTGATGCCAGACGAGTCCAAAAGAAAGCCGCAAGGTACGTGGTCCGCTAGGGACAATTATACCGTTCTTGCTTCTCGCGGCCATTGGCGCAGTGCATTGGGTTGGTGGAAACAAAGCGAGTTCTCGAAGATGTCTACCAAGGCTAATGCTGCGCCAACTTCGGAGGAAGGAGCCTGGCTTTCTGTATTATTCGTCAAAGTTACTGGCTTGAATTGTTTGATGTAATCGAATATGTTAGAAGATGCCCTTAGTGCCAATTTTACAGTAACATTGCCATGTGACCAGTAGGCGAACTGCAGCCAATCCATGTATCCTAGCCTTTGTTTACGTGGGGTATGGACTTCCTCGAACCTCTTTCGAGAGCTGCCTAGAATCAGAGGTTCCTCCTCATGGGAACCGACTACTTCACCAAGTGGATAGAAGCTACCTGTATGACACACCTTAATAAAGCACACATAAAAAAGTTCATGTGGACCCAAATTATTTGCAAATTCTGAATCCCATGAAGCTCATTGTGATAATGAAATTGCTTTCACCAACAAGCAGGTAATCGAATTATGTGCAACCTTTGGGATTTGACAACAATTTGCTTCTGTTTGACATCCTTAAACGAACTGGCAAGTGGAGGCATCAAACAAGAGGTTCATGACAACTCTTATAAAGTGAACTGACAAGTGGGTGGAGATGGGATCCTTAAAGCATGGAGCCAAAGTAGTTTCATCTTAGGGAGATGGGATCCTTCAGAGAGTACATGTTTTCTGTGCTCCACCTGAAGTTGTTCGTCAATGGATGGTTGCTAGAATCCCCAACACGAAAGGCCTGGTTCTCCCTCCCTGACTCCTCCAATCAAAGACGTAGTTCGGCCTCCATCTTTTTCAACGCCTCTAGATGTCGCCGAAGGTTTGTCGAAGACTCCCTTTACTCTTTCATATCTGTCTTCAGGTCGGAGACAAGGTGGTTGAGTCATTCAGTGTGCGGTTGCATCGACAAATGGAGGCCATCAACCTTTCCCACGATGTCCAACGCTAGGACAAAGTGACTGAGTGCCTGCAAAGTAAACAATTCGATCATCAGTAAAGGAAAGGTATGTACACAACACTTAATGTGTTTTCAATTTACTTGCTTCACATGATGAAGGGCCTAAACGCCAGCCCTCAAGGCACCTTTGATTGACGAAGTAGCGACGGTAGACTTTGAAGTGCGAATAGCCACTTGCTTAGGCAAACCTTCATGCAAACCTTCCAGTTTGTCTAACCATTGCTGGAGCTTGGCGTCCGCGTTCTCCTTAACGCTGCGAGCGACCAACGAAGAACCTCCCCTTTGATGAACAATAGGGGAACCGGGGCCTTCTTCGACTGGCTTCCCTTTTAGTGCAGTGCTCTTCTTTTCACTCAGATCCTTTCCCTATACCACTGAGGGGGATCAGAGAGGCTTGCAAAAACAAAAAGGGCAAGTTAGACTAAAATGATGGAGCAGGCCGAACAACACAAGCCAAGGAATGTACCTTTCTGCCTTATGATCTGCTCACTGAGGCGTACTAGGTACACTTCGATGATCCTCTTCGACCGCAGTGAGCCTCAAACTCGTGGTCCACGTGACTGCGCTCCATTGTCGCTATGTCAAAGCAGTTGGTATGGATAGCAATGGGGGAGTTGCATTGAAGAGCCCCCTAGGAGACGAAGACACCTCTTCCTTCAGTTGCCGAAGGAGGAGTCTCCCAACTTGAACATTGTGTTACCCTCATCCCCGCCGAGGGTGAAGCATCCTCCAAAGCGGCACACTTCTTCCAAGCGAACAGGGCATAGAACATGTCCCAACTCCACGACCTTCCAGCGTCCCTGAATGCCTTGGACAAGCAGTATAGCAAAGCCATCATATTCAATTCCCACTATGCCGACACCATCCCGAAGCGATAGCAGGCATCGACAAAGAAAATTTGCATCGGCAGGAATATACCCTGCCAAAGGAACTATTAGTAGATGACGACTGCACCCGGAGGTGGTAGGTTGGGCCGATCCTCCGGCGATGGGCGAAGGGCGATAACTTTGCCTCGTTGTTCGGGCCTCTCAGTGATCACCACCTCCTCCCTTTCATAATACCAGAGCTGTTGGATCTCCTTGAGTTGTTTGTCCGTCAGTTCGTTGGCTTCAAATGTGGCCGAAGCTAATTTTGCCACTGATCTTGCAGCTTGATCTTCGCTATGCAATCGAAAAATTAGAGGAGAAAGAGATCTTAATAGAGGAGGTCCCCTTTTCTATTGTTACCCCTCCTTTTATAGGGAAAATGGAGGGCTAGTGCCTTGACGCCAACATCACTTCCTGCTAATGTACGGGAGCCAAAGCGTCGTGTGATAGTTCGAGAAACCATCATAGTGCTTGTCACCTCACTTGGCATGCTGACATGATGGCCACGACCTCTCGGTTATCGCAAAGAGTTTGCATTCCCTTTTTATTTAGATTACTCTTAATTAAGTTTTGTTATCATTTAATTAACCCTAAACGTGAACTAATCAGAATTTAAAATTTTCTTCAAAAAATTATGCTAAGTTACCGAGTTTGAGACACAATGACTATCTACTACAATGGTTTGCACTGTCAGACGAACTGAACACTTAGTTCTGGAAGAAAATTTTCATTATTGTATTTCAAGGGGGACAAAATGTTTAGGTAAAAATGCGCCATGTTTACACAACTCGACACACGGATGACTTTAGGCTTAATTCACTGACTCACCCTCGAACAAGGCTTTCAGAGGGGTCCACTTGAATTGGGTCACTAGAAGGAAATTATAAATGGATAGTCGAATAGCCACTGCTGAATAGTGTATTTGAATAGAGTTGTCGAGCTAGGCTCTTTGCCCATAGCCACTCGTCAGCTAGCTCCATAGCCATACCCAAATGGTTCGATGACTAGCTCATGGGCTAAGGAAAGGTGGCTTCCATTAATAAGGAATGGGCTGACTGAGGTATGAGCTGCATGTATAGCCAACCATGCAATAGAGCCTCTTTACATTAATGGAGTCCACCTAACCCACATGTCCCTATCTACTCTATTTCTATCATAAATACTCGTATTTATGATGGAGAAATGGTTCCACATGGATAGACAGGAAGATTATTTTCCATGTTTGGTGATAGTTCAGTTGTTCGGCTCTGACCATCCGCTTTGTTCGCCTTCCCACCTTTTTTAGCTCCAGCGCCTACCATTCTTACATTGACATCTCAGGGAACACTCTTTTCCTCTCTCTCTTAGCCTCATCTACTGGCACTTATTTCTTAAATTGTATAATTAATCATTTGTTGGAACTTTTACTCCGACATTGGTAATTACTCTTTTTCCATTAAAGTTATGTGATTGTCTTGGATTGCAAATTGCAATCAGTTGTTATAATGGTTTGACTATCTAACTACTTTTTCCCTTTTTATCATGGCATGACTTCATTATTGTTCTATGATTACTGCTATACATGTACTTCAATTAATACTCTATTTATTTTGTATTTTTTACCCATGGATTTTATTCATAATTGTTTTCTTGCTATTATCAAAGAAGATACTAGTTTTACGCTGGTTGTCAACCTACTACAACCCTCCTTTATCTCAGCTTAGGACTACTCTTCTGTTAAAAATAAATAATTCTTCTCTTCCTTTTTAATCACAATTTTAAAGTAGATTTTATATTATGTTTTTATTGTAATTTCTCTTTACCCCTAACTTGGAATATTATTATTCAACATGCCCTTGAATTACTTGCTAAAGGGGCATTGCTTTACATAAAGTTGAATGGAGAATAAAAAGTCCATGTTGTTGTTTCCTTACCCCTATTGAAGTAGTGTTACATTTATTCGATAACTACATTTCTATTATGGGCTGTAAATATTCTGAAATAAGGTCATACAATTTTTTCATTTTAATTTAGGAAATATGGTGACCAAGGAATATCATCATGGGATTGGAACCTCAACGGTCAGCATTCCACATATCACGCTTTGTTTCCTAGGGCATGGACTGTATATGATGGTATGCTTTTTTTGTTTTTTGAGTTAGATGCTGTTTTGTTTTATTTAGAATACTTTGTTTGGAGACGTGTTGTTTTCTTTTTGGCATTTTACAGGTGAGCCTGATCCAGAACTGAAAATTTCTTGCCGTCAAATATCACCATTTATACCTCATGATTATAGGGAGAGCAGTCTTCCTACATGTGTTTTTGTATATACTGTAAGTTTATGCCCCACATTTAAAATAAAAATATATTATGTTGTTTGTTGAAATTATTTGTATTTTACCAATGTATGTGTGTTTACTTTTGGATGAAATTGAGTTATTGGAGCTGTTGATCCTTTTTCCTTGAATATCCCTTTCCCCTTCATGAATTCTGAGGTATTTATCTTCAAAATTGGAATTTCAGCTTTACCGTTTAGATTTGAATATCTTATGCATCTGTTCATCTTCTAATCAATCAATGTGACCCAATAGCTTTATTGAAGCCATACAAGTATGCTTTGGTTTTTTTCTTGGTATTCCTGCTTAATGATTCATGAGATGATGCACACTTGCATAAACCCACCCCCAAAAGATGTATCCTGTAAGTACAATCAAGTTGGATTTTCCTTTATTTTACTACATAGTAATACAAATTGCTAAACATACGTGTGAATGAGTTTTTGCACGTGGAGACTTCAAAGATAATTTTATTGATGCTTACATTGAACTTTCAGAAGCTTCCTAGCCCACTATAACATCAATGAGATGCTGAGATCTTTCCTTAGATTGTTGATGCGAATTATGTGATACATAGACATATGCAAAGCATGCAATGTTGTGTAGAGTGATGAATTTACTTGTAGATTGCTGTTGGTGATAACAGATATCGCTAGTTATGTTGTGATTTGATTAGTCATATTTGTTTATGCATGGGCAACCATTTGATTACTGTATATTTATCAGTATTTTCCTATAGCTTCTATGTGTATAGTGCTTAGTTTGATTAATTAAGTTGCTCATTTTTTCAATGTAGTTGGTGAATACTGGCAGAGAAAGGGCGAAGGTTAGCTTGCTCATGACTTGGGCGGTAAGATAAGAAATAATCATCTTATTGTGTGATAATACAAGGTTTTGTTTAATCACAATGCATGGAGATTTACCGGTGATGCTTAGCACACTAATTGGATGTCTACATAGCGGTTGAAGTTTTTAATATGAAATGTTCAAAAGGATTCTAAAAAATGAGTTAAAGTTCTCGGCAGAACCATTAACCTGATTCTTAGCATACCCAATCATAAGATGGAAAGCATGCTTCGAAACTGTTTTATTAGTTTTGTCAAACTTAAAGATGTAAGCTAATTTAAATATTGAACAATGTTTTGCATACTTTGAGGATTTATTTTAAACTTCCATAGATTTGTATGGCTTAAACACGTTCAAGATGATTCAAGCAAATGATTCTTAAAATCATGCTGCGTAAGGAGTTGTAGGTAAGAAAAGTTGAACATTCTTACCAAACTAAAAATGTATCAATGTTGTTGAATAAAAAATGCAACCAAGATAGTCATATAGAGAAATTTATTGGCACATCGGGGCTTTCTAAAAGTAAGGCATGGAGTGGAATGTTCTGTGAGTTGGACAGAACCAATTGTGATTTTGGGGGAGATACGATGAAAATCTAATTGTTACCTCATAAAGATTTATTAGCCACTGTAAGCTTGATGCCTTAATAGCTATTTTTCGGTTTAAAGAAGCTCCTTAATTTTGTTAACAATATAAAATTGACTTGTTGATTATTCTAATTGATGCAGAATTCAATTGGAGGAGCCTCTCACCACTCTGGAGGCCACATCAACGAACCATTCATGTTAGCATCACCTAACCCAAATGTGACAACTAAACAATGCTGTATAATGTACTCATGTTTAGCTCAATATATTTGTTTGTTCTATTTGCAGTGGAGATGATGGAGTTTCCGGGGTGATCCTACATCACAAGCAAGTCGTCAACTCTAGATTGCTCTATTTTTACGGTTGGTTAGCAGATTTTCTCTTAGGAGTCAAAACCTCACCTCACTTCTCCATTGCAAACTTGTCCCATTTGAATACGCACCGTGTTGCTTGTAGTTGTTTTTTCTCTGGCCGCAATGTCATACTCAAGTGGTTTCTCTGAAGATAATTCAATAGAGAAAATCTGCTCCTTACTTCCTAGAATGGCTATTGCTGTATAGGTTGTTTTTTCATTATTCTGTTATTCTTTTTTTTTTAAAATTGGAAGTATCTTTTCATTTTGTTTTGCAGAACTGCTAAGGATAACCCACCTGTTACTTTTGCGATTGCTGCTTGTGAAAATCAAAATGTGAATGTGACTGTTTTGCCTAATTTTGGGCTTTCTGAGGAGAACTGTGTTACGGCTAGGGACATGTGGGCTATCATGATGCAGGTATCGTTATTAAGCTTATGATCTTTTTCCTCATTTTGATGGCTACTGTAATTTTTCTGGCTAATTAATTTTCCTGTTATGCTCAGTAGTTGAAGTTAACAAGGTAGGTGTGATTTTATTAGATATGTTCATAATAAGTTTGTTGAATATGTGTTGCTCTCTAAAGGATGGACATTTTGACCGGCAAAATTTTGATGCTGGTCCCAGCATGCCATCTTCACCTGGTGATACGCTTTGTGCAGCAGTTTCAGCTTCTACTTGGGTTGAATCTCACGGGAAATGCACAGTTGCATTTGCTTTGGCCTGGTCATCTCCAAAAGTAAAATTTCAGAAAGGTTCTGTATATCATAGGTAATGCTTTTTGCTTGGTTTGTATCTGTGCTTATTGCGTGTGTGGTCTATATTTGCAATATTATCTTTCGGTGATATTATTCTTTCTTTGATGAGATTGAGCTTATAATATTTTCCGGTGTTTAAGAATCACAACTTGCTTTGATTTCTGCAGTAATGGTATCGGCTATTTTTATGCTTGGAAATTAGTATCAACAGGGATTTTAATTTTTGGTGGTGTTAGCTGCTTTTAATCATATGTTTGGATTTTTTTAATATATATTTTAAGTTCCCGTTTGCTGGATCCTCAGTTTTGGTGTACTTTGGTTTACTTTGTTGAACTGTATTTTTTCTATGCTATGATGAATTTTGAACTTTTGAACTGTATTTTTCCATACTCTGGTGATTTTGAATTATACATAAAATGAGGGATAATACTTGAATTGTGAACAGTTAACTTAATAAGCATTGGACTATTAATCTTCCCCTCCCCCCTCATGTGACACTTATAGAACTGCTTTTCATTTTCTTTCACTTCTAGGCAATACACAAGGTTTTATGGAACTTCCGACAGAGCCGCAGTCAATTTGGTGCATGATGCACTAATGAGTAAGTGTGAATTTAAATATACACGGAAATGTATGGTGTTATTTGGATGTTCATCATATATTGTTTTTTTTATAGCATTCTAAAGGTTGGCTTTGTTCTGTAACTTCCTGAAAATTTGTCAGAATATAAGTGGTGGGAAGAGGAAATTGTGAAGTGGCAAAATCCTATTTTGAAAGACCCTAGGCTTCCTGAATGGTATTTTACAGACTTGAATTTGTTTGTATTGTCAAGTTTTTACATATTTTTTTGCATATTGTAATCTAATTGTTATCCTTGAGTCATATTTTATTTACATATTTATGCTCTCAAACTTGCTTTCTTTGCAAGTCCATTACTCAAACAACATCCATAAAATTTGATGCTGAAATTTGTTTGTTTTCTTCATTACCAATGTTTTGATTCTATCAATTAATACATTTGTATGTCTAAATGCTGTTCAATTGTTTCAGGTACAAATTCACAATTTTCAATGAACTTTATTTTTTGGTTGCTGGAGGAACTGTTTGGACAGGTGTTTATCTATATATTTTGTTTACTATCTTGTTTAAAGATTTTATGGAATCCTTGCTTTATTTTTAAATTTTTCTGGAAAACTGAGTAGTGTCTCTTAGGTTCGGTACTGTTTTTTTAGTTTATAAGCTTCCTGACGGTAGTATACACGGGATTCCTACTTTGATGTAAAAGAAGCTCGGTTGATTTTTGGTCTTTTTCTTACAGAACTTCTATTCAACCCTTTTCATACTAGAATTCTGAAAAAAGAGGAACACGTGAACTTCTCAATTGATTGACGTATTGCATTATTTATTAGCTTTTTGTTCTTAGATCCATCTGCTGAATCTTTACCACACTAATGCAGATGGTGGGGCGCCAACCTTTGATGAAAAACTCAGTACTGGCAAAAAGAAGAACAAATCTTCAAAAAATACAAACAAGGAGGCAAAGTCAAATTCCAGGAAAAACAAGGGAGGTCCAGTCACTGAGCTAACTGATGAAGACAGTGATCAAAAAAATGAAGATGACAAAACTGTTATTGGCTCTATCCTGGGACAAGAATTGACCAATACTGGTGTAGAAAGCTGGGATGAATCTTTTTATGGCCCTAGTCACCTGAACGATCCCAATAATGTTGGCAAATTTTTATACTTGGAAGGAGTCGAATACATCATGTGGTGTACATATGATGTGCATTTTTATGCGTCTTTTGCACTGCTGGATCTCTTCCCAAAGATTGAGTTGAGCATCCAGCGTGATTTTGCTCGTGCTGTCTTGAGTGAAGATAGAAGAAAAGTAAAATTCCTAGCCGATGGCAATTGGGGAATCCGCAAAGTCAAAGGTGCTGTTGCTCATGATCTAGGAACCCATGATCCTTGGCTTGAAATGAATGCATACAACATACACGACACCAGTAAATGGAAGGATCTGAATCCTAAGTTTGTGCTTCAGATATACAGGGATTTTGCTGCAACCGGTGACATGGCTTTCGGAAGGGACGTATGGCCAGCAGTACGTGCTGCTATTGATTACATGGATCAGTTTGATCGTGATGAAGATGGTCTGATTGAGAATGATGGTTTCCCAGATCAAACTTACGATGCTTGGACGGTTCATGGGGTCAGTGCTTACTGTGGATGTCTGTGGCTTGCATCATTACAGGCAGCTGCAGCAATGGCTCATCGACTAGGAGATCATCCATATGCTGAGAAATGTACGATTAAATTTTTGAAAGCTAAGCATGCTTTGGAGTCAAAGTTGTGGAATGGTTCTTATTTTCATTACGATAGCGGAAATAGTAGTAACAGTAAATCAATTCAGGCAGACCAGTTAGCAGGGCAGTGGTATGTAGCATCATCTGGCTTGCCTTCTATTTTTGATGAAAACAAAATAAGAAGCACACTTCAGAAGATATTTGATTTTAATGTAATGAGGGTAAGAGGAGGGCGAATGGGGGCGGTCAATGGGATGCATCCTAATGGGAAAGTGGATGAATCTTGCATGCAATCCCGTGAAATCTGGACGGGGGTGACTTATGCTTTGGCTGCTACCATGATTCTCGCTGGTATGGAAGAACAAGCTTTTACTACTGCTGAAGGCATTTTTACTGCTGGCTGGTCAGAGGAGGGATTTGGGTGAGTATTTGTTCTTCCTTTTTGTCTTGATTTTAAAATCATATTTTTGAAAGGAAATCATTTTTTTGGGAGAACTACATTGCAACCCACAAATTTCCGTGACTTGTTTGATCGGGTTATTCATATTATGTCTACTCCCTCAAAATTCCCATGAACTCAACAAATCAACTTTCATATTCAAAATTTAGGGTCTGGTTTGTTGTGTTTATGAAATTGGAAGCTGTAGGTGTACTCATGTAATAAGGTAGTAAAAGAATAATAATTTAATAAGAATTGGAGGATTACTATGTAATCACCTTGTATGTAGAGTTCATTAGGTATGTTCAGTGTCAACTTTTAGGGAAGCATTGTTTTAAATATAATTTGTAGAAAGCAAGTTAAGAACTTAGTTAACAGTGTAGATGTATTATCCATTTCGGTTGGGTTCATGTTTTTCCTCTCAAGATCTTGGTATGTTTGCTATTTCCCCTCACATATAAGTCCAAAGACCTTTTCTTCCTTTCTAATGTCAGCCAAATTCATTTGTATTCCTTGTGTCCGTCGAGGCCGCAAGTATTGTACCTTATCTAAATTCTTGGCTTCAGTGATCACTCATTGCAATCATTTTGACTGGGCCCCACTAGATTCCATTTGGTTCATCCTTGAAACTACAACTTAGGGGAGGCTGGCTTTGATTTGATATGTAACAGTTTAACTAACAGTGTAGAGGTATTGCCTACAAGCTGGGCCTCACAACTCTTTCCAAAAGCCGCCTCTACACAGTTAGCAAGGCTATTACGTATAATATTAAAGTTGATCTCTATTCGTATAATATGATTCTTGGACGAATTAAAAGGAAGTTAATGGACTTGTAACGAGTTGATTTGATCGGAGTTTCTACAATGTGCGGCTTTTGCTAGGTTTATAGGATGAAGGGTTAGGAATAATTAATTCTACATTGAGAAGGGAGGTAAAGTTACCGGGCTATATATGTAATGTTCATGCTAATGTGTTGGTCTAGGCCAAAGAGGAAAATATCCGAATAATGTTTTGCTAGTTTATGATGATTGGTATCAAACCTAATTCGATCTTGGGTGGTATCAAACCTAATTCGATCTTGGGACCTGGACCCACCATGCTTTCGTTTTGTGGTATTTGTTTGATATTTTAGGATAGATGCCATTGAATACATCATCATGTAGTTTGTCTACTGAATATAGCCTGTGGTGTTCTTAAATAGTAACCTTTTCTTGTATAATCTCAATATCAATATATACCAAAATTATAATAAACTTTACCTTAATAGAAGGAAAAGGTGTAAAAATTTCATCCTACTAAACAGATTTAGGGGGCATTTGGTTCGTTATTATTTTGGTGTTATGTTATGTAATCTAGATGTCATCCTTTGACTGATAATATAATAATCAAATAGAAGATTATTTGTAGATGTTTTTAAATAAATAACATAACATCAAGATAATATTCAACCAAACGCTCCCTTACTATCTTTATCATTTTTTCTCCTCTTCTAACATCCGGCTGCCCAACATTATATTTATCTATTTATTTTATGATATTTATCTATTTATTTGATACACGTGGGTTTTCAGGTACTGGTTTCAAACTCCAGAAGGATGGACAATCGACGGCCATTACCGCTCCCTCATCTATATGCGTCCCCTTGCCATCTGGGCAATGCAATGGGCTCTATCTCCCCCAAAAGCAGTTCTTAATGCTCCTAAAGTTAACATGATGGAGAGGATTTATATATCTCCCCTCACTTTGAGAGCTATTCATGAGAACGGAATCAGGAAGATTGCACCAAAAAGCAGCTGTTTCGGCAATGCCTTCCACTGTGAGTGCTAATTGAGCTTTACTGCTTCGTCTTCAGATACCGTAGCTTTTAGATTTTTACCGTTCCTAACCTATGAACAAAACGAGGTCAGGAACTCCCTCAAATTACGTGGGATTCATTAAGAGCCAGACGCGTATCATACAACATTTGTATAGTCGATTTTTTGTTCATTTTGTACTTCTATTTTTATTGGGACCTCATACTAAACCTCTTATTAGCTAACACTCTGACGTTAATTGAAATTTCAATTTTGATGTGTTTCATTTTGACTGTTATTGTTCTGTTTATATTTGATATTTCTGTAACATTGAAGATATCTCTTTTCAGGCAAATAAAATTAATGAGAAATCTTTTGCCTATCTTCATTGTTCCTAGAATATTAATAAACGTTTCGATATCGCTAATCTGGCTGGACGAGCATTTAACAAGTTTCGTAATTTTATTGTTTCCTTCTTGGTAGCTGTCACTGAAAACTGTTAGTTCTATTAAATGAACAACCAAATTACCCCAATTTCTCTGCCCCCTCCAGATGGCCGAACTGCTAGTCACCTCTCACCCCTCTCGAGAGAGAGAGAGAGAAATTTTTATGTGCACAATGTGTGTCATGTCATCCGTCCGCACATAAATAAATTTAATTCTAACTTATATTTGATTCAATATATAATAATTTTATAAATATAAATATATTATATAAGTAATATTGATGAGATTAGTATATAAACATATACATAATATATATAATTTTAAAAATAAATATTTAATAAAATAAATTTTTTTTAAAAAAATAGATTAAAAATTAAACTTAATTCAACTAAAATATTGATGCAAAATGAAATAGAATCTAGATTATTTGAATTAAATTTGTCTAAAATTTAAAACATTTGAATTTAAATTGAGATAATTTCGTTCAAATTGGCTGCAAATGAAAATGTTCAAATTTTAGTTAGAGTTTTTTTAAATGTTAAATGTGTCTTATAATTTTTGATTTACTTCTCAATTTACATTTGTGTTTTGTGAAATAATAAATACATATATCAAATAAAAATCAATTTATTATACAATTTGATTCAAATAGATCGTATCACTAAGAACGAACTACTATAGGAATTTTATCATCCGCAGACTTAGCTAATTAATTGGTGTGTTTAACAGCATAATTCTTCACTTAATTATATTGATTTCTATTGATTTATTTAATCTCTTTTGTTTTGAAAATAATTCACATTTGAAACAAACATAGTTGTTATATTCACCATGATTTGTTATTGAATAACATCAGCAAGTAATATTATTTTTATAGATTTGTAGTCATACGTTTACTATTATCAGCAATTACTTTTGCTAAATGGATTCGTTGCAATATAGCTTGAATAAAATTGCATTAGAACAACAAAAGCAACTAAGTCTTAATCCTACTAATTGGAGTCGACTATATGAATTATTTATTTCTATTATACTCTATCAATTAATAAATTCTTATCTAGGTCTAAGTGAGTAAAATTACTCCTAATAGTTTCTTGTCATGTCTTCTTTGGTCCCCTCTTTCTCTTTATATATAGGCAAAATTCAATGACTCGATTTTTCTAACTGAAATTTTAATTAGCCAATAATTTATATATTCAAATTATCTGGATTGACTTTCTCTAAATTTATAGTGTAGATTTATTATATCCCTATTAATGTTCCACTGTTCAAGTTCTAGAACCTTCTTAAAAATACATTTGTTCTCATTCTTTAGGCTCTGTTTGGTAATAAGAAAAAAAAGAAGATTTGGTTGGAATTTTTAGTGATTTTTGAAAAATGTGTATGATGTGAAATAAAGTAAGTTAGTTATATTAAAAATTGTGTATGATGTGAAATAAAGTTGATTGATTTATTGAGAATTGTGTTGGATGTGAAATAAAGTGATTGTTTAATGTTGGAATTTGTGTGAGATGAGATATAAAATAATTTTTTAAATTTTTTTAAAATAAATTTAAGATTTTGGCCATGGGTAATTTTAGCCATGATTTTTAGTCCATTGCCAAACAGGGCCTTAGATTTCACTAACAAGTTCGAAAATAGTATTTCAACCTATTATTTTTTTTTCAATACTTTATTTTGAAATTTAAAATCATTAATAGATCTCATTTTCTTATAAAAATAAGATTACATTGGAACCATCTTATTAAAATTTAAGGATAAGTTTCATCCATTTCTATGATTATTCTTGAGATTCAACAACCATATTAAATTATTAGAGGGAGAATTTATTATATATTATTAAAATCTTTCATATTTAAATATTTTATGCATTTATCTGTAGTTCACTATAATCTTAATAACCTTAAAAAAAAAATGACGCCCACCTTTTATGAGTATTTTTTAAAAATAAACAACATAGACATGAAACATACTGACTTCTTCTTGACTTGCCTTCTAAAAAATAGCCTACTCGCATACGAATCTATACTTGAACACCTCAAAAATATAGCTTGAAAGGTTCTCTGCACGTTTATCTATAACATGAAAGTCTTTCATTTTTGGGCAATTTCATCTAGGTCCCTGAGTTTAAGTGTTATTATCACGCAGGTCCACGTTTTTAAAATTATATTATTGGGGTCCCTAAATTTTTAAAAATTATCATCTGGGTCTTTTTTTTTATTTTTTTATTA
>JAEMOT010001447.1:47195-70643 GCA_019297695.1 Apostasia ramifera | reverse complement strand
TGGTGGAGAGAGGGAGGGTAAGGGTATAATGGTAATTTTATATATTTTTTAGTAATAAAAAAATAAAAAAAGACCCAGATGATATTTTTAAAAACCTAGGGACCCCGATGATATAATTTAAAAAACGTGGACCTGCGTGATATAACTCTTAAACTCAGGGGCCCGGGTGAAATTTGCCCTTCATTCTTTACCAATGTATTCTAGAGATTTTCAAATAAATATTCGTGTAGCATATATGATAAATTCATTAAATATGTAAACATAACTGTCTAATGCAGTTTTTAAAAGTTTTATAGATTTTTGTGTCTCGCACAAGATATGAACATTTGGATCAGACGTAGAATACAGAAGAGTAATTCTCTCATTTTTAAACTATGCACACTACCCTTTTATCTTTCTTCTCAAAAGAACCACATTGACAAAAAAAAATTGAGCTGGGATTCTTCAATAAAATTGAAAAACCAAAGCTTCTAACAACACATCAAAACCATAAAAGAGGAACCACTGGGAGAGCAAAAGCTTATCAAGTTTGGTACAGTGATTTTTTAAAAAAAAAATACATATTCCATTTCTAAAGATTTTTTTTTTTTTCAAATAGTACTCCTTAAATTAAACATTTACAGGTGTCATCCTTGAGTTAAATATTTACAAAAAATATCCCTTATTTTGAATATAAATTTATAAGTAGCACCTTCACTCTAACTTCTATTTTGAGATGTCTTTTGTAAATATTAAACTTAGGAGATACCATCTGTAATTATTTGATTTAAAGAACCCGTCTGTAAAATAAATTTCTTTGGGGGTGACAAATATAAATTTTTTCTTTTTTACTGATAAAATTGGTGCAATGAGTGTAAGAGAAAGAGTACAACAATTCGATGAACTTTGATCGGAGAATTCAATGGAGCTCTCTAAAACTCTTTTTTTTTAGTCAAGTTCTCTGAAACTCTCATGTCCCTTAAATGGTGGAGACAAAGCATCAAGTTTCCAAAAATATCTTAAATTGGTCATAAGCATTTGATAGGAGCATATTTCAAGCTACTGCTATTTGAAGTCAAGATGAAAACAAAAAAATGAATCTAAGAACAAAACTTAGAGATGCTCTTGTTTAAAGGGCTAAAACAAGTCGAAGAAGTTTATTTATACGTATTGGCATTAGAAAAACGTGGGGAATAATCAAAGAAACAATTTTTACGTGGAAACCACTTGAGTGGGAAGACCACGACGCCAAGGTCATGGCGACTTAAAAAATTTCACTAAAAAGGCAGTGTTACAGTGGAAAGTCCAAAGTCCGAAAAAGGAAGGTCGTTCCTTTACAACAATAGTACATTTATAGCCTGAAATTTGCCTGAAATTATCATGTCAAAGAAATGGTCTCCATTCCTAACATGATAACTGCACTTTAGAAGTCTGGTGGCCCTATCCATATGAGTTGTATAGTCTGGCCACCCTCTTTATAATAGTACGAGATTCTTTACTTTGTACTGACCCTGAGCTCAAGCAGTTTGACTCGGGCAGTTTGACATGGGCTCTTTGCCATGCGCCAATCACACAGTCCGTGTGCGCCACTGAGCTTTCCACGTATGCACTTCATGTGAGCCTTCCACGTGCATACTTCAGATGCTTTGGCGTAAATCCGGATACAATAATACAGTTTCCATGATTTTCAATTTTAATAATGTATTTATTGGTGACAAGCTACTCACATCTCTCGTAATGCCAAAAAAATTATAGTCAGAAATTTTTAGTCACATCACATTCACGCTTGCACTCTTGAGTCTGCCCGCGGCATGAACAATCACATGATTCCATCAAAGATTGCCAAGAGAGAGGGAGAGAGGCAGAGAGAGAGAGAGAGAGAGAGAGAGAGAGAGGGAGAGGGAGAGGGAGAGGGAGAGGGGGAGAGAGAGAGAGAGGAGAAATTTTTGTGTGCGGACGGATTCATTTCAGTAGGATTACATAATATTGACGTCTTATTATCTGAAATTGCGTAGTACTGACTTCTTACTACATAGAGCTACTTAATATTATGTAGATAATAAGACAATATTATGTAGTCCTATGTAGCAAAAAATCAGTGCTACGTAGGAAAAGTTAGTACTACGTAGCAAAAAATTAGTACTATGCAGTTCCAAATAACAAGGCATTAATATTATGTAGTCTTACTTAGCAAAAAATCAATGCTACGTAGCAAAAAATCAGTGCTACGTAACAACCCGTTGTGTCACGTGGCTTAATTTTATTTGTGTACGGACGGATGACATGACACACATTATGCACACAAAAATTTTTCCGAGATAGGGGGATTACAGTAGGGGCCTCGAAGGCTGCCAATCAGTATTTGCTACGTCAGTAGTGGGTGGGGGCCACCCCTGAACTGCGTGCAGATGCAGTGCAAATTATACGCTGACCTGAGCCCTAAGCCAAACCGGTTCGTCTTGGCTGATCCGGTCGGACCGGTCAGTTCTTCATGTCGCTCAATCCCGTTCCCGTCTTCCCCCTCTCTGACGGCCTCGGGATGTCCTTCTGGAGTGTGAACGAAGAAAAGGAAACAACGGACGAGAAGCTCCGTCCATCCTCTTTCTTCACTCTCCTCTCGTCGCGCGCGCCAGCGCTTTCTCTGTTTTTTGCTTGCTCGGTTACCTGCCATTCCATTTTTAGCGCCAAACGATTCGTTTAACTGAGGCGATTGGGGGAGAGTTTGAACGGAGTATAAGTATCGTATCTGTCAGGTCGAGGTTACTGCTTCCTTCTAATGGAAAGCGTGCATTCATTTATTGCCGTCCCTTTTTCTTTAGATGACGTTCATTATGTCGTTAGATGTGAATGTAAGTTGTAATTTCAGCGTTAATTTGAGTAAATTGGCAGAATTTACTTAAGAATTCTGAAAGATGGGTTGTTGATGAACTATTAAACGAGCAAGTAATAGGGAAATTTTTGGATTTAGGAACTCTCTTTTTGTGGAGAATGTTGTTAAACTTTACAGCACATTGCTGTTCCTTAATTACCAAGCTGTAAACCTAGCTTTCTTAGTAAAACTTTGAACTATTGCACTTCTTAATTCAAGAATTCCGCTTTTGAACTGCGATAAATGTTTTAAGAGCTTGTTACTTTTGTTCTCATTTTCATTCCTAGCCTGCTAATTGTTGGTTTTCCTAGATTTTGTATAAAGCATTAATTTTTGTGTTGCCTATTATTATCAGCATACTGGGTTTGGGCACCACTCAACTTTTCATGTATATGCGGATTAAGATTCTATTATTAGCCACCACTAGATGACTGGCATCCAGGGTCTTGAAGGTTAAAATGTGCACCGACCACCTATATGGTTTATTGCTTGGATCACCTCATGTTTCCATAACTGGACGAGACAGTAGAAAACCCGCTTTCATGCTGAAAAGAAATCAATGTTTGCATCCTTCCTTTATCTTCTTTTCTTCGGGACAGAATAGGTATTGGCATGCAGGTTCTAGAAGATTGCTTCCTAGTGGTAGAAGTGTTGTTTTTCCATCTATATTATCTTCTACAAGAAGACAGTTCAGGATTAATTTCTCTAAGGAGCAGTTCACAAAGAACTTTGCTCTAGTTAGATCTCGTATTCCTCATTGGATGGATGGTTTGTTTTTGGTAAGGTGCTCTGTGTTCGCTGCAGTGATATCTGCTGTGGGTACGTTAGCATGGTATGCTCAGCTAAAGGCCAAGAGTTTTGTTGAGACCCAAGTTCTTCCTTCCATTTGCTCAATTCTTAGTGAATACATCCAGAGAGAGATTGAGTTTGGCAGGGTTCAGAATATTTCACCTTTGGGCTTCACTGTCCAAGCATGCTCTGTTGGACCTCACTGCGAAGAATTTTCTTGTGGGGAGGTTTCTTCCATGAAAATTCGTGTCCGTCCTTTTGCAAGCTTGAGTAGGGGTAAGATTGTAATAAATGCTTTCCTATCACAACCTAATATCCTGGTGTCACAGAAGGAGGATTTTTCCTGGCTGGGAATTCCTTCACCTCCTGAGCATGGTCTGCCTAGACATCATTCATCTGAAGAAGGAATAGATTATCGCACAAAAATTAGAAGGCTTGCAAGAGAAGAATCCGTTGCTTGTTGGAGCAAAGAAAGAGTTAATGCAGCAAGGGAGGCTGCAGAGATAGGATACATAGTTCCTCAAGGAAATTCAGAGTCTTGCATGGATGATGCCTCAGAGGATGGTCATGAATATTATGCCATGCCTGGTGCATCCAATTCATTTCGTTCTTTAGATGAAAAAATGCACTGGAAGGGTAACCATGGCATAGACATTGCGGCCAAGTCTAGTTTGAAGCATGCTGATCTGGAGAAATCCTTTGGAGTAAAAACTCCAAGTCAGAGGCAGATGTTCATGTCTAAAATCATACCAAATTTTATGAGGCGCAAATTTAAACAAGACACTTGTAAAAGGCTGTCATCTGAATCTTGTATAATAGCCAAGCAAAGAAACCTTAAGCGTAGTGCAGCTGCTGCTCGTGTATATTTTCAAGGTCCAGCTAGTTGCAAGACTGATGAGATGTGCACCAAGCAAGGAGGGGAAGGGGATCCTTCGAACGAAGGTTTTGAGGATTTTGAAGCTAGAGAAATTCGACCAACAAATGAAAAAACTGATAGTGCTTACGAAATTAGTGTGTTTGATAAGGATTGTTCTGAAGTTAGATTTGGAGATAATGAGGAGAAAATAATATGGACGGGTCAAGATTGTGTTTCCGCACAATTAACACGTGTTGAAAAGTTGACTAGAGTTGACAGTTATAAAGATGGAAGCAAAGAAAATGATAACACCAAAGAAGACAATTGCACTGGACAGCAATCAGATGGTCTTGGTTTTCTTTCCATACCTTCTTTTGTGGTTAACAAGAAACTTTCATCTGGTAAGAATTATATGTCAGTATCTGAATCTGGTAATAGTACTTCTGAGTTTGCAAATAGTAAACATTTGCAAAAGCAGTGGGGTAATCCTAATAACTTAATTAATGGCAACAACTTGGTGAATGCTATCTTAGAAAATTTTGAGTATAATTCTGAATGCAGAAGTTGCCTTGGTTTTGGTCCGGGTGACTTCAGTAGATGCATATCAATCCAACACTTTATTATGAGCTTTCCTTTTGATCCTGTGCTTCACTTATGTAATTCAGTATTAGATATGAACCTATGCTTTTCTGACTGGTCAACAGCTCAGGTACATAAATTTAAATCTCTCTTTGGTATGAAACGTGAGGACATTGCTACTGAACTCTTGGAAGGGGCTGACCAAACTCAGGCCAAGGGCATTGAGAACATCCTACCAGTTACTGTTGATTCTGTTTATTTTGATGGAGGCACTCTTATGCTGCTAGGGTATGGTGACAAGGAGCCAAGGTATGCAATTTGATTATCCTTCTCATGCTGCTACAGTTTTATTGTTTGTCAGCAATTTTACTGTTCAAATGCACGTATTGCTCTTGCTTTTTGTTGTTGTGTGATGAAATTCTTTTACAACTAAATTTCCTGAAAAAACTTACTTTGCAGTTAACCTGTGGCATCCCCAAGGGAATGTTCCTTTTAATTTACTCTTTGGATTATTATGATGAAACTAATAACCAAAATTGTAGAATTCTCTTCTTCTACAATCAAAACTAAAAATTTGGATTAGGATATAGGGTACTTGTAATTTTAGCAATTTGGAATGTGTTACACTGTCGAATATTTAGAACATGAAAATATAGAATAAATAGATGATGGAGGATAATGGAGATGGCTTATGGTGGGGGAATTTGTGGAAAATTTTAAACTACTATGTGGATTTATGTAAAGAAAATAGATAAACAAAACTTAGAAACTGCAGAGAGATGAAGCTGGGTCTTTTTGGGTGAGAATTTGATGCCATTCTCTTGCGAGGGTATCGTTTAGCTTAGAATGTGATAGGAAAGGAACAATCCTATGCACTAATTATATTCTTGAAATTTTATCCACATTTTGAGTTTTTACTGATTTGTTTGTGTGCAAGCATCCATGCTTGTATATTTAACCCATGCCATGTTTTTAAGGCTTTCCTTGTGCCGTTGTTATACCTTTTCATTTTTATGCTTTATGTAGCCATACGAATTGTGTAATTTTGGATAATGGTGGTTCCTTTGTTACGGAGTTATATAATAAGATTGCTTTCTTTTTATTTTATTTTTTCCAATTTGTAAAAGGTTCATCTGTAAAGTGTAGCCTCATAAGTTTGTTTAATAATGAAATTTATCATTTATTACTGAGATTATAAACTTGATTGGCATTTAATTATTACATTTGTTTTGTTGCAGGGAAATGGTGAATGCCAATGGGTTTGTAAAGTTCCGAAGACACTATAGTCAGGTACATGTGCAACTGAGTGGGGATTGTATGGGATGGCGAACTGGATTTACTTCTCAGAATGGAGGTCATCTTATAGTGAATGTCTTTGTTGATGCTTTTGAGCAGCAATGGCATGCCAATTTGAAGATTTCAAGTCTCTTTGCTCCTGTTAAGTATTGGCCATACCCAACTAGATTGTGTGCTGAATGATTTCTTATGTAACTGTTTCTATATTGATCATATGTAAAGGTTGATATAGCATTTTATGATTTACTGCAGTTATTCGAGAGGATTATAGATATTCCAATCACGTGGTCTCAAGGAAGAGCTAGTGGTGAGGTGCTTTTCTCGACTTCTCAATATTTTTCCAATCAACTCATCATATTCTATGATAGGTTAATTCCCAAAACAAATTTGTAGGCCTCAAGTTCATGTGAGCTTTAAGTTAATGTAGATTGACGATAAATTTATTGTTGATACTAATTGAAAGTAATTCATCTTCAGAAAATTTTCTTGATTGGTGGGAAAATCTTCTTTATTTATGTGAGAACTTGTTCAAACATTCATGAGAGTTTGATTTTTCTTTTGATCTCTCAGGTTCATATCTGCATGTCAACTGGGGATTCTTTTCCTAATATTTATGGGCAACTTGATGTGAAAGGGCTTTCTTTCCAGATATTTGATGCTCCTTCTAGTTTCTCTGTATGTCTATTTTTCTATATATTAGTGATGCTTCTGTCTTAGCTATTTTTCAATGCTTGCTATAATATGAGGAACTGTAGTTAGGAATATTGTGTATCCACAACCAAATTGGAATAAACTGTCATGTTGTTTCTAGAAACAGGGTTACCAGCTAATATTTTGGATGAGGTTTGTGCTGCCTCAAAGTCCACTAGGTTTTTGGAATGTGGAGACGAAGATGAACTTTTTTAGGCTTTTGTTATAAAGAGGCGTCTGTGGTGGTCAGGAAGTTTCTAAGCAACCTTAATTATTTGGAGGCAACACTTTAAGAAAATAAAAACAATGAAGCAGTTCTTTTTATCATATGTTCATGATGTATTTCGATATGCCTAAGTATGTATTTCTCATATAAAGTGTGAAGACGGTTGCGGAGAATCTCCCGAGAATGTTCAAAACACTAATTCTAGGCTCACTGCTTTCATTTAGCTTTATATTTCTATTTATTTTATCAACCAGTAGGTGCTCGTGCAGTGTACTGCACGAAATTAAAATATAAAAATAAATATATATTTATATATTAAATAATATTTTATTTGGGATATAATGTTTAAATGTAAATTTTATATTACTACATACAAATAATGAATTTAATTTAAGAATTATATATTGAGAAATTTTTAAAGAATTTCATAATTTTTTAATATTCTAAAGAATAAACTATGTAAATATGATTTTAAAATAATAGATTATTTTGTTGCTTCTCTTTTTTCTCTTCCGCCACTATTTTCTCTCTCTTCTCCTGTCCACTATTTTCTCTCTCTATCTCTTGTTTTCTCTTTTTTTGCCCACCCTTTCTCTCTCTCTTTCTCGTTCTCCCTTTTTCTTGCCCACTCTTTCTCCCTCTATCTTTCATTCTCTTTCTCTCCTCTCCTGCCACATTCTATCTCTATCTCACAAATATCCTCTCTCTCTCTTACAAATATCCTCTCTCTCTCTCTCTTAGGCTAGGCTTAATTTATATTTTAATCCATTATCTTTTTTTTTTAACTTGCTGATCGCTCATGTGATTAAGAAAATTGTTAAGGACAAAGTCGTGAGTTGCTATTTTAACCTACATGTGGGTACTATCTTTAATATAATATTATGAAATTCTTATTTAAAAAATTGCTAAGTACCTTTTCTGCTTGCATTGCTCAGTTTCTGATTACAAAGGTTGGGTTTTTAAAGTTCTGCTGAGCTTTGTGAATTAGATACTCCTCTGCTTAGTCTGCTTAGATATGGCGGTGAAGATAGCCTTTTCTTCTTCATACGTTAGATTATCAATACTGAACAATTGCTATCTTGCCTTGTGTGTTGGAAGTATGCTGCATTTTTGCATTTTTACATCCTTTTAATACATGAACTAAGCTTCATGAGTGCTCAAGTTAAGGAAGCCATCATTTTATTATCCAACAACTTGTACATCTTTGTTTTCCATTTGGTCTTAGAAGCTTTTTAACTTCCTGAACTCATGGCAAAGTTCTGTTGTTTCCTAAACCATGGTAAACATCCTCCATGATCACAAGAAAAAGGAAAGCTTTCCGTGTGATATTCTATTCATTTGATTTTGATAGCCATCATATCCCTAACTTGTTTTTCTCCATAAACTGAAAATGTTTTGAACTTGACTACCTTTGGCTGTGCGGATAAATTTGGCAAAATTTTCCTGATTTCATCCTCTGTTATTGGTTATCATTTAGCCACTTGCTCTTTCGTGAATTTATGCTTCTATGTTTCTTTCACTTAACATACAGGAAATAGCTGCAACTTTGTACTTCCGTGGTCAAAGAGTATTTTTGCACAATACAAGTGGTTGTTTTGGAGATGCTCCACTTGAAGCCTCTGGTGACTTTGGCATTAATCCCGATGATGGAGAATTTCATTTGATGTGTCAGGTATTTCTATTTTGTGTTATTCAATTACCCGCAACTGGAAACATTGAAAAGGTCCTGGCATTGGGCCTCGAGGAGAACTATCTTAGTTTTTGCTGTTCTATCACATGATATTTTCTGTGTTGCCTTACTTTCTATACTATGTTTCTTGACACTTTCAAATTGTCTTGAATCATTTTTTTCTCATCCATAATGTCTAATTAAAATGTTTTTCTTCGATGTTGTTCTGGCTCTGTCATGAGTATAAAACGTTGATCATGTAAGCAAATCATGACTTCATTTGCGTACATATCCTAAAAAATATATTAAGTTACTAGGTAATTATGTATTAATGTTCATTAGCAGAGGACTCTGGACAATTTATCCTTCTTTAAGTGGACTTTTTTGCTCAAGATTCCCGAATTCCCTCTGAAATTATGTGAATTTTAATGTAGATGTGATGTTCTATATATTCTAGTTACAAATGATGCTTTCCCTAATTCTAAAGCATTTCCTACACGACAGTATTAAAAAATCTATTTTTGGGTGATATAGGATATATCTTTTACTGTTTGTGATACTCATAAGCTAGCCTGATTATTTAGTAGAAGTACCATTGCCATCATCATCAGCAGCAGCAGCAGCACTTATGTCATCGTTTTTATTGTATGGGGTGTAAACTCGTGATTCTTCAATTCTTTTATAACTTAATTTAGATTTCTTCAAGTTTATATTGAGCTATTTTTCAGTTCTAATGAATTGTATTTTTTACGAGACAAATGCTGATATTTTCTAGCCATGCTACTTCAGGTTGTAGCTGATCATTGGTATCATACTTTAACTGATTAAATAATTCTTTTTGATAAATGTTTTCAGGTTCCAAGTGTTGAGGTCAATGCCCTTATGAAGACCTTAAACATGAGACCGTTAATGTTTTCAGTATGTTCCTTGATTTGGTACTTTTTAGTTTGCTATTCTTTATGATGAAATTTGATAAGATATTGCAGTTAAGTGCTTTTGTAACTTAAGGTGGCATTGAAACTCAGCTACATTTGAATCTTTATTTGCAGTGTTCCCTTTTAAGATTGTGATCACTACAAACAACAACAAATTGAGCCTTTTTCCCACTAAGTGGGGTCGGCTATATGAATCTTTTATTTCCATTGCACTCCATCAATCAATAAATTCTGTTTTAATTTCAAATATGTGAGATCATTCTTTATAGTTTTTTGTCATATTTTTTTTCCCTTCTTTTTTATTTTTTTAAATAAAAAAGATTCAGTAATTCAACTTTCCTTATTGGACCTTCTATCGGCCTACGATTTATATCTTCAAACCATTCAAGCCGACTTTCTCCGAGTTTATTCTTAATTGAGACCACTGTAACCTTCTCGCTGATGTATTCATGTCTTATTTTATTCTTTCTCGTATACTTGCTCATCTACTTTAACATCTTCATTTCTGTGATACTTATCTTATTTGTGTTTTTTCTTTGTGGGTTAGCATTCAGTACCATATAATATCGCTGACCTAACATTATTTTATAAAATTTATTTTTAAGCCTGAGTGAAATATTTCTATCACACAATATGTCAGCTGCATTCCTTTATTTTGTCCATTTTGTTTGGATCTTACTAATAACATTACTATCTATTTCACTATTATTTTGTATAATTGATCCAAGATATCTAAATTACTCGCTCTTTCTGATAAATTGATCATCAATTATCATATCTCCACTACAAGTGCTTTTGTGTTTACTAAATTTGTATTCTATATATTTGGTTTGTGATCTGCTAAGACGAAAATCTTTATATTCTAATGTATTTCTCTATGACTCGAGTTTCGCCTTAGCTTTCTCTAATTTTATCAATGAGGAGAACATCATCTATAAAAAGTATACAACAAAAAATTATTTTTTGAATGTGTCCAATCAAAAGTTTTATAAGTAATGCAAGAAGATATGAACTAAAAGTTGAACATTGATGTAATCTAACTGAAATAGAAAAATTCTTAGTCAAATCCTTTTATGTTCGAACACATGTGACATCTCCTTTATACATATCCTGAATGGCTTAAATATAAGCAGTGTGAAGAGCAATTTCTTTTTTTTTCTAAAACTTTCTAGAGTTTCCTTAAGACTTTATTGTAAGTTTTTTCTAAACTAATGAAAACTAAATGCAGATCTTCTTTTCTCTTCTTAAACATCTCAATTAAATCTTTTAATTATATTAGATCTATCTGACATAAAATCAAATTAATTCTGTGATACTCTAGTATCACGACGTAATCTATGCTCGATCATCCTTTTCGAAAATTTTAAAGTATGACTCATTAATTTAATTTCTCTATAGTTAGCATAATCTTATTCATCGCTGTTATTCTTATAAATAGGTATCTATATATTTTTCTTTGTTCATTTAACAACTTTATATCTCATACATTTTTAAGTATTTATTGGAATATCATCCGGTTCTACTACTTTTTTATATTTCAACTTCTTTAAAGCCTCCCAAACTTCAGTTTTACTTATACGTTAGATGTAAGAGTAATTTTTATCTTCTTTTTAGATGCTAAAATCAATAAGATTAATTTTATTTTCATAACCGTCATTGAGTTTTTCAAAGTTACTCATCTATTTGTGTTGAATGTTTTCATCCTTAAAAAGTATTTTTTTGATTCTCATTTTTAATGCATTTTACTTCAATTAGGTTCTTCGTTTTTTTATCTCTTAGTTTGATAAGTTTGCATATGTATCTTTTTTCTTCTTTAGTGTTCAATTTTTTATAAAGATCATTAATCTTTGCATTACAGACTTCTTGGATTCTCATCAAGCAATTTTATACTTTTATATCAGACTTTATAACAATTTTTTTTAAAATATTTTTTGTATTTCTTTTTTCCACTTCTAAGCATCTTTATTATTTGGAGTTTTAACATTTTCTTTGCAATCTTATGGATGCAGTTAACCACCTTCAACCATATAAGATTAATTTCCCCTTTAATATCCAACTTCTTATACTCGAGAACTCTTATTTTGAAGATATTTCTATTCTCATTTTTTAGATTTCATCATTGAGTCCGAGGGCACTGTTTTAACTTACTATTCCTTCTCCAGCTCTTTATTATAAAATCTAAGATCATCAATCGATGTTATATAGTTAAGTATTTACTTGAAATGATCTTACAATCTTTACATTTAAAGTAATCTTATTTACTTATAAAAAATAATCAATCTGTGTTCTTGAAGACTCATTCTTATAAGTGATAAGATGCTCATTTTTTTAAAGAAATAAAATCTTAGCAATCACAAAAATCGTATGTTGGGGAAAACTCAAACAGTTTTACTCTCCTCATTAGTCTCCCTAAAATCATATCCACCTTGAATGCTATTAAATTCCTTAGTTGCACTTCCAACATGTCTATTTAAATCTCTTCTGATAAAATATTCTTTCTTTCTAAGGTATTCCATGTACTTACTTTTTTAAATCATTCTAAAATTTTTTCTTTATGCTTGCATTTATACCTACTTGGGGGGTATATATGATTGTAATATTAATAGTCATCTCATTGACAATAATTTGGGATAACATATTGTGTCAAGAATATTGTTAAATAAGTCCTGAGTGAATTTAGTACGTAAATTATTGGCAAATCAGAAGATTTGGTGGTAAATGACAATGTCCACAATGCTTTTATGAAAAGAAAGTCCCTTTTTAATTAATAACTGGTATAATTCTGTTGAGTTATATTTTAGAATGTGTCCCATGGTGGGTGAGAAAGTGGTATTTATAACTGCTAGGGTTAGGGATGTGGAACATGGCTTCATGAGATAAAATTCCTTAGGAATGATGATAATGTGATTTTGTTCACAAGAATAGGATGAATATTGATGGGCCCAAAAATGCTTTGATTAAAGAAGATTTTTGTAAATTAGGACAAACATGACAGGTTACATGGTGAAAATGGCTTCATAAGAATGATCTAAGTTCCTGGGATGGGACTAAGATGATATGATGATAATATGGTTTCTGTTTTCAGAAAGTAGAGTAAGATAAGATGGAATATGTATTTTTATAGTTCTTAAATGTCAGTTTTAAAAGAAAGATGATCAAACTGAAAATTTCTTAGGTCTTCTACTATTCGATTCAAAAGCTTTAAAGAAGTCATAAAATGATAAAAGGTATTGTTGGTATACCCCAATTGAAAGGTTGTTTTTAGACAGTTTTCTTCCATCTGTTTTGTTTTGCATAACTGAACTTGTATTATCTCCTAGTTGTATATTTTCTAATTGTTTCCCTTATTTTAGGCAGAATTGCTAAAATGTGTTGAGTGTGACAGGTGTTTTTTTAATTTGAAGGTAGCAATCAAGTTGAAACAATTAATATGATTCCTAGCTGATCGATTAAGCTATATGTCAGTGATTATTCATTAGTTGCAGTAAAATGTTTGTCATATTAGTGTAACTGAGGTGCAGATGCTCAGATGAATGAGTTGTCACACTAAAATGAATTGCATTAAAAATGCTAGTGTCACAGAGAGGGTGCATGTGGTACTTATGGAGGATAAGATTATAGGGGATGTGTAAGGTGATTTGTTATGTTTGTTATTGAAGTGATCTACTTGATGATAATAAAGAAAGGGGAAAGCTAGAAATAACTTTGAATATTGCCATTGCACTTGACCTTGACTTGCTTTGCACACACACAGATTACCTCTTAACTAGAGCTTATTTAAGAAGAAAAATTCATGTAGACTAACCCAATCCATTTTGGGATTAAGGCTTAGTTGTTGTACACCTTGTTTTTTGTTTGAGATAGTTTGATCTTACATTTGCTTAACTATTTCATAATATAAGACTCGGTCTTCAAGCTACGTGAATATCAATAGCTTATTTGTATCACTGTTTCAGTTTATTATACTTGCGATCACTTCATGCTTTATGATGCTTCCCAAACTGTTATTTTAAAGTTATTTAGTTTTACATTATAAAGATCATGAGGTTATATTTTGATTTTTAGCTTGTGATAATAACCTGTGACAGTATACAACTTCAATATGGATCAAGTCCTGATAAATTGCTTCTCTGCTACAGTTGGCTGGTTCTGTAACTGCAATATTCAACTGTCAGGGTCCTCTGGATGCTCCTATTTTCGTAGGAAGTGGAATCGTATCTAGAAAGTCTTCTTACTCAGCGTCTAATCTGAGCCCAACCTCTGCTTCAGAGGCAGTAATAAAAAATAAGGAGGCTGGTGCAGTTGCAGCCTTTGATCGTATTCCATTTTCACATGTATCAGCTAATTTTACCTACAATCTTGACAACAGTGTATGTGTCCCATAATCGGCATGTTTAGTTGTATTCAGCTCATCAGAAAATCTATATTTTTAGATGGATTAATCTTCTTGCCAACAGGTTGCAGATCTCTATGGCATAAGGGCTACTCTCTTGGATGGTGGGGAAATTCGAGGTGCTGGTAATGCATGGATTTGTCTAGAGGTAGCATATTGATTGCAAATTTTTTTTATGGATATGCAGCCCCGACAACTAGCCCCTAATGGTTCTAGGACCTTTGGGGGCTAGTTGTCGGGGCTATATAACAATTATCAAAATAACATTTTTGATGGCTTGCAAGTTACTGGAGCTATTGCTGATCACTTTTTTTTATTTCATAGATTCTTTTTTCATTTACTCTTAACAACTTTTAAAATATCATCGTCTATAATAACAACATTGATAGAATTAGCACAACCATCTAATATAGGCCTTATGAATATATATGCCATTATGAATCCTATTTCATTGAGTCCTGTCCAATGCAACCTATGGTGTTTGCTCTAACTTCTATTTCATTTAACCAAGCAATATTTGTCCTACTCCTTTTTATACCTAGTCCTTCAGTGAATATGTTGTCAACTTGCTTAAGTGTCCCTTCTTCTCTATGTTGTACTTCCTAATCTATTTTCTATGATTTTATCTTTGATTGTTACTACAGCATTCTTCCTAGTATAACAATTTTTTCTTTTTCTAGTGTTACCATACATCCACCTTACTATACTCGTTTCATAATACTAAGTTTTGTTAAGGTTTTGGTTATTTAACCTTTTAGATTGCCAGGTTCTCCAAGCTTTCTGAATGTAACTTTTGACATGAAATTCTTAGGATTTGTTGGGGCTATTATGCTATTTGGTGAAGATTGTCGTTATGATGATAATTGTCATGTGGAGTATGCCAACTTGTTGTATGCTATGTGGAAGTTAATATTTCTAACAAATGCCGTGGACAAATGTTGTTGTTATTTGGCTTTGTTTATTATTACACTTGGTGCTTTCATCATATTCTGGCTAGCAATCAATACAAAACTTTGTTGATTTTCTTAAATGTTGGATTTGAACTCATGAAATCAGATACAAAATTAGATTTGGTTTAACATGAATCTTTATTTTGCTGTATATATGTTAAACAGTTCGAGTTATTCATGGAGTGGAAATATTACATTTTTTTGAAAAGAGTGGAAATATTACATTTTTTTGAAAAGAGTGGAAATATTACATTGGGCTAAGGCAAATCCTGTGAAATTGAAAACTGTATATGAATTGCTTCGAGTAATTCTTTCTCAGGTTTTTATGAATCTTAGCTTTTTCAACTTCGCTCCCATTGGTGTTATTTATATATGCAAGTATTTATCAACTAAAAGTAGACTAAAATTTGTCTACAAAGCATGCTCGTCATTTTCATTGTAAACTTATCCAATGTATACAGATATTTGTGATGATCTTGTCGAATATCACAGCTCTTTGTAACTTATTCCTTCATGCATTTTGCAGGGGGAGGTGGATGATACAGCCATGGATGTTAATTTTTCTGGGAAATTTTCTTTTGATAAAGTTCTAAAACGATACTTGCCAGAAGGTGCGCAATTGACACCTTTTAAGTTTGGGCAGGTCAATGTGGAGACCAAATTGTCGGGGTCCCTTTTGAAACCGTATGTTGCCATTTCCATGAACTGTAGATCTTCTGATATAGTCTTACAGCATTTTTTATTTTGTTTTCAATTATTTTCTGGCTTCATAAGATTTTTAATTCTCATATATTCTCATATATTCTCAAGCATGCTTGATGCCTTCTCAGGAGATTTGACATAAAGTGGGCTGCACCTGAAGCTGAAGACTCATTCAGTGATGCACGGGGAGATATTGTTATTTCACGTGAGCTTATGATGGTCTCTTCATCAGCAGCTGCCTTTGACTTGTATGCTAAAATTCAAACTTGTTACCTTGATGACTGCTTGCCATTTGAAGAAAAATTGAAGTATCAACGGATTATGTCCCTCATTATAGAGGGCATTGATTTGGACTTGCGTATGCGAGGATTTGAGTTGGCTAGTTTGATCTCTTATACTCCTTTTGTTGCACCTAGACAGTTGCACTTGAAAGCAACTGGAAGGTTTAAATTTCAAGGAAAGGTGGTGAGGCCAGTCATTGCTATTGAGGGAAAGGAACGTGCATCTCATATAATGCCAGATCTTCACTTGGGTGGCGATGAAAAAACAAGACTTCTTGGAGACCTTTCCTTGTCTGGAGTCAAACTTAACCAACTTCTGTTGGCACCTCAGTTGGCTGGGTCTCTGTCTATTTCACATGATAGTATCAAGGTTCTACTATATCCTAAGAAATTTGTTATCATTATCATCATGTTATTATTGCTATTACTATTTTCATTAATATTTTAGATTTCCGAAAGTTGGATAGCACCAATGTATATGTTGCATACTAAGGATTTGTTAGCAGATGTACTAGATCCATTACTTGACCTTTTTGCAGGCTCATTAGCTATTGTGGAGGTGCCATGAACTTCCTTCCAAGTTTACTCAGGGTAATGAGTTTTTGAATTTAATGGGATTGAAATTTCCTTGGTAACTACCAGATTTTGGAAGAGGTTGCAGATTTTATAATTAGATATTCCTTTAATGCCGTTATAGAAGAATTTATTAATGAGGCCCCATCTGTTTGGCCATTGAAAATTAACCTGATTTTATTTTAACTAGGCATATTACATCACACATAAAATTTAATATTAAAAATTAACTTTATTTCACATCCTACACACATTACTAAAATAATAACTAATTTATATCACAACCCTCACATATCCCAACATAATAACTAACTTTATATCACATCTCTCACATATTCCTAATATAATAGCTAATTTTATTTCACATCATTCATAACTTTTAATAAAAAAATATTTCTATCCAAGTTTAATTTTAACTTTGTTAAATTTAATCTTATAAACAAATAGGCTTGAGTCATATTTTATAACTTTGGGTGAAGGTGGTCGGGTATAGATTACTTCATGACATAAGGTATCACTGATTCAATTTTTTTTATGTTAGGTAGATTTACTGTGGAAGCTGTTCAAATGTTGCGAAGTTTAATGAAAAAAATTGAGAGAAAAAAAGATTTGTATTTAGCCTTCATTGATTTAGAAAAATCTTATAATAAAGTCCAAAAGAAGTGCTTGGGTTAGAAAAGAAAATGATTTGCTTTGTTTATATTCAAACTATTGAGGGCATATATAAAGGGATTGTTACTTATGTTTGTACCCAAGAATATTTAATTAAGGAATTCTCTATTACGGTTGGATTACACCAAGGATTACCTTTAAGTTTATATTTCTTTCCTTGGGTCATGAAGGTCCTGATTTAACACATAAGAAAATATCTTGATATATATTTTTTTAAATGATATTCTTTTTAGCAGGTAAGACTAGAAATGAGGCCAAAGTGAAAATCAAGTTATGAAAGAATACCTTAGATTTGTAGAAGATATAAAATCAAATATATCGATTATAAATTTAGTCAAAAAAGAAGAACTTATATTGGGAATGTGACATTTGGTGATTAAGTCACTAGAAACAGTGAGTAATTTAGATACCTTAGATCAATTATATAAAATGATAGTAAAATAGATGATATTAGTAGAATGTAAGTAGAATAGTTGAAGTGGAGATATGCTTCTGGTGTGTTGTGTTAAAAAAGAATTTCACTTAAATTTAAAGATAAATTTTATAGAAATGTAGTAGACTAGCGATCTTATATAGTATAAATGCTAGCCTAAAAAGTAAAAATATATAAATAAAATAAGTGTTGAAGAGTGAGAATACTAAGGTAGATGAGTGAGGATATACGAAAGGATGAGATGAGAAATGAGTATATTGATAAAAAGTTTAAAATAGCCTCAATTGAGGATATGCTCAGGGAGAGTCGACTTGAATAATTTAGACATATAAATTGTGGATTGATAAAATCTGTACTATGGAGAGTTGGGTTTAAGATCTTGCTCATATAAAAAGAGAAATATGAAGACTAAAAAGACATGACAGAAAATTATAAAAAAAGATCTTGTATACTTGGAATTAAATTAGGAGTTATTTAATAAAGTGCAGTAGTAACTAATAATTCATGTAGCTGATCCCACAGTGGGATCAATGTTTAGTTATTATTGTTGTAGATATTCCTATAATATTTCTACTATACTGTATTCTAATACAACTATTGAGCTTTTATCCCACTAGGTGCGGTCGACTGTATGAATTCTTTATTTTCATTGTACTCTATCAAATAACAACTCATTTATCTCCAAGTATATAAGATCATTTTTTAAAATTTCTTATCATATTGTTTTGGTCTTCCTTTTTCTCTTTTGACGTAGTCGAGATCTAATAACCTAACTCTTTATTAATCTTCTATCGACTTACGATTTATGTCTAAACACTGAGCTAACTGTTTCTAAGCTTATCTTTAATTGAAGCTTCTCCAACCTCTTACATGTATACTCATTTCTCATCATGTCCTTTTGTATATACTCACCTATCCACTTTAGCATTTTTATTCTGACACTTATTTTATTTGTATGTTTCTGCATTATAGGTCAATATTCAACATCATATAATATTACTGGTCTTACTATTGTCCTATAAAATTTACCTTTAAATTTGATTGAAATTTTTTTATTATACAGCACACTAAATACATTCCTCCACTTTATCTATCATGCTTGAATCGTGCTAATAAAATTGCATTTTATTCTCCATCATTTTGTGTGATTGGTCTGAATCATCTAAATTACTCACTCTTCTTGATAACTTGATGATTAAGTGCAACTCCCTTATACAAGTTCTGATATCTTGACTAAATTTATGCTCTGTATATTTAATTTTACATTTATTAAGATAAAAATCTTTAGACTTGAAGGTATTCTTTTAAAACTCAAGTTTTGGTGTAGTCCCGTCTCTAGCTTTTTTACTGTTATTTTCTAATAACAAAGAAAATTATTTTGGACCTCATCAGGTGTGATGTATGACCAATTATAATGTAGTTGGTCCCGAATAGGATTGATAACCTAAATCTGGTTATCTGGTCCAGATTAGTTTTGGGTTTAAATATGAAAGTGGAACGTGAATCGTTCTGAATTGGTTAAAATTTTAATTTCGTCTTAATTTAATCTGGAACTAGTTAATTTGGTCAACTTCAATCCTATATGTATGTCTAATACATGGTACATTAATGCTTCTTTATTTTTGAATGCGTTTTAGAACCATTACTACTCAAAGCATGCTAAATCTATTGGTGTTTTGTGGTTTTACAGTTGGATGCCATGGGTAGACCTGACGAGAGATTGACAATGGAAATTATTGGTGCATTAACTCAAAAAATTGGAGAAACTTCTTATGATAGGAAATCATTATCTATTTCTCTTCAGAAGGGACAACTTAAGGCTAACGTTTGTTATGAGCCTCAAAAATCAGCTAATTTGGAGGTGCTTGATTGCATTCTAAAGATTTGTATAAGTTTATTATATTGTTATATCTTCACTCATTTTTTGCTACAACTGAAATATAATAGCTTAGATAATTATGTAATATTGTTCTAAGTTGGTTTCTCCACAGGTAAGGAACTTAACACTTGATGAATTGGAGCTTGCATCTCTTCGTGGAGCTATTCAAAGGGTGAGGTTTTTCATACCATTATGATTTAATTCTTAATTTACATTTTGCTGATATTAGTACAGATTTAATTAGGTATCCAGCGCCAGGCTAATTAAGAGCCTTGAATCATCGTTATCATGAAATTTAAAAAAGTATTGTAGGAACAATATTGCATAGGTAGTTTAAATCATATTAAAAAATATATTTTTCTCATGTGTATACTATGTAGAGAAAAGGAATCACAGTAGCTTGCTTTAACTTCCTACAATTGAGAAAAATCGAAAATGGCATTTTATAGGTGTAACAAGTTTGTCCGATGACAGTTGGGAGTTATCAATGAGGCAAGGTGTAGATTTTAGTTGGCTTCTAGGATATTGAAGGGGAATGATTTCACATCAGAAATGACGGGAAAATTACTTAGTTGAATTATAGAGTATAAGGTCATCTTGTTGAGGCATTCTTTTACAACAAAATTGTGAGGTGATGGGTCAAAGCATGAAATAGCTTAGCATGATATGTGGTTCATGGATAAATCTAGGAAAGATGGTGGGCTTGGGTGGAGAGTGATTGTCGGGACCAAGTTCTTGAATAAGTTCTACTCCCGGTTAGCTTTTAGGATGACTAAGGGGTAGGAATGAACCAAAATACCACTTCAAAAAGGAAGGAAAAGTAATTAGGCTTATAGGTATCATGTCATCCTATTGATGGCCTTTTGAGGACAAAATTTGAGGCTCATTATGTGATTTGCTCATGCGGCAGTATGTTAGCACTGATGACGGCGATGTTTCAGCAATGATAAGTCAGTTGTAATGGTAGCTAACATAGTTAAACGATTCTTTTGAAAGTTGCATGTAAGCTGTTAGCAACAGCAAATACAGTTTACAGTAACTTGTGGCAAAGCAATTCTTACAAATTTAACAATAAATAGTTCGTTGGGACTTGAATCCATGAAATTATATTATCAATAGTAATTAATTCGTGATGTATTGATAGATAAGAAATTATAGCATAGTTTAGGAAAGCAATATGGTAAACAATAAGAAATTATTTTGAACATTGGTTATTTTGATGGTTTGGGTATTTAAATAATAAGAAATTATTCTCTAAATCTTAAAGTTCTTTTAGAATATCATTTATTAGATATTATATCAGCCAAGAGAACTTAAGCAACAATTGTGTTGTTGATTTTGCCGATGAAGTACGACTATGCTACGATGAGGTGGTAATGGTGCAAGTTTAAGCCGGGTTGACTAGAACCCATACCAGACCCATTATGTTTTCCATTACCTAACCCAAACCTGCTATTGGCCCGCCCCACCTAGTCCCCCTACACACATTACTCGAACCAGACTTGCCCTACCTCACCTCAACCCGTCTTACCATGACCTGCACTATCCCTGACTTGCATTGACACCTAATACATTGGGATCAATGGATGAAATTATAGCAGAATATTACTAAAAGCCTTGCTTTAAAAAAATTAAAATATTGTTTAAATGCATTATAGAGACAAAGATGTGCCACAATAGGCGAAGAAAGCATTGGGCTAATTTAATAAAATCATAAAAATGACAAACTAAATTGTTAATTAGTTTATTATTTATCATTTTAATTGAACAAGTTTTTCTATTTTTTGCATTTGGCATAAAAACTATAATTAGCAATAATTTAGAATGAATTTTGGACTTCAGAAAATTTATACAGAAGGAATTCTTGTCCTCTGGCCTATGAATTCACAATTTACAAATTTTTTAAGATCCATTTGTTTTGTGCAGGAGTAAGTATACTTAAAAACCCAAAATTTAAGTATAAAACATAACGAAAATCTTGCACCTTATAAATAAAATCACATTGCAAGCTAACGCCCATCATATTAAACAAAACCCTTCCAAATTAAAGCAATTACGACACTATATACTTAGTAGTTATACCTGTTTTAGATTAAATCAAACTAGAAGTAAATTGTATAAATTAAGCCTCATAAAACAGGAAAATAATAAACTGCTTAGACATGTAAGAAGTTGATGTTTTTGCACTCAAAATAAACTAAAAATAAGCAATAATGCTACTTTATTTCCTGAACAGTAGAAGTTGACATTTCTCCATGATATTTTTCATTTTTTTTGTGCTTCCTACATGAGAGAAACAAAAGTTTATAATATTAGATGTAATAAAACTTATAAAAAATAATATAAAAATATTATTACTATACATCTCACTCCATGACAAGTCTCTAGAATGCATTAAAACCTCCAATGTATTTGCATGGACCTTACTCTGATGCGGGCTTACCACTCCATCTCCTGTGCTAAAAGCTGACTCTATGCCGTCATTGTGAATAGAATACCCAATAAATCTCAAGCAAATACATTGTAAGGTAGGATATTTGAGGCCATTAATCTTCCACTACCCTAGTTTGTCAAAATCCCCTCACAGCATAGCAATATAGCCTCTCCTAAATAAAGTTTTTCAAAAATCATCTATATAATGTGTAGTCACCGCTTTATAGCATTTCTTTTGATTAGATCTCCACATGAGTAGTAACTGAAACCCGACATTGAAGGCATTTTAATATGGGCATGGTTTTGTCCTCTCAAGTTCATAGATTTAAATATATTAGGCTTGATGGTGTTTCTAATAACTGTCTTGAAGAGTGGTTGAAGTCCATTCACCAACTTACAAAAACTGTAATGATCAATCATGTTTATGATGTCACTAGCAAGATCTTTTCTAGGGCTTTTTTCATCAAATGCAAAATTGTTAATTTGAAATCTTCCATTATTCTTATTGTTAGTAAGAGAAATCAACTGTTGCTTTATATTAGTTTGCTTTCTTTTAACACACCTATCCAAATGAAGATGCAAATGCTTTGTGCCATATTTACTAGGTTCCCACAACTTTCATTTGCAATGATGGCACCTAGCATAAACAATTCCACTTTCATTGATTTTTTTCAAAATCATTCCGCACAACAAATGCTATCTTTCTTCTAAACGTTGATGGATTTATAATGATTGATGGTGTAAACTCAGTGGTTAAAATAGTATTTGAATCACTTTTAGTAGTAGTATTTGAGGCAATGCCTCATTAAGTGGAGTAATGTTGGACCCAATGTGAGATGCTTCATTTGATTCATTCATCATGTCTAAAATAGACAATAAGGTATTAGACAATTTAAAAACTGTACATAATACAATGCAAAATAAAATCATAATTGAAATATTTAACTATATGCAAATTAATTTGATAATGCTAATTAATAAAAATAAAACGGATGAGATTTGGCCATAACAACAACAACAACAACAACAACCAAGCCTTAATCCCACTAGGTGGGGTCGGCTACATGAATCCTTTGTTTCCATTGCGCTCTATCAGTTACCAAATTCTTATCTAAGTTTAAGTAATTAAGATCACTCCTTATAGTTTCTTGTCACGTCTTCTTTGGTCTCCCTCTTCCTCTTTGTACATGGGCAAAATCCAATAACTCAATTTTTCTAACTGGAGCTTCAATTGGCCTACGATT
>JAEMOT010001447.1:0-19905 GCA_019297695.1 Apostasia ramifera | reverse complement strand
TATATATATGTGAATTATATGCATGTAATTATCAAGTTAATTTTTTAATTTAAATTTATATATAAATAAGTTATAAGAAGAATATTTTTTTAATTAAAAAATTAATTTAATTAATTTAAAATTAAAAAAAATATTAACCCTAAATACAGTGAAAAGGGGAACAAAGTTGGCAGTTTGGCATAATTATGTAGTACAAAATCAAGATGATGATAGATCTGGGAACACGATGATGAGTTTATTCTGGCACATTTAATCCATCAACTCCATTGAAGAACTTGATTAAAAAAAAAAAAACTCCATTGGAGAACACTATATATACGAAAAAACGTGAAGATTAATTAAAGAAAAAGAAGAGGAGGAACAATCTACCGAACTGATTTAGCTGCCACTGCCAAAGACTCCTTCAGATTTTGAGCAAAACCCTCAGCGTTGGCATCGTTGATCCACCCAAACTTCTCCGTGAACGGGTTGATTAGGGTTTTGGGCGGGTACCCTTCAATGCAATCGTCCCACACACCGCAGTCCTCCATGTCCCGGAGCACCACCCAGAGGCAGCTGTTGCACTTGAATCCCGCCCCGAAGGTTATCATCAGCACCCTCTGCCCCATCCGCAACCTCTTCTTGGCCTCCATGTAGCCGAGAACATACCAGACGCTGCTGGCCGACGTGTTGCCGAATCGATGAAGCGTCATCCTCGCCGGCTCCAGATCCCTCTGGTCCAGCCCTAGGCTCCTCCCGACGCCCTCGATCACCGCCGATCCGCCGGTGTGGAGGCAGAAGTGCTCGACGCCGGTCTTCATGTTGATTCCGCTTTTGAAGTCATCCTTGGAGGACGACGCCTTCTTCTTTTTCCATCTCGACAGGAGCTTGCTGAAGAGGTAGCGGGTGGTCTCCGTTACCGGGAGCACCTTCGGAGCCAGATCGCGGAGGTTCTCGAAAAACGCCTGCGCCGCCGCCATTGGCAGCTCCCGGCTGAGGTGGAAGCCATGCCGGCCTTCCTCGTCCTCCTTCTGGCACGCGCAGTTGTATCCGTCGTCGCTCCGTCCGTGGTGGGTTCGCACCAGTTGCTTCAGCTGCAGCTTTGCCCGGCGGCGACCCAGCCCCGGGTCGTTGGTCAGAAGGGCGGCGCACCCACCGGAGCGGAAGAGGCAGTTCCCGAGCATCATGGATCTCTTGTTGCCGTTGTACCAGTTTGGCGCCACGGACTCCGAGGCCACCATCAGAGCTATCTTCTTCTTGTGGGATTTGAAAACGTTCTGTATTAGGTCAATCGATATGAGGCTCGCGCTGCAGCCCATGCCAGAGAGATTGTAGACGATGACATCTTCCCGGAGTTTGTAGCGTTTGATGATCCTCGAGGCGAGGGATGGTGCAGGAGAGAACATGGAGACGTTGACGACGAGGATGTCGACGGCGGAAGGAGACACGTCCGGAATGCGGCGGAAGATGTCGTCAACGACGGCATGGAAGCACTCGTCCATCTCGGAGATGGCGTCTTCAAGAGTGGGGAAAGCTTCGCGGCCTTCGATGATGTTGCGAGGGCCGTACGTGGACTCGCCGAGGCCGGAGCCGACGATGACCTTGAGAAGGAACTTGAACTCGTTTAGACCCAAGCAGTCGTTTCTGCTGATAACCTGCCCGCAAATTTCCGTCGGAAGCTTCCGGTTGTCGGAGGGTTTGAAGCAGACATAATCGACTAGATAACAGCTCCGGTGGTGCCACCGTTGGAAGAGATTCCATAGTAGTACGAAGAAAGAATGGAGGAAGAGGATTGTGGTCAAGAAAGTTAAGATCTCCATGAAAAAGATGGATGTTTGCTTGTGGTTGTTTGATTTGCATCCTCCTCTTTATAAAGGCCTGGGTTCAAGCTTACGAAAGATGCTGGTAAACGGGCAGAAGCAGAGTAGGATCATTGACTCTCCCAACGCTAGTCTTCAGCACGGGTAAGTCAAGTAAGTAATTTTTTATAATCATTGATAAAAATTTCTGTTCATTGAGTTTCATATTTATTACCATTGCTGTGAAGGAAAGCACGGGGGGCACCAAGGAAATAAATTGTTTTTAGAAGCTTCTGAGGTGGACATATCTTTCTTCTAAGAAATTTCTCTTATCTTCTAGTTTGATAGACATAAAATTAAGGTGGTGTGGGCCAGAAGCTTTCAATGCTGCCCTTGACAGCCTCACCCGTCCCCAACAACTGCTGCTGAAATCCATTCCCCTGATTTATTGTCTTGTTGTGAGCAATTAACACGGCTTAAACCTAATTACTTCTTGTTGCAAATTAAGGCCTTTTTCATGGGTTTCATTGCTTTTGGTGAGGTCAATGAAGCTAGATCTATCCAAAATTTAGTACATGTGACAAGCTTGAAAGTATGGGTGAGAATTTAGCTCAAAGATCGGAAGTTGTCCGACGAACAAATCGAGCTCGACTTGAGTTCATTGAGCCGAGCCACGAGCTATGGTTGATCAGATAGACTTGGCTCGATCTCTATTTTTTTAACTATAAATAATATATTTAATTATTTATTACTTACACATAAGTATGTGTTAATTGTTGTAAGGATATCTATTAGGTGATCTAGTAGGCATAGTTAATATAATTTAAAATAGTAGAGAGTTACAACAACGTATTTTTGATTGGTCGGTGGAAATTCGAGAAATATTTTTTCTGGAAGTTCTGATAATTGTTATTCCCTGGAGCAAAGAAAAGTGAGAAAAAATAGTATGTGCTGGATGTTATGGCCCCTCAGACCAAATATGCCAAGCTTCACATCATGTTACAGTCAGCATTTTATAGATTACGGGGAGGTCGTTCTTTAATACGAAATAAATGGAGGACAGCTGATTAGTACTTTCCAGGCACCAAAAGTCATCATCAGAAAAAGACAGCATTAAGTGCTTCTTAGTAGCTCATACATGCTGTAGTTTGCACACTAGTATTGAACATAAGTAATGGTAGTTTTCATGAAGATTAATGATTGTAGATGTGCCATTAAGTTCTTGTCACCATGGGATTTGTAAATAGTTGTTGTATGCAAAACAATATATAAGAAGTGTGTCATGCTAACTTCTTGATGTGTCATTTTAGGATAAAATCGTGAGGCCTAATAGGAGTTGTGATGAAGGAACAGTGCCTTAATAATGTTTGAGTTTGTTGGTCGCAATTAGGTTAGAACCAAGACCTGTTCCTTTTTCTCTTGAAACTATAATGAAGATGTTAGATGATAAGCTTCTTTTAGTACAATTATTTTCTTTGATGGTGGAGAAAAATCATATTAAAAATCCTTAAGCCATGAAATTATTAGAAAAATCCTTGATTTATTAACTGGTTGGTCGGGTTTGTAGCCGTTGTGTCATATTATGCAAAAATGAAGCAAATTGAGGACCTCATAATGGTATGGCATAGCATGGATGGCCTTCAGTCAACTTCACGAACAGGTTGGGACTCGAAGAGAATTCAGAGTATAAGACTTCTAAATGTTCAACCCTTGAATCAACCTTCTAATTAATGATAGTTGACTTTGTCTTGCTTAGCTTAGTTGCTTATAGATCCATAAGGTTGGGTGGATGTTGCATTCTTGTCAACATTTTTTCAAATATTACATTAAGTCCCTGCTACTGTGCTACAAATCATCCAGCAGATGGGTTTTTACCTCTATTTTTGCCATCAAACACGGAGTTAAAAACTATTATGCTGTATTTTTTGTTTTAAAGTTTGTGTTAAATTTTTTATTAGGGAAGCTTGCATCCGTACCCCAACATCTTGTAATTGCATTTTAAGGCACTAGAATTCTGTATTTACAAAATAACTACCTAAATACAAACCTGCCTTATAGAATTGGCACAAAATCGTGTATTCAGGTGGTAAAACTCATATTCGGTGACCAGTTCCTAAATATAGAGTTTTAGGACCTTAAAAATGTAAGTAAAGTACAGAATTTGGGGAATATATGTAATTTTTCTTTTTGTATAGTCTAAATATTTAAGAGTAATATAGTAACTTCAGTTTTGAGATATATCAGGATTCTAGTCTAAAGAAAAAATGGATGCAGCCATCAAATCTAATGCATCTGTAATCATTCTACCCTAGTTTTGAATTCCTAACGTTGGCCCTGATATCATCACATCAATTTGAGTGAAAGTTATTCTTAGACCAATTATAGGAGAGTACAAAGTTACTAAGCCTAGCAAGAAGACAATAGAACCTATTTATCCTATTACCACACTATCTAGAGTATGAGCCCACAATAAAGGAATATTTAATAAATCAGAATTGTTGTATTATTATTTGCTGTAAATTATGTGATATAATAGAACTCCGATAAAACAGCAGTACACAATAATTAAAAAAAAAAACTTACTAGTTATATAAATTTCTCTTCTATTCATTTCTATTCGAAATAACGCTCTTTGTTAGTAAATGAGTAAAGAGATCATGCCTAATTATCATATTTTATATCTCGAGTTATTTTGATTTTTTTTGGTTTTTGTCACATGGACATGACTAATCCTACATAAGCATCCCTTCATCATAATGTATGATGAATTTATGCATCTATATCTTTTGCACCATAATTTTATGAATATTTATCACCTTGCTGTTAAACACTTACGCGTAGTGTAGATGGTCAAACTTTTTCTGTCGTGTAGAATTGTTATTGCTTTTCGAGTAGCATGTCTTCATTATGTGATTTACTTCCTAAAAATGTCTGTGAGACTTGCTTGTTAATTAAGTTGAACGATTAGACAGCCTGTATACTTCAAATTTAAGGAACTATTAGTGGGGCCTTAGAATTGACTGATGTTTTCTAGAATATATAGGAATTCTAGTAGAGAATTATTTTGTAGATGTAACGACAAAGAAAGCCAATAGATAAACTAGGAAGCGTTGACCATCACATCCTCCAAGCACTTGGTTTTCAACCACTAACTACTCAAATAATTCAAAACAATAAATGCAAGTCAAACAGGTGATGGACCATCATAATAAATTAATTCCTCTTCAACTCAAGTCAAGTGGGTACTGAAGTCAAAGAGATGATGGAACATCATAATAGATTAATTCTCATCTACAAAGCACAGACACGATATAGAGACACGAGATACTATATTATATATACATAAATACATATATATTTATATATGTACTCACGTATTTTTGCACACATATGTATGTAGATACATGCATATACACACATATATACATATATATATATATATTTAAACTTGTTGAACTGTTAATATGAGATATTTATTCATATGCATTTCTAATAATCTTATCCTCATATAAGAATTCATCTGCATTGATTTATCTCTTATTCATATGTCACTTTAACCCACCAAATATATGCACATGAAGAGCTCATGTAACCACCTAGAATCACAGTAAGAATCACTCACACTTGAATTTTGCTCAATTATGAGAGTACAACTTGCATGATCACTTGATTCCAGTCGAACGATCAACTCTAATACCAATTGTTAGGAGAGAAATCAGGGGGGCTCAAGTTTGGCCTAATACACAAGTGAGCTGAAACTTATTAATTGAAACATTTGAGTCAGCGACTAACCCATTACTTATATATCAACATCACAATCTTATTGAACTATCAATATGAAAATATTGCTTATGTGTATTTTCAATATTCTTATATGGAAAGAAATTAACCTTTCTATGAAATTTATTTTTTAAGCAGTTAATCCCACTAAGTTAAAGAAATTCATTACTCACTATTCTCTATGTTATTTTTTTATTGCATGCATGCATCATGCAACTATTTCTAGGTGATAGGTGACGTTGAACTCCTCTAATAGTGCATTCATCATTTATCATTTAAAGCCCCCATCCTGCTAACCAACTTAACCATTTCAGCCATAATGAGGCACTTAAATATTGTAAATTTTAAAAATAAGATTAAGGGATTATTTGGTTCGATATTATCTTGGTATTATGTCATATTATTTAAATATTATAGCATCTAAATATTATTTTTTAAGTATTGTTTTTATAATTTTTTAAAAAATTATTTGAAAACACAGTCAAATTAAATAATATTAAAATAAATATCCTCTAAGGTCTTTTAAGGTCTTTTTTGGCGCGAGGACCGAAATAAGGACTAAAATGGTATTAATTTAAAAAATAATAATAATAATAATAATATATTTTTTTAATCATTTTATATATATTCTAATATAAAAAAATATTATTTTACTTGTCATATTCAATAATTTTTAATAAAAATATCAACTTTATTTTATATTGTAGACTAAAATACTCAATTTAGATATTTTAATATAAGATGTGAAATAAAGTTGATATTTTTATTAAAAATTATTAAGCATGTGAGGTAAATATTTTTTTATATTAGAATATATATATAAAATAATTTTAAAAAATTATTTATTATTATTATTATTATTTAAATTAGTACTATTTTGGTTCTGATCTTGGTCTTCACTTAAAACAGGGCAAGTATTATTCATTTTGTATAAATCCGGCAATTTTTGTTCCCTTTTCTCTTTTTTTTGTCTTTTTTTCTCTCCTCTTTTTAGGGCTCTCCCTCCATGTCCTTCATAATTGAAGGATGACACGAAGATTTAAATTTTTTTCATTTTATGTAAAAATATCAATAATTTACATAAAATGAAAAAATGAACGATCTCCTCATAGATCCTATAATTTATAGAAATACGTCAAAGTTATCTTATCTTGTTCATAAACTATTCAAAATCAGTTCACATGTGTGTGGAAAAGAAGCTTGGTGGACAAAATTAAATGATTTTACCTTTTTATATTCTGCTGAGCTGGTTTGCATATGCGAAAATCATGATATCAATTATAGTAAATTGCTTACTGGATCCTGACATCAGGATGTTTTGCACTTTGGTATATGAAATTTGAATTCTCATGCTTAAGTCCTTGAGGTTAAAGTTTTTTTTTTTTTTGTGAAGTTAATGTATCCTCCATTCTGAATTTCTGATTACAGGAATTAAAATCCTTGAGGTTAAAGTTCTATTTCCATGTGGGCTTTTTGAGTTATTAATTTTACTTGAAATTTTTATTTCACGCTTCATCGTTCTTCTCCATTGAAGCTTCTCGATGGCGATCTTCGCCTTGCCTCGTTTCACTTTTTCAAGAAACTCGGTGAATTGATTTTTTCATGTTTGGTGAAGATCTTGTTCATGTGAAATCGGGGAGGAGGGAGTAAGGGGGAGAGTGTTGTCGAAGGAAGACTACTGATAAAGGAAGCCAAACATTGTCCTTGAAAACTTTTAGATCTTTTATTACAATCTTCAGCGACAACATAAAAGAGTACGAATTGCAAAAAATACTCTTTTAAATGATCTTGTACTCATTACGAGATAATTAATTACATGAAATTTAATAGAATAGCCTGCAATTGTCACAAGTCCGACAATTAACTGGAATAGAATTTGGTTTCAGTGTTTTCTTCAGTGACCCATCGAAGAATTCCAAGGGATTGTTTAAAACTGCTTAGATGACGACGTCGGAAGTTTAATATTATATTACCTCTTCTTCAAGTCAACATTGTCGAACTTAACATCTTTTTTTGAATGGTTGAACTTGACATCTTAGCACAGCTATTTTGATGCTCTTTTATAAAGGTGATGTAGGCGCATTCTAACACTATTTTTATCGTAATTTGTCACTAATTGTTACAGAGATGGACGACTGATCGAACTAGATGGGTTCCCCAGCTGAGCCATGCCTACAAGATCAGCCAACATTTATGCTGTTACTGTTAGATTGCTGCAGACTACATTACATTCACATTCATACTGTTAGCAATGCTTCCATATATATCAATAGATCATTAACAGGAAGGAAAGCTAATGGCAAGAATATTCCAAGAATTATTCTGGATCATTTTATTGTTTCCTTTTTTTTTATTCATTAATTGTTTCCTATTTGACGCAGCTATGACTAAAGAATTTATTTGCGTAAGTGTAATCTTTTATGAACAATAAGGACCTATTAACAATTTTCCCCTGGCCTTTTTTTATACTTTTTTATTTTTAAATTTTTTCGTAAACATAGTATTTTTAAAAATTTAAATCATCGATCTCCTAGGATATTTAAAATTTTGAAAAAATATAAATGATAAATAATAAAAAAATGACACCACACAAAATTTTATTTGTATATATTTTATGAAATCTAAATTATAAATAATATGTAATTAAAAAAATATAATATTTAAAATTTTATGTGATATGCATATATATAAATTAAAAAAAAAGCCTATGAAGTTTTAATTATATAATAACAAAATAATTTTTTATCTTAAATAAACTTAAAAACATATTTTGCTTTTAAGTATTACTTTTTTATTTATCTCTAAATATTATAATTTTCTCTACTTAATTGAAACATATATTAATATAATTTGAAATTTTTAATAAACTAGAAGAATGTCACATTTAAAATATTAATTTTATGTTCAAATAAAATTAATATCTAAAAATGAGGTTAATTGTATAATTGCCTATCTTTTTACTTTTTCTAATACTCACATTGATACCAAATTTCAATTAGAATATGTTAAAATTGCCGGCCTCCTCTACTTATTTTGCTTGTGTTAAGGTATTCTTGTAACTCTAAATGTCTGATTTTTTTTTTGAGCATTTATATGTATATCACTTAAAATTTTAAATATTATAATTATTTAAATGTGTTATTTTATACCTCAAATATATGATCTCATTTAGTTCGAGATATTTTTTGGCCTAAAATAAAATTTAACTTTAAAAATTAATTTTATTACATATTCAACACAAATATAAATCTCAGAATTAACTTTATTTTATATTTTATATTATTTTTAATATTAAAATAGAATTTTTTGATATTAAATTTAAAAAATAAATTAATTTTTTTTTTATTTTCAAAAAAAAAAAAAACTTAAACGAAAGGAGGCCAAGATTTTATTGTAGCTAAACTTCATTCTTCAAATTACTTCTGCCGTTTTCCACGGCATTCCTTTTCTGCACCTTCGTCCGTCAAATTCAAAGCAATTTTACCCTTCGCAAAAATGTCGAACAATGCCAGTCCGTTCTCGCGCAAGAAGAAGCCGCAGGAGCAGGCGGAAGCTTCCGCAGCGGTGAAGGGAGATTCGCCGTCGACAGAGCCAGCGCCGGTGCCGTCGGATAACTGGCTGCTGGCCGGGTACCTTGCCCACGAGTTTCTGACCAAGGGCACACTCTTTGGGAAGCGGTGGGCCGCGGAACCGGCCGAGCTGGGATCTGGTTCGGCGAGTGGCAAAGCTAGGCGGGTCGGGTTGGGCAGTTGTGACCCGCCTCGCCCGGCTCATACTGACGAGGCGTACCACGTCAAAACGGAAGAGGTCCGCCTCCGCCGCGTTTTCAACCCGAGCAATCTTGCGCAGTGGCAGCATAATCTGGACGGGAAGGAGCCGCTGCGACGTGGTACGTAGCTTAAAGAACTGATTTTCATTTTGTTATGACGGGAAACAATCAAGATTTTTTACGTGGAAAATCGGGTGGCGGAAAAATCACGGCTCCTTTTCGAGAAGGCTTAAAGCATCACTAGAAACACTTTTCTTTTTTTGGTTACAGTATGCTCAAAAGATTTTTTTTTTTTGGATCTCCGGCCCCTTTGAAGGCTGTTTACATGAGATATATATATCCTGGTCTGCTCTGTCTAGTCACTTCAGTCGAATAATCTACAGTCCTAGTAGCGGCTCATTCAATGCCTGCAGAGAGCTACTATCTGACTTCTGCTGTACAATGTACAGAGGGTACGACCTGTCAGCGGGAAAACCGCTTCCTCTTCCAGAGTAGTACGGTTCCCAACGGTCAGGCGTCTGTCAGATCAGGTCTTTACTTTTCGCCTTGAGCTCTTCGGCGTCTGCTGTTCGGGATGATACATCTCTTGTTCGACGTGGAGGCCTTTCTTACGTGGATTCTGCGCAAGCTTCTACGTGGACGGTCCAGATGAAGAAGTGTAGATCCAAATGCAACATGTCCCTCCGATAGTCGTGAAGCGCATTGATGCGCGTGCTCGGTTGCCACGTGGGTCTGAGGGGCCTATAAATACTTGTGAAGCATCGGTTGGGTCTTCTGTTGACCCGAGGAGAACTGGTGTGATGGATCTCTTTTTAGGAGTAGCTGGGAGTCTTCAAGGAGAGAATCCTGGGACTAGGGTTCCGGCCAGGCCGGATCAAACGGGCGCAAGGCGTCCGTCTGTTCGAGAAGAAGCATCGAAGAAGCCGAGGATCCGTCTTTCCAGCGCAGGGGAAGGCGCACGTGTGATGTCTAGATCTTCTCCGGGTAATGCACGAGCAGCTCCTCCGGTGGAGGATACGATCATGGTGGCCGACAACGAAGTGCAGCCAAGGAAGGAAAGTGCGGGGGATCGGCCTTCTGCGCCGTCTCTGGGGGTCCAGGATGCGCCTTTGCCGGAGCGGAGCAACGTGACCCCCGTTACTTCCTCTTCGGGCCCTTCTGCTAGTCCGGAGCCTTCGCCAGGGGGTCAGAGAGGCCCTGGGTCCGTCAGTTCGAGCGCGCAATATTTTGCGCGCAAACGCATCTTGACCAGATCGAGACGCGTCTAGCGAGCAGGGGTCAGGCAGCAGCCCTCGAGTAGAAGGCAGCAGCCCTCGAGCAGAAGATGGAGGAAATTCTCTCTCTTCTTCGGAGACTGGAACCGTCCGAGGCGGAGAAGACGATCGTTGACTTGGAGTCGAAGTGCGCTCGCTTCGAGGGCGACCTGGAGATGGCGGCCGCCGAAATTGAGGAGTTGAAGAGGGAGAGGGGCATGCTGATGTCCCGAGTCGAAGAGCTGGAGGAGGAGAACCGCCGCCGAAGAGAGGTTGCCTGGACTGTTCGGGGTCTGCTTGCAGAGTTAGAGCCGGGACTTTCCTCATAGTCTTCTTCTCGCTTCTCTTCTTTTTTTTTTTTTTTTGACTATGTAAAAGAATTATTTAAATGGAATGTTCGTGATATGCGCCTTTTGCTTTTTTATATATATATATATATATTTTCTTTTTTGATGTGATCGTTTGGGGAAAAACGAGGTGAAGTTCGCGCCAGTCCGTTTTGAATTTTAGGTTTGGGCGGTTAGGTGTTAGTCCTCGGGGATCGGAATCGTCGGTTCCAATGACTATAAAAAGGGCGAGGAGCCGACCATGGGTCCCTACCACTCACTTCTCTCTCGTCGCCTTTGGTGTTCCAGAATGGTTAAGAAGTCGCGTAGCAGAGCGAAAGACATGTGGAGTGACTACCACGCTCTTCGAGGTGAGCTCTGTGTTCTACCTCCACACACTTTCGAGACGGAGGTGCTGCAGGTGTGGGGTAGGGACCCGGATGTCTGTTTAGAGTATCCATCGGAGGGAACAAGATTCATGACCTCGCCGAAAGGGAAGATTGCAGTTTGTCTCCACCACCTGCGTGGCGGGCTGTTTCTTCCCTTCCAACCGGAGTTCGTGAACGTTTTCAACCACTTCGGCATCGTCCCGATGCAGCTTCGGCCGAACGCCGTCACTATGATCTAGTGTCTTGCCAAGGAGTTGCGGCGTCGGCGGATACCCTGGGACATTGAAATCTTCAAGGCGGTTTTTCGATGGGAGGCAAACCCCCGCCTGCACGGATGTTTCGTCCTGAAGGGTAGGTACTGTCAGGTATTCAAGGTGAGGGATACCGGTTTTGCAGATTGGTACAAGAGGTTCTTTTTCGCGGAACTTTACGGGGTAAGTTTTGCTGAGCCGCAAAGAGTACGTGAGGCAAGATTTCTGGGAGAGGGGATCGGTTTTGAGGACCCTCGTTTTCGGGAAGTGGATGAAATCCGAAAACGAGTACACGATGCAGAGGACTACCTGCGTGAGCTCGAGGTCGACGTGCGGGAGTACACAGGTGAGTTTTGTCTGCTTACGCTTTTTCTTCTTTTGGATGCTAACTTTGCTTTTCGGTTTGTGTTGCATGCCAACCGGAGCTCGAATTGGGATGGTTCCGACTCCGGCAGATAGGGAACAAAAGGGTTCCCCACGATCGGCCAGGGCCTTCTCGTCTTCCGGTGAAAAGGAGGCGCACTGCACTCGGAGCGTCGGGGGAAGGAAATTCGGCAGCGCCTCGGGCTTTCGATGAGGGTACGGATGACCTGGCGTGTATCGACGACGTACAGGTCAGCGATGATCCCGAAGAGCTGCGGGGAAGGCGTGAAGGCGAAATAGGGTCAGACGCCGAAGCGCCGAATTTTGCTGGCCCAAGTGTTGAGGAGTCCGTGGGAGGTGTTCGGGGAGGACCTCCACGAGTTGTTCCCCAAGGGAGACCGGACTCAGTGACCAGGCTTGGTGCCCGGACTGCCGACTTGTTGGAGCAACTCACTAAGGAGGCCATGGCTCAGGAGAGGAAACCGAAAGAGAACGAACTTCGGTACCTGGAGTCGGAACGTTAGCGTCACCTAGCTGAGAAACGTCTTCGTTCGGCGAAGCGAGGCCTGGAGGAGTCCAGTCGTCGTGAAATCGAACTTCAGAAGCTCCTGGAGGGGACGCTTGATCAATCTGAGCAGATCCGTGAGGAAGCGGTCGTCGAATTCCGCCAGTCCCTCGAATTTAAGGCGTTTATCAAAGGGGCGTTGGAGAGCTCGGTGAACATGTTCGGTTCCGCTCTCCTCGATCGGGGACTGGTTAGCCGCGCGGATCTCGAAGGGCTAGATATGAATGAGTGCATTCTTTCCGGGAGCCGTTCGTACCAGTGTCCTTTCTTTAACATGTCGGCTGAGAGGATGGGGCGGATGTTCGCCTTCGTTTCGAATATGAAGGCGATCATCCCTTCTACTGAAGCCGAAATGGCGGGGCCCGCCGAAGGGGTTCCAGCTTCGGAGGAGGATCCAGCTTCACGTGGAGAAGGAATTTCAGAAGGGACTTCGGAAGGGCCCTTAGTCGTTTCTTCACTCCGCTCGCGGGATCCACTGCAGGACGTACCGCGGACTCCTGGTGCTGACTTGGTGGTAGATTCTGATCCGGAGTTTTTCGAGGAGGAATAGTGATCTTTATAACTTATTCCTTTTTCTTGTAAAACTTCTTTTTGTAGTGCAGAGTTTCTTGTAATGCAAAGTTTTGCACTAGATTTTTGTTTATGAAACCTTTTGTTTGGTTTGATTGGCTGGGACTTCGGGAAAAGGAGTGCTTTTTGCTGCGAGTCGCGTTTGGCGCTAAGTTAGGATTTTAGGCCAGGGACTTCGAGAAGGGAGTTCCCTTGACTGCCAGTCGCCTTGGCGCTAAGTTAGGATTTTAGGCCAGGGACTTTGAGAATGGAGTGCCCTTGACTGCTAGTCACCTTGGCGCTAAGTTAGGATTTTAGGCCAGGGACTTCGAGAAGGGGAGTGCCCTTGACTGCCAGTCGCCTTGGCGCTAAGTTAGGATTTTAGGCCAGGGACTTCGAGAAGGGGAGTGCCCTTGACAGCCAGTCGCCTTGGCGCTAAGTTAGGATTTTAGGCCAGGGACTTCAAGAAGGGGAGTGCCCTTGACTGCCAGTCGCCTTGGCGCTAAATTAGGATTTTAGGCCAGGGACTTCGAGAAGGGGAGTGCCCTTGACTGCCAGTCGCCTTGGCGCTAAGTTAGAATTTTAGGCCAGGGACTTCGAGAAGGGAGTGCCCTTGACTGCCAGTCGCCTTGGCGCTAAGTTAGAATTTTAGGCCAGGGACTTCGAGAAGGGGAGTGGCACATGACTGGTAGTCGCCGAAAGACTTGTCTTCATAAGACAATGTGATACAGTGCTTCACAAGTAGAATTTTCTGATGTCGTTGCCGCTCCAGGTCCTTGGCAGGAGGGTCCCGTCATGCCTTGATAGTTTGTATGTGTTGGGGCCGAGCACTTTGCGGATGACGAAAGGGCCTTCCCAGTTGGAGCTGAATTTCCCTGATGTCATGTCTCGGCCAGCGTTATTTTTTAATTTCAAGACCAAGTCGCCTTGTTGGAATGGTCTCCTGTTGACGTGTTTGTTGTAGTACTTTTCGATCCTTCGCTTATGTTCTGCTTGTCGAAAAGCTGCTAGTTCTCTGTCTTCTTCGAGGAGGTCAAGTTCGAGCCTCCTTGCACTCTCATTTTGTTTTTGCCAATCAAGAAGAGCAGGTGGGTCGAAGGTGCTAGCATTTTCGACCCGGGAGGAGTAAATGTCCAATTCGATCGGGATGAGAGCTTCTCCCCTGAAAACAAGCGAGAAAGGTGTTTGACTCGTTGCTGCTGTTGGCGTGCAGTTGAGTCCCCAGATTGCCGCCGGGAGCTCGGCTGCCCATGACGAGCCAATCTTGTCAATTCGTTTTCTCAGGGTGTTGAGGAAGTTTTTGTTTGACGCCTCTGCTTGGTCGTTCGATTGCGGGTGTCTTACTGATGCGAAGCTCAGGTTGATACCGTTTTCAGAGCACAAGTTTCGAACGGCCCGGCTGGTAAAGGCGGTCCCATTGTCGCAGATCAGGGAGAGGGGGATGCCGAACCTGCATACGAGCTGTGTTCATATGAAGTTTCTGACCCCTGTGCCCGTTGGTTGGGCCATTGCCTTTGCTTCGACCCATTTCGAAAAATAGTCCGTTGCTAGCAGTACGTGGCGTAGGTTCTTCTCGGATTTTGGGAATGGTCCCAAGAAGTCAAGGCCCCACATCGAAAATGGCCAAGAGCTGGTTATGGGGTGTAGTTGACCTGCTGGTTGTCTAGGTATTTTCGAGTAGATCTGGCACTGGGGGCACCTCTGGCTGAATTCTTTAGCGTCCTTCTGGAGGGATGGCCAGTAATATCCTTGGCGTAGGACTTGTAGGGCGGGGTTTCGCCCTGCGGCGTGGGTCTCGCAGTCTCCTGCGTGGATCTGTTCGAGTATTGTTTTCGAGTCCTCTTCGCGGATGCATTTGGCCAGTGGCAGAGAGTAGCATCTTCTAAATAGTTGCCCTTGGGATATAATGTATCTGGCGGCTTTTACCCGAAGCCTGCAGGCCTTATGCCTGTCGTCGGGGAGCTCTCCTGTCAGGATATAATGCCGGATGTCATCTATCCAGCTTCCGCTGCTGGGGTTGATGTCAAAGACCTCAGGATCTTCGAAGGCGGGGGACAGGATGTTCAGTGCGCTACCTTTTCTTCTTTGGCGAGCTCGTCTGCCAGCGAGTTCATCTCGCGGGGGATGTGAAACAGGAAGATCTTGGCGAAATGCTGGAGGAGAGTTTTTGCTAGTTGGAAATACCTCTTGAGTACTTCGTCCTTTGTCTGGTAGGATCCTATCCCGATCCCACGTGAGGGCACCAAATTGTTGTGGCAAGAAAACAACCAGAAGAGCAAAAGGATTTTTTACGTGGAAAACTGACTGGGCGGAAAAACCACGGCTCCTCTCGAGGAGGCTTCAAAGGTTTTCACTAATGTAAGATTATTTGTGGAGTTACAATAATGAGAGAAGGAGGAGATTGAAACTTTTTTGAGAAAACAAAAGGTCCATTTTCCTTGTTACAATGAGATTTTTATACTCTGATCCAATCCATGAGGTCACTTCAACGGGGTGGGCTTCAGCTTTGGTGTCAGACCGTTAATGCCTGCAAGGTAGCCACGCAATGGCCTCAGCTGTACGGTGTACGGCGGGCACAGTTTGAGGGTAGGGAGGACCATATCTCTTAAAAGCAGTATGGTCCCCTGTACTTCACCTGGCATCCGGTCAGTTCGGTATGATCCTTTCGGCTTGGCTTTTTCGACACGTGCTGTTCGGCGCAATACCCCTTCTGTTTGTCGCTGAACACTTGTGACGTTGATGCCACGTAAGCTTCCACGTGTATGCTCCAAATGAGCCGGTGTAGATCCAGATGTAACAGTTACAGTGGAGAGTCCAAGATTCAAAAAAGGGAAGGAGAGAGCCTGCCCTTTTACTGTTATAGGACTTTTATAGCCTGAGATTTGCTTGTAGTTGTTATATCAAAGAAATGGTTTTCATTCCTGACATGAATGGATAATTGTTACACTTTGGAAGTCTGTTGGCTCTGTTCGTACAGGTTGTACGGTCTGTACAGTCTGACCATCCCTCTTTAAAATAGCATGAGATCTGTCACTTTGTGGTGACACTGATCTGTGGCAGTTTGACTAGGGCCCTTCAACATGGGCTCTTCACCATGCTTCCACCGCATGCCACCCATGAGTGCCGCTGAACTTCCCATCCGTGCACTTCATGTGGACCTTCCACATATATACTTAAGATGTGCTGGCGTGAATCCAGATACAACAATATGATTAATAAAACTGTTTGTTGATGCGCACAATCCATAAGTAAATCAAACGAATGATGAGAGAAAAGAAAAGGGCACCAAATTTTACATGAAAATCATTAAAGTTGAAACCACGACGCCAGCTAGCGCGGCTTTAAAATAATTCACTATATATAAAAGACGTATTGGGCGGAAGGTTCCACTGTCTCGAAGAGATGATGCCGAAGAACTCTTTAAAGCAGTAATGGTGTGGTTAGGTGTATAATAAATGTTATAAGACCAACTCTATATATATTTTTTTACAAAATATTTATAATAACGGAAGTCATCATTATTGAAATCCTATCGATCTTGTGCCAAGAAAAGCATCGATGCTTTTATGGGCTTCCAAGCTATGGCCTTTAATGCTTGCAGCCTATTTGTGTCACACCCTATTGTAACATATCAAATTCATTATGAGAGTGCTTTTAAATTTATAAATTTTTAGTTTAATAAAATATTTAACATATTTACATGTTTATTCAGTATTCTAATTATATAGTTGATACTAATTTGTAATTTTTCCTATTAATTCCTTATTTTAATAAAACTTGATACACATTTAAATTCTATTTTAATTAATAATTTAGAATTTACTTAAACATTTAGTAAATTTACATAATAAGTCTTTAATAACTATCTTAGGTTATACATGTCAAATTCAAATTTTGTTAAAAAATAATATAAAACTTGTAATTATGATTATAATTGCTACCAAAGGAATATTTAAGCTTTAAAATAAATTCGTTATAGAATCGTTCTCACGAGCGCTTTTAAAGATGAGAAGGTATTTCTGAGGTTAGTTTAAATGGAAAAGTGGAGGGTTTATATAGGTGTCAGGAAGGGAAAAAAATGACAAAAACGAATTTATCGAGTAGTTGACATGTGTTAGAAGATCGTTAAGCATTTAATCCAATTTATTGACTTTATTTAGGTATAGAAATTGATAAAAAAATATTTTATGTTTAAAAATTTACAATTAGAAGTTTATAATTTATTTCTTTCTTTCAATTAAGTCATAAAGGAAGAACAATTGTAGCCAAATCTCATTACTTGTCAACGGAATAATGATGAGTGATTGAAAAATTATTTGTTAATCAAAATTGCAATTAGGAGTATTAAGAAAAATTGCAATTAAATTTCTAAAGAAATAGAAATTTCTTTTTAGTCCAGAATTTTATGTCGGATATTACACACACGATATATAATAGTCCGATCTTTCAATAGACTTATTGCACTTTTCTAATTCCTTCTTCAGAGTTCTACTAAATTAAGCTCGTTAATCGAGCCATGCTTAAACCTAAAGTACAAGGAGAAAATTTAAGCCTTTTTATGGGCTCAATACTCAAACCAAACCATGTGTTTTTCTGGGATCAATGCACTAGCCTTTTTCGATCTTTTTCTTAGGCTCAAGATCTTTACACATGGAACCTTTCAATGAGTTTAAGTTCTAACCCTATCCACGCAGATGCAAAGAGCAAAAAGTCCAAGTGAAAGCAAAAATGACTAAGTGGTCTACAAGCTTTGACAATTTTATAATAAGATTTACAAAGCATCCACAACTTAGCCCAAGTATTAACAAAACTCAAATTTTCATTTATACGAAATATAAGCTATGAAGTGCTTACTAGAAGGGCAAAACAAAAAATTAAAGAAAAGCTTTAAGTATGGATTTTTTATAGATAAATCTTTGAAGTGAGTAGTAAAAGATATACAAAGTATAAAAACAACTCAAAACAAAATAAATACAAAAATATCTCTTCTTGTAAGTGTAGGTGAATATTTTGAAAAGGTTAGAAGAGGACTTTCACCAAGACAAAAAAGCGAAAAAATAATGAGACATGAAAGTAAGACTTAAGCTTATTTGAACTGAAAACCTTTAAAATTGAGCATAACTGTTACGACAGGAAACAATCAAAGATTTTTACGTGGAAAACCGACTGGCGGAAAAACCACGGCTCCTTTTTGAGGAGGCTTGAAAGATCACTAGAAAATGTTTTTTTTCTTTTGGTTACAGTGTTTACTCGATCTTTTTCTTGGGTTTTTCAACCCCTTTCAAGGCTGTACACAGGATGTATATATACCCTCGGCTTGTTCTGTCTAGTCATTTTCAGCCGAATAACTTATGGTCCTAGTGACAGCTCAATTAATGCCTGCGGATGGCTAGTATGTGACTCCTGTACGGTGTGTCAGCGGTTACAGCCCGTCAGAGAAGTACAATCCCCCAACGGTCAGATGTCACGTTGGATCCTCGTTCTTCGGGATGTTAACCTTTCGGCGTCTGCTGTTCGGGATGATACCTCTCCTGTTCGGCTCGGAAGCCTTGCTCACGTGGAGACCACGTGAGCAACCATGTGGACGGTCCAGATGAAAAGGCACGAATCCAATTACAACATGTCCCCCCGATAGTCGTGAAGCGCATTGATGTGCGTGCCCAGTTGCCACGTGTACCGCAGTGATCTATAAATATTCTGCGAAGCATCGACTGGACCTTCTGTTTGACCGGAGGAGAAGATGACGTGATGGATCTTTTCTCAGGAATAGCCGGCGGTCTTCAAGGAAAGAAAATCGGGACCAGTGTCTCGTCTAAGCCGGACCCAGCCGACGCGAGACGCCCTTCTGTTCGAGAAGAGGCGTCGAAGAAGCCGAGGATCCGTCTTTCCAGCGTGGGGGACGGCGCGCGTATGCCGTTTAGGTCCTCTGTGAATGATGTGCGGACAGCCCCTTCGGCGGAGGATACAATCACGGTGGCCGACGACGAGATGCAGCCAATTAGGGAAAAAATGGTGAGCATACCTTCTGCGTCGTCGCCGGGGGTTCGGGGGGTGACTTCGCCGGAACAAGGCAATGTGGCCCCGACGACCTCCTCTTCGGGCCCACCCGGCAGTCCAGGTCCTTCGCCAGGTCAGAGAGGCCCTGCATACGTTAGTTCGACGGCGCAGTTCTTTGCTCGGAACATCTGTTCCCATCTTGACAAGATAAAGAAATCTGTGGCGACCAAGGATCAGGCGGTGTCCCTCGAACAGAAGGCGGTGACCCTCGAACAGAAGGCGGAGATCTTCGAGCAGAAGATAGACGAAGTTCTCTTTCTCCTTCGGAAGCTGGAATCGTCTGAGGCGGAGAGGACGATTGCTGACCTGGAGTCGAAGTGCAATCGCCTCGAGGGGGACCTGGAGGCGGCGACCGCCCAAGTTGAGGATTTGACGACGGAGAGGGGGGTGTTGAAGTCTCGAGTCGAAGAGTTGGAGGAAGAGATCCGTCGTCGAAGAGAATTTGCTCGGTCCGTTCGCGACCTGCTTGCAGAGTCAGAGCCAGGATTCTCTTTGTAACCATCATTTTTTTTTTTTTTTTTTTGGCTATGTAAAAGTTTATTTTGAATGGATAGTTCGTGATATGCACTTTGTGCCTTTACATTCCTCTGATGTTTATTTGAAAAAAGATGAAACTTTCGCCCCCAAAACCTCGAAATTCGAAATTTTGGCAGCTAAGTGTCAGTCCTCGGGGATCGGAAGCGTCGGTTCTAAGGACCATATATAAGAAAAAGGTAGGATTTGTGAGGTCACTTTATTCGTTTCTCTTGCTAGTCCTTTAGATTTAAGACAATGGTTAAGAAGTCGCGTAGCAGAGCGAAGGATATGTGGGCCGACTACCACGTT
>JAEMOT010001446.1:71161-82425 GCA_019297695.1 Apostasia ramifera | reverse complement strand
CGGCTGAAAGTGACTAGACATCACAGGCCCAGGGTATATATACTTCCTGTACACAGTCTCTGAGAAGAGGAGATCCAAAAACAAAAACCTCTTTGAATGCTCTGTAACCCAACCAAAGATTTCTAGTAACATTTCAAGCCTCCTCGAAAAGGAGCCGTGGTTTTTCCGCCAGTCGGTTTTCCACGTAAAAACTCTTTGATTGTTTCCCGTCTTAACAATGTTATCTAAATGTCATTATTATTCATCAATAGATATTTGTTTGGTTCAATGTTATGATATTAGAAAATATCAATGCTATCCAAATTATTTTTGTTTAGTTGAAAGTTATTGACATTATAATGATAAATTGACGGTGTTATCTTGAGATGTCGTACGATTTGGGGTGACATCTAGATGTCAGCGTGTAATGATATTTTTATAATTAATTATAATATTATTTAAAGATGTCATTAAATCAAATAATTATTTTTTGAAGATAACATAATATAACATTGAGATAACACTAAACCAAACACCCCAAAATATTATAGTTGTGATTCTCAATGTGCAAAACTTAGGAAAAAGAGTTGTACTATCATTTTATCTTACATCAGTTATGCAAGGCAGAAGAAGCAACAAAATTAGTTATTTTATTAATAAATTGGAATAATTACTTACATGCCACACAATTTAATTTTATTTATGTATTACTCATCCATTCTTAGTTAATTATGCTATGCACACTCAAAAATATTATAAAATTTTATATATACATATTTTAACTTATTTCTATTATAATGAGTAATCATAATTTTTTAATAATCTAACTATATTACAAAAAATCAGAGCCGTTCATCATATTATTTTAAGAATATTTAAATATATTTTGAGTGAAAAATTCTAAAACCTTAATATTTAGGTGGCGGCAAAGGAAGGAGATATCCACAATGTGAATTGATTTTAGGACAAATCAGTGCTTTAGTGTGGTATTGAGAAAGAGAAAAATATGTATCATTAAGAGTAAAATATAATTTTAATAATTTACTAACAGAATTTTTTTTTTAAGTTGATTTTGATTAAGTTTTAACTCAAACATGTGTATATAAGATTTTATAATGTTTTGAATGTGCATAACATAATTAACTAAGAATGGATGAATAAGACATAAATAAAATTAAATTGTGTGACATATTGGTAATTATTTTTAATAAATTTATATATATATATATATATATATGTAATTTTATGTATCTTAAAAGTACTTAAAAAATTAAGGATCTCAGGCGGTAAGCGGCACACGGGCGCGCATCATCACTGCACGTTTCTGCACAGGAGACTCATATAATGTCATAAGATATAATTTTAGTTGACTGAAGATAAATAGTAAAAATAGGGGTAATGCTAACAAGAATCACATGATTTTGACCATCCTTTACTATCATCCGTCGCTGAATCCCGATCACCGATCCCTCCCGTTTATATCTTCGCTTCCCTCTTCTCATTCTCCTTCAAGTCTTTTGCAGCAGCCCGAGAGAGAGAGAGAGAGAGAGAGAGAGAGAGAGAGAGAGAGAGAGATGGAAGTGGTGGTGCCGGTGCAGGACTTTCACTTCGACAGAGCGCTGACGAGCCCGTACGTAAGCGTGCCGTCCAGCCCGAAGCGGTTCGGCGGCAATCTCTTCGACGTCTGCTACCACTACACCAGCGCACCCAACAGCCCCACCGCCGCTGCCGCAATCTATAAATCCTTCCGCGACACTGCCGCCGCCAGCGGTGGCGGAAGTTGCCGTTTGTCGGTCCCCTTCGATTGGGAGGAGAAGCCCGGGACCCCCAAATTCCACATCGCCGGCGACGCCGGTGATGACGACGACGACGATTTCGATTTCGCCTTCGACTTTAGCGGGCGGCTCGAGAAGGGCGCGCCTCCACCGGAGTTGACAGCCGCCGATGAATTGTTTGAACAGGGGAAAATACGTCCACTCAAGGCTCCTCCTCTACTTCATGTGCCAGTCGCAGAACGGCGAAGCGGCGGCAACATCTCGCCAAGGTCGCCAAAATCTCCGGCGAACTCCGGCCGGCGGCGCGTCGGAAAGGATTTTGATTCGTTCGCTAGGGAAAGAGGGAGGGATCGGACTCCCTGCTCGCCCTCCATGACCTGTTCCAGGAGCCGAAAGGGCTCGAGATCTCTCTCTCCTCTTCGATCTGCGCCTCAGCATGCTCATCCTCCCATGGCAAACACTATGTGCTCCGGCAAGGACGGCAACGTAGGCGACAGCGGAAGCCGGCGGTGGCGGCTGAAGGATTTGCTCCTCTTCCGCAGCGCCTCGGAGGGGCGAGCCACCGGAGACAAAAACAGAGACCCTCTGCAGAAATTTACGATCTCGCCGCCGTCGTGCTCTTCGTCGCTATCCTCGCCGAAGATTAAAGGCCTCTGCGGGGAGGATTCGAGGAACACGAGTTTCCGGTCGGTGGACGGCGGCCGATCAGCCCGACGAGGGAGCGGATCGGGGACCGCCTCGCCCCACGAGAAGCATTATACGGAGAACAGAGCGGCGGAGAAGGAGCGGAAGAAGAAGACGGCGCTGCCGTATCGGCAGGGTTTCTTCAGCTTCTTCCGCATCGCTCCGGCCAGCAGCAGTCACGCCGCCAAGGGATTGGCTGGCGAGTCGTCCGACCGTCGAAGGTTCTGAGATGGTGTTACCTTGAATCCCTGTTTCTTCGTTTTACTGTGTATAAAATCGTACGCTTCCTTTGTTCGCATGTTTTTTTTTCGTTTTGAAGAAAATTTTACTTTCTTCTCAGATTTATAGTGAATTAATGAATTCTTCCCCCTGTTTCGTTCAAGCTATTTTTTTTTTAAATATTTTTTATATTTAATAGATTTTTTTTTTAATATTAAAGAGTATGTAAATTGTGAAATAAAATTAATTCTAATATTGATATTTACGTTCAATGTGAAATAAAATTAATTTTTATAGTTAAAATTTGTGCTGAATAAAAAAAATACTACGAACTAAACGAGCCCACGATAAGCTCTTGGGAGTTAAAAGTTTCCACAAAATATCAATTACATAAATCTAAAAACAAGTGCAATTAATTAGGGCTAAGAGAGAGAAAGAGGCCTCCTTAGGAATGCCACTCGAGAAAGGGATGTGTTCGACTTTGACGGTAAAAAAGTGGAGGCAAACAGAGCAGATGATCAAAGCTGAATAGCCAAACTATCATCAACCAAAGGGAATAATTTCTTATTTCTATTTTTATGAAACACTCTTTCTATCATAAATATGAGTATTTATAATGAAGATAGAATAAATAGAAATAGATGCTAGTCATCGTATCGTACGAACATGACTATGAAGCTAAGTGAAGGGCAATTATGGGCAAAGATCCTTGTTCGATAGCCTCAGATACACTATTGTCTGTAATTGTTCAACTATCCGCTTATTGACTCAATCCTGTTAGACTCCTTTTGCTGTTTGAGAGCTCTATTTAAAAGACAGTTAGTAAATTAAACCTAATATCATTTATATATCAAGTTGTGCTGTTGTTACGCATTCTGCCCTCAACATACATGACTAAATAGAGTTACAATTTAACTATATCATAAACAACAATGATAGTAGAATAATTATTACAATATATTCATACACATATATATATATATACGATATTTTTTCAAAATTATAAAATATAATTTGCCGTCTTGGTAATTATCGCATAAAACTATTGTACATAAAATCTAAATAGGGCATAAAATAAAAGCCACAATTGTCAATCTTATTGTGTGTTAATATTGTTATGTAATTTTTGATTAAGAGGAAATTTAATCTCTAACTCCACTTAGGATTAGTTGAACCTACAAATACACTGATAAATTTAATTTAAAAAATAAATCACATAAAAGAAAGCTCAAATAAAACAGGCATTTCCAGTGGAGAAAGTTATTTCAAGTCGATTTTGAATTGACCTTACTCAAAATATAGTTTGATTTAGTTCGAAATTATATGTATAATATAAATAATTTTAATAATATATATATATATATATGACATGTTATATGTAACTTAACTTGTAGTTTAGTGGTAAAGTGGAGAATCTTGTGCGTCTTCTGCTACCAAAACTCTATCATTTTATTTCATTAATAGTTTTATATTTTGCAAAAAATATTTTACTATTAAATGCTTTAATGAGTGATTCAAAGTTTATGAAAACAAAAAGTAGTCATTCTTTGTGAGATAATGATGGTGTCATGTGGACCACTAAGATTAAGCTCGATAGGAAAGTATGAAAACTCATATGCAATATAAAAAATGACATACATATTTACGTAAAAAAATCATAAAATCTAATCACCAAGTCTTATAAACAATAAACAAGCCTAAATTCTTAAATTATATAGTAAATGATGTGTCTTCAATAGCCATACATCACATGTAAATCTTCACTTCCATAGTTGCCCGAAAATTATTTGGTTAATTAAATATTGCTGATGTAATTGTTCATTTGTCTCAAGTGATTTAGAATTTATGAATTTGCATCAAGAAACCTCACTTTTCGGTACATTTATATCAAAGTCATGAGTCGACTTCTTACATTATTAGTAACAGTCTTGTTTGATTCTAATATGTTTTAGAGATATTGTAGGGATGCTTTAAATTTTTTTTTTGATATAAATATAAAAATATTATTTTAATATTATGATATGATATAATATTATTTTATTATTAAAAATTTTATTAAATATAAAATAAATTTATTTTTATGATTGTGAGTTATATAATATGTGGATTAGTAGTGTTCATCTAGTTCATTAAGGAAGGAGCTGTTTGGGCATTGAAAAATCTCAGATGCGAATCATATTACCATCATAATTTTGAAATATGATAAAAAAAAATTATGGTCTACATGAGTAAAAAAAAACTAACTTCATTTTATTTGAATTTATATATGAAATAAAATAATATAAAATATTAAATTTTTTTTGAAGAAATTTGAAGGCTTTTTGGTCCCTAACCAAATGAGTCAAAATTAACGAGATTAATTTAAAAATTAAGTTGCATTCAAACTATTTCATATTTTCTTAAAGTTCAACTGCTAGAGTTATTTTAGTATGAAAGTCGTATTATTAAAATCCTTGGTGCTGCATATTCTCCTAAAAATTATTTAAGAGATCGACTAACTTGCTCTAGCTTTAAGTCGTACCACTGTTTGCTTGGTTTTAAGCTGCTTAACTCACTTAAATTAGTTAAAAATAATAAAATATAACTTTATACATAAGTAAAATATTTGGATTAATGGTTCATCCACAAATTTTAAATATATTATGTTGAGGTACAAGGCAATATTCAAACTTGCATTAACACAGTAATTCAACTTTTTTTTTAGGGATAATTACCTACATGTCATACAATTTAGTTTTATTTATGCCTTACTCATTTATTCTTAATTAATTATACTATACACACTCAAAATATTATAAAATCTTACATACACACATTTGAGTTAAAACTTAATCAAAATCTATTTGAAAAAAAAAATTCTGTTAGTAAATCATTAAAATTATATTTTTACTCTTAATGATATATATTTTTCTCTTCCTCAATACCACACTAAAGCGCTAATTTATCCTAAAATTAATTCACGTCGCGGATGTCTTCTTCCTTTGCCGCCACCTAAACATTAAGATTTTAAGATTTTTACTCAAAATATATTTAAATATCCTTAAAATAATATGATGAACGGCTCAGATTTTTTGTAATTTAATTATAGTTAGGTTATTGAAAATTTATGATTGCTTATTATAATAAAAATAAGTTAAAATATGTGTATGTAAGATTTTATAATGTTTTGAGTGTGCATAACGTAATTAACTAAGAATGGATGGGTAAGACATAAATAAAATTAAATTGTGTGTCATGTAGTTAATTATTTTTTTTTTTATTCAGGGATAAAGGTTTTAATTTCTATGAAGAAGGCGAGGGTAGCCATGTAATTTCCCAACTTAATAAGATTTTTTTATCAGAAAAAAAAAAGATTAATGCCGACAGCAATAAATGGCACTTTTGGAATAGCAAAAGTACACTGACACAATAGAAGCTTTTTTGTATATATATATATATATATATAAATATAAACTAAAATTTCAAATTTCAAATTTTAATTCTAAATTCGTAAGTTTGCTTCTCAAAAAATATTGTTTTTTTTAAATCAAAAAATAATGCTTTATGACGACATAAGTGAAGCTCTTTCCTTAGGTTGCACTTGGGGGAGTTTTTTTTGTCATTATTTTTAAGCATTTAAAAATAACTCAAAATTATTTTCATTAATATTTTATATTATATATAAATTTAATATTAAAATTTAATTTTAAGTTATTTTTTATATAAATTTTTTATTTTTAAAAATAATTTTATTTTATATCGTAATATTAAATAATTTTTTCTGTCTCTCAAAAACATTTTAAGTATTCCTTAAACATACACTAGACAGGGACTAGGTAGCATAATTATTATCATAGCAAACTTCTAGAAGAAATTATAAGACTAAGCATAATTCTAGATAATAAAATTAATTATCAAAATAGGCACTCTATTAAAGACCATTATGTTTGAGTTGTGTAGCACGTCGTCCCAAATATAATGACTTAAATAATAACAATAAAATTGAGTTACTCGAGTGGCAAATGCTAAGATTATGTCTATTTCAGCTATAGCTTCTCACGATTTTTTCTTACAAGATGCCTCAATAAATTAAGATCATAATCTTATATATGTAGCCCATTAATATAATTTATTTTTTAGATATCTCTTCTCATCAAATATAAAAGCCAGCTAGAAGCTGTTTTTTGTACTTGTAATTTTTTTTTAACAAATTCCTCGGCCGATTAAAAATAGAAAGAAGATAAAACCCATAAAAATGAGGGTTCCAATCATGAAGATGGATAAACTATAGGCTATAGTAATTATTTCTATGTCATCATATGCATATATTATTTCTTAGTCAATAAATTATTTTAATCTCATATAAACTCTAAAACAATTAAGAAAATATATTAAAAAGGGCAAATATCACTTGGTCCCCCAATCACACTTGTGCATAAAATTGAAAACTCTCTTTTAGGTCTTGAATTTTATTAAATTTTTAATCTAATTCTTCTGTAAAATTTATCATCAATTACATATGAAATGAAATGTTTACACGTCTCTCCCCTTTATCACTCTCCTGCCTCGAGATCTCTTTCTCAACTGACTGTCATCACTGTCACAACCCAGCTATCCTCCTCGACTCTCACTGAATTATTTATAAGATATTTTTTATCATGCGATATCATATCTCTTTGCAATTTTGTGTCCAAAGAAAACCTACTGCTTCATCAACGATAAGGGAAAAAGGAGTAGATTGGCCTCACCTCCCTTATTTATAAGGACTTGAATGAATTTTTAAATTCATTTGAGAGGCTCAATTGAAATTTTACCGATGTTCTAGATTTAAGAAAATAATTTTTAAATTCATAAACCAACCTGATATTACAAAATCTTCAATTTTTGATATTAAATTCCTCTTTAAACTTTGATTTAACAAATGTGAGGCAATAGAATAAAAGTATAAAATATCTTGTGCGAAATTTGTTTCGTATCGAAGTCAATTTTAAAATTTAAAATATCTCAAAATAAAATTTACCTAATTGTTTATTTTTAAATATTACAAAAATAATTTAAAGAAAATCATTGAAATCATAGTATAAATTATAGTTAAATTCTTATTTGCTGAACAATTTTTTGTAGGATGATTTTCTATGATGGCCACGAGTTGTGATAAAATAAAATTTTCTCATTATTAAAACCTTCTCTAACTCCTTTAGTCGAACAGCCCTACTCGAATAGTCCTAGTCGAACAGCTCTTCAAGGAGATATCACTAGATTGTACTCTCTGTACTACTATGTCAACTCGGCAGCCCTACTTGAACAGCTCTAGTCGAACAGCTCTTCAAAGAGATATCACTAGATCGTACCCTCCGTATTACTATGTCAACTCAGTATTTAAGGTAGCATAGGGTCTACTGCTTAATTGTCATTTGCAGGAATATGTCTCATTCTCTTCAAGCTATAAATAAAGGCAGAAGATGAACCAAAAGCAGAGGAAGGAGAATCTCTTTCTTTCTCTATCTCTATTTCTCTTTTTTTTTTCTCTTGTACTTATTCTCTTATTCGGTCTTCATTTAGAGACTCTCAAGCTTTGTAAAAGAAGATATTCGATTAGTGGATTTAAATCGTCTAGACGACATCGTGGTTTTGCCCCCAGATATTCAGATTTTCACGTAAAAATTATCATCTTATTTCATTCTATTTTGACATATTTTTTATATCAATACTTATATTATATGTTAATAACATTATTATAACCGCACTATATAACATTATTATTTAAGGAATAATATAATATAATATGATAGTAATTGTCTTTTGCAATACAAATTTGATGAGAACTGTCAAACCTTCCTCTTCCCACAGTCAATCTAATTTTTAGTCTCACATAAAATTAAATATAAAAATCCAATTTTTATTACATACTATAATGTAATTATTAATTTATTTTAAATATTATTATAAAATTTAATATAATAAATTAATTTTATTTTGATTTATTGAGAGTTAGTTTTATGTGATTATGACATGAGAATCTACTTTGTTTAATAAGGGACCAAGAGAGCGATAAATAGGAGTTATTAACGATTCGATCTCTAGCAGATTCGATTTTAATTCAAGATTAAATTGAATGTTTTTTATTCGATTTTAATTTAATCTAAAGAATAAATGTGAAGAGATCAATTTGATCTCGATCCGAGCTAGATTTAGCTTATTTGTTATCGATTCAAGCTCATTCCAAGCTAAAATAGATTCAACTTTCGATTAATTTTTATTTTTTTAATCAAATTTTATGTATAAATATTATTTTTCATTCAATCAGCTTAAATTATAATCATTTCTCTTAATCTATTTAAAAAAATTAATTGATAACAAACATGATTTGAATATAAGTTATACAAAAAATTCTTATGAAGCCTTCTATTAGACTATTGCAAAAAAAAGTAGCATACTAAATTTAATTACATAATAATATTTGTTATTTCTTTTAAATCAATCTGATTTCAAGCCGTCTCAATTCAATGCTATATTGGCTCAATATCAAATTAAACATTTATTTCACGTTAATTAACAAATTTCAATTCTTTTCTAAAGAATCTCTCATGTATACAATATTTTTATCTCGAGTTTTTCTACTAAGTGAAGTGCCAACAAAATTAACGGATTCATGCGACATAAGAGTCCGACCTTAGGAACCCATTTGAAAAACATTGATACCTCAAGGTCCCGAATATAATTTCCTAACTCTCTATTGGGGTCCAAACTCAGAGAACTATTAAAATAAAATTCAAGTTTATGAATTTTCATGAAATATAAGTCCAATTTTAAGGATCATATGATACATACCTTTATAATTATCGTAACAAAATTTAAAATAATAAATAATACGCAAAAAAGCAGCCTCAACTACTTCCTTTCATAAAAGAGAGTAGAGCGCACTTTGAAGAGACTATAAATAAAAGCTTGTTTGCCTACTCGTAATTCCCTTAAACTATGATAAAGATTTGAACCTCACTTCACATTTACATAATAAGTCGCAAAGAATATGAAACTAACGTCAACCAAATTCTAGATTAAATTAATATGTATAAATTTACGAAGTTTTTGGGGGGAGATAGTACACAAAACGATAATAAAATATACTTCAAATTCCACGAGCAAAGACATTAAAAATTCTATCACGTGAATAATTCATAAATACAGACGGAAAAGAAAAAGACCCATAGGCTCGTTTGCAAATACGATAGACTTAGGTTGGCAAACATGAAAAATATGCAGACATAAGTACAAAATATGTCTATTGACATTTTCAGTACTACTAATTATCTTATTTAAATTAATTAATTTATTGGAATCTAATATATGCTGACTGCATCTAATAAAATTTGCATCAGAAATATGTATTTTAATTTGAAAAAAAATAGATTTAGTCTAAAAATAACTCAAAAGTGAATTTAGATTTTAATTTATTAGATTATTATATGTTCAGTAAATGAAGTAATCCATTTTTTATAATTTAAAAAATTAAATAAAAAATAATATATTGATTTATTATTTTAAACTTTGAAGTGCTTAGCAGAAGCTCTCTTTAATTTAATCCTACGCCAAACACCGCAGAAGCCACCAATCGAAAGCTCTGTTTTGTCTGTGCTGTGGCTTTTCTTCTATCCACCCCGTGAAATCATAAATTTACAAAAAAATTAAATTAAAAGAGGCAAACTATTTTAAATGTTCTTAGAATTACAATCTAAATAATTTATTTAACTCTAATGTTATATGAATAAATTATAAAAATTTAAGAAAATTACATAACTCGAGTACTTCACAAGAAATCACTCATTCTAGTGCTACTCCAGCCCAAGCACGCTTAACTATAAAATTTTTCATCGTTAACCTTACAGTTTTACTTCAAAAAATACATTTATCATTTAAGATCACGTTATTTATTTATACAGTTCAGGATCTTTTTTTCTGTTCGATGTGAGACGATTTATTTTTGTACCCCTCTTACCACTAATTATTGACCTAAAAGTCTATCAAAAGCTGCATTTTATCTCAGTATTTATTTCTTTTAGGATATCACTCGGCGATCACTCTCCTCTCTTTTTGATCACAGGCGGCACACCGTATAAATATATGATATTCTTATAAATACATAAAAGAATAAGTATTTTTATTAATTATTATTTTAAGAGAAAACTATTTTTTTATTATATCAAAAAATGGGGAGGAGCCTATTCTACTCATTTATTGCTTTTTCTGAAGGGAGAGTTATATATTTCTTAATTAACTATTTCTTGAGCTAAAACAATATTGGCTTCATTTAATTTAGATATATTTAATTCGTTTAATTATATTTTATTTATATGGTTTATACGTGCTATTTTATTTCTATTTCACCTTATTTCACAGTCAGTTTGTTTTAAAGACCGTTAATTTTGCTTGAAAATCATTCAAAAATTAAATCAAATTTTAAATCGAATTGAGCTTGATTCGATTTAAATGAGCCGACTAACAAATCATTTTTTGGCTTGAAAATTTTATCAATTTAATCTTGAGTTGGCATAGCATCGAATTGAGATGACTCAAAATCAGATCGATTAAAAAAATAAAAACTATTATATATATATATATATATATATA
>JAEMOT010001446.1:2487-70340 GCA_019297695.1 Apostasia ramifera | reverse complement strand
TATATATATATATTTATGTATGTAATTAGATTTAGTATATAATTTTTTTAGTAATCTACTAGGAGGCTTCATTAGACTTTCATTAAAATTTTCTCCGTACTTATTTAAATCATATTTATTACAAATTATTTTTTTATTTTTATTTTTGAATAATAGATCAAAACGAATAGCTATTGTTTAAGCTAATTGAATGAATAAATATATTTATACATAATATTTGAATAAAATACCAAAATTAATCGAAAGTCAGATCGATTTTAGCTCAGATCGAGCTTGAATTGAAAACAAATGAGCTAGACCCACCTCAAATCCAGATCGAATCAAACTCTTCTTGTTCATTCTCTGGCACGAATTGAGATCGAATTGAAAACTTTCAATTCAATTTTAAGCCGAAGTCAGATCGGCTCGAGATTGAATCGTTAACTGCCCTAATTTTAATACAATTGCTAACTTCATTTAATATTCTAAAAAAAAATTATATAATAAAAAACAATTTCTCATTATTAATTTATTTCAATTTTGACAAAAAAATTTCCAAACTAATGGCAAAAAATTTAATTACCAAATGGATTCTCGAGAGAAGTTTTTTTCGTCAAACAATTTAAGTAAGCAATTTGGACCTAAAAACTTTTTTTTTTTTTCCCAATTTGTTATTATTAAGATCAACCCCAAAAATTTTATAATAATTTATCCTTAAAAATATTATGTGGATTGCAGAAGTTATAGATAAAATTAAATATAATTTTCAGTTTACGATGAGCCATTTGTAGATTTAGGTACTGGAAGAAGGCAGTGGAAGGGAATCTGCAGACGGTCCAAAAAGGCATCTTTCGAGGGGGACAAGCACTGATGACGAATACGAGCCATTATTATTATTATTATTATTAGGAAAAATTTTATTTAGGGTTATAAGATTTAAATCTATAAATTTCAAAATATATCATCTATAAAATATATGCCTATAAAAAATATTACACAGAACATCGTAGTTCCTCTGTGAGAGAATCTGTTACGTATTTTTAAAATGATCAAAATACTCTTTATGTAATCTATCAATTTTCAACGTATGTTTCAACTGTTTTCAGCATCGCTGAACCCTGCCAGCGCAAGCCTGCCGAATCGAGTTGTTCGCTGCCGCGATGGAGGCTGCTTGCACCTGAGGACGCCCTGTGCGCAAGGATGCACACGCAATCACGAGCAGGCATAAGGGGGTGGCTACTTGTGCGCGCGGCAATCAGCTCGCTAGGCCGCATGAGCGGCCGTGAGCAACTGTGAGGGCGATCGCTTGCGTGCGCTCACCTCGGCCCGGCGGCTTGCAGTCGAGGCCGCGAGCGCAGAGAACAGCCACAAGGGCAATGGCGCAAGTGTATACGGATAAAATGGTAAATTAAAAAAAAATTATTTAATTTTATTTTTTTGGGATAAATTAACGGTATTTTAAAAGGAAAGTATTATGTTAGACATGATTAGAAGTTTTTTAGAAATAGTTAGGGCTCTAGTGAAATATATAATAATTGTCATGGACCTGTATGATATTTTAATATTTGTGGACTTTTATGACAAAGCACGCGTAAATCTTAAAGGCTTAAATAGAATTACTACTTCTTATTATAATAATAATTTTAAGTTTAATTTTGCTTGACTTTTGATTTTTTTTTCTAAGACGAAACATTAAAATCAATTATGATTCGAGATTAAAGCAAATCAAAACTTTTTAGCTAAGTTTTGAATCGAGTTAACTGTCTTGAGTTTTCTCCGGATTTAAAATAACAGTGTGAATTAACTTGGGTTGGGGTTAGTTCACCAACCAGACCTACCGAGTTGGGTTGTCCGATCGAAGCCTGACTGAAAATTTTTTGGAGCTAGATTGAAATCGAGATCGTCAACCATCGCTTGAAGGGGTAATTTGTGGAGGATCATAGAAAGATTGCCGCGAAAATTCGAAGAAAAAATTGTTTTTTGTCGGTGTATTCTTCTCCGATATTATTCTTCTATGATGTTGTGGTTGGAAATAAAATAAATCCAAAGGTCCACTTGAGGCGTGAGCTCAGCAGAAATAAAAAAAAATGATACTATTATTGATATGTAATCATTAAATTTTAATGGAGAAATGATAACATATATTATAGAAGTAATTACATCCAGCTCCTCATATAAATCTCTTATTCCAAGTAGATCTACAGTATCGAAATTATTCTATTAAGATCCCTCCCTTCTAAACATTATTTTCACGTGAATTCTTTATAATAAATTCTATTTCTTTTGCCATTAATGTAAAAAAAGTATATTTAAATATTTAAATATATTTTTTAATAAAAAAATATAACATGATGTTTTAAAATTGATGAAATATTTAAAAAGAAATAATGTGAAATAATTTCTGAATGAGAAGAATCTAAATAGAACATTTTCAGATTTCAATTTCATGGATCTATGTGGAATAAAAAAATTTACCTTAATTATATTAAAAATAGTAGATAAATAATTAGACTAGTTAATCCTTTGATTAAGCCCTTGCTAAAGGGCATCGATAAATTGGATTTGAGAATACTAATTCCAATAGATTATTATCATTAGAGTCTGTTTGTTTGTAAGATTAAATTTAACAAGATTAAAATTAAACTTAGATAAAAATATTTTTTTATTAAAAATTATGAATGATGTGAAATAAAATTAGTTATTATGTTGGGATATGTGATGAATGTGATATAAGTTAGTTATTATTTTAGTGATGTGTGTAGTATGTGAAATAAAGTTAATTTTTAATATTAAATTTTATGTGTGATGTGATATATCAGATTAAATTTAAACTAAGTTAACTTTTAACTTGGAGACAAATAAGACCTAAATGACAATTTTCTCAGACATTATTAATTCTTAAATTTACAACGTTGATCTGCGTCATAGATGAAGACCAAATCTACAGATTCAGTAAGTGCAAGGTCAAAATTAAAATAATAGTAGACCATTATCGTATTTACTTTAGATAATAATATTACGACAATTTGAAAGAAAACATGCATTTGGGGACTGTTTATAAGCAGTAATATAAGTATTTTAAAATATAATTAAGATAAAAATCATGAGATTAAGGGGGCATTTGATTCAAGTATAATGATATCTATAAATAATTTTGTATAAAATTATAAAATTATTGATCAAAAAATAATATTTAGAATATATAACAAAACACTAAGATAACAACGAATCAAACGCTCCTTAAGTAATTATTCATAATATCTAGAGAAAAAACACTCAAAAGAAAAAAATTTCATTATTTCACGCTAGTCGCTGGTCAATGTAGTTCAGTCCTACGGATTTCTGAATTTTTCCCATAATCCCGATACTGATATGAACGGATTTCAATAATAAATAAGCACAAGAGCAACACAATTCATGACTCGTTCCAAATCGATGAGAAGTCTACGAAAACCTTAGATAATTTTGCGAGTTTTTAGATAATCTGACTCGAAACTTCCCAGATATCATGAACTAGTGAATGTTAACGCTCTCTATATCATCATTTTATCCGACCTCCTTCGGTGTGCACTGAAACCCTAGTTCCAATGCATTGGTGGAAAGGGATCCATTCCAAGGTGCATGTTTCAATAGTTAGCGGTTAAATTCCTTCAATATAGGGTAGTAAGTGAGCATTTAATTCAATGTTATATTAATATTATGTAATTGTTATCTAAATAAAATAATTATTTGATTAGACGATATCTTTAATTTTTTTTTTTAAAATTATAAAATTGTTACTCAAAATATGATATCTAGATATCATGACATTTAAATAATATGGCATAACATCAAAATAACATCGAATCAAATGCTCCCTAAATTCTAGAATAAGATGTCAACCAAAGCTACAATGCTAATTATTGCACATCATAACTAAAAGACCCTAGTAGTCTACTCAAACTACTACCAGCATCATAACTAATTTTTTTTTTATTTAAAAATAAATAAAATAATATTTTATATCTCATACTACACAAACTTAAGATTAAACAGTCAATTTATTTCATATCCAACATAATTTTTAATATAATTAACTCTTTTTATAATAAAACATACACATTTTTTCAAAAAATTCAATAAAATTTTTCCAAATTATCTTTTTTTTCTCCAATTAAACAAAGCCTAGAAGTATAATAAAACTAAGCAAATATCAAAATAATTATCAACTTACAATATGGAGCTTATTTATATGGGGTTTACGTGGCGAATCACGATCGTCCACGAACTATTCTGAATCGAACAATGGTTGAACCCAACTAAATTAAGCCATGCTAGGCCAACAAGCCACTATCCCAAACCCCGAAGATCACAGAGGTGGTTTACGGTTGAGTCTGAATCACCTAGCTAATACTAAGAGACTATGTTTCTTCTAGTCTCCGCACGTAACCCATTTCCCAACGGGGTTAGCCTATTGAACTCATTCTCACAATATTTCTTCCAAGTTCCGACCCAACCCCTCCCTCAATGGTGTCAACCTGTTGAACTCCATTCCACACGAGATCCCTCGAGTTTCTTTCCCTATTCTAATGGAGTGTGCCTGTTAATCTTTCTTCCAAACCACGGTGCACTGATTTCTTCTGCAGAGTTTCAAATATTGCCAAGATGAATATCTTTCCTTAATGTACTTATTATTGTCATAATCAAGCAATCCTTCTCCAATATATTACCAATGTAGTTACAATCATAAACTGTGTGATCTCTCTGGTTGCATTCTCTTTGGTTTTTTCTCTCTCTTCTTGCAATGTTGCACTGAATCTCCTCCATAAAAAAAAAACCCAAGATCTTTTTACATGAAAGGATGAATCCTATATCACATATGCTGTAGAAAGAATTTCAAAATAAGAATGGGAAAACTATAAACAAAACTGACCTTGTAAAAGTATGAGCAAACAGATTGGTCAGTTTCACATAGAAGCATCCACCCTGCTAACCCGAACATCATATATTCTGATATTGACTTGATCAACAAATTGTGAGAGAGAACCATTCCTTGTCTTGCACAAAACAATCAACATTAAGCACACTTGACAATCAATATGATCTGTGAAGACCAAGCAGTGGTTTTTCTCTCTCCTCAACCCTTTTCCTTGCAGCTTCTCTTGCTCTCAAAGCTGAAGCTTCCTCCTTTGATATGTCTTTTGTTTTTGCATCATCTCGTTTTCTCTTGTTAACAACAATTGAAGACGGGGAACCTTTAACAGATCTCATGTGGTTTAAGGATGTCGAAAGCGATAAACTGGAAGCAGCCGATGTGGATGTCATCAAAACCTTCGATGATGGGAATGCCACTTCCTGTTTAACCCATTTCCCTAAAAAACCAATAATTCTGTTAATCCTTCGTAATATAACTGCAAAACAAAAAGCACAATGAATGGTAACATTAATGAGTACGCATGCTCATTTGCAAAAGTACCCTAAAACATGTTAATGACAAAATTATAGTTATTTGTTTGTGAGATTTTAGATAAAATCTCGCGGAACTTATGATAAAATCCCAAAGAAAATACTCCGAAGAGTTTTAGCAAAAAAAGAGATCCGCACTACTTACATTCAAGTTATTCAGAACATGTACAAAAGTTCTGTTACATGTTTGGACACACGAAGGTTTGACTAAAATTTTTTTTATTTAAATTGAATTACATAAAAGTTCAATTTTAAATTAATATCTCTTTGCATTGGTTATGAAGTTTTAACTAGACATATTCAAGAAAAATTACCTTGATAAATGTTTTATAAATAATATTCTTCTCGTTGATAAGACCAGAGAAGGTGCTAAGGCGAAACTTGAGTTATGAAGAAATATATTAGAATTTAAATTTTTTTTATCTTAGCAAATTAAAAATAGAATATATGAAATATAAATTTAGTCGAGATAAAAGAACTTGTAGTAGAGAGATGATAATTAATGTTCAAGTTATCAAGAAGAGCGAGCAATTTAGATATTTTAGATCAACTATCCAGAATAATAGTAAAACATATGATAATACTATTAGCATAATCCAAATAGGATAGATAAAATGGAGAAATGCATCTGACATATTGCAATAAAAAAAATATCACTCAAACTAAAAAGTAAATTTTATAAAACAGTTATAAAACCAACAATGTTATATAGTGTTGAATGCAGGCCTACAAAGCAGAAGCATACAAAAAAATAAGTGTTGCAAAAAAGAGAATTCTAAGGTAGATGACTGAATATAAGCGAAAAGACAAGATGAAAAAGGAGTATATCCGCAAGAAGATTATAATGCCCTTAATTAAAAATAAACTCTGAAAGAGTCGGCTTAGATCGTTTTGACATATAAATCGTAAGCTAATAAAAGCTTCAATAAAAAATTGGATAATTAAATTTTGCTCATGTAACAAGAGGAATAGGAAGGTTAAAAAAACACGGGAAGAAACTATAAGAAATAATCTTACATATTTGAAGCAAAATGAAAATTTATTATTAGATAAAATGCAATGAAAACAAAGGACTCATGTAGCCAAATCCACTTAGTGGGATAAAAGTTTGGTTTGTTATTGTTGTTGTTTGTGGGATTACTTTTAATTAAAGTAAAAGAAGTTTTGATATAAATAAAAGTATAAATATTATCCAGGTTCTCGAGATTGGGGGATAATATCACGCAAGTTCACGATTTCCAAAGTCTTTTATCTAAGTCCCTAAGTCTCAAAACAAATTTCAATTGGATCCCTAAGATCAACATAAATATTTCAATCGATTCTTTTTAATGAGTTCTCTTAAGTTTTCATCACAACCATAACAAAATTTATTTTTAAATCAAATTTATATTTTTAAAATGATAGAAATGCTCGTGTCGATGTAGAAAGAAGGAATGGGTGTATCGTGCTAAGCAACTCACGTGGCAGCATCGCCTTGCGCGTGCTTACATGCGAAGGACAACCCACACAATTGCCCACACGTACGACAACCTGCGCTATTTCAGCGTGCAAAGAAATGATAAAGTAGCCCGCACGCATGGTTGCTGCCATTGTGCGCGACATCACATAGTTGAGGATAGCAACGCTGCAAATGACTAAGAGAAGGGAAAAAGAGAATGGAAGACGGAGGGGATGGTAAAATAATAAATTTATAATTTTCTATTAGTTTTTTAATAGAATGTTCAAGAGAGAAATATTTTAAAAGCTCAAGGACTTAGATAAAAGATTTTGAAAAACGTAGACTTACACAATATTATCCCATAACTATAGAGACTTGGATGATATTTACCCTAAATAAAATATACAAACACAATAAACACACCTTTTTATGTCTACGCCCTTATAAATAGAGATAAATTGATGTGCATTTTCACACATTAATAAAATTAGACTTTTATATTTACACCAACCGCTTGAATAGTACTTAACCAAAATTGGGACTAATGACCATAGGATAGGGATCACAGAGGTACTATGTTTACAAAAACAAGCACATGAAGAAAACAAACACAAAACACTACAATCTTCGTGCGTGTATACTTACAAAATATATACATAATCTGATTTTCATTTTTATGCATAAATTAACTAAACATACATTAGCCTAATTAGATATATCATTTACCTAAACTGCTTGAATAGTATAAACAAGAATTGGGATCGTAATGATATCCACTAGCCAAGTTGTAGTAGTATCCTGAAGCAGCATCATATTCCCACTCTGCAAAATAATCATAACAATAATATTAAGAGCAAGATAATGCCCATAACGAATAAACAAATAATAACAAATGCAATGCTATTGCTTTATGATCCCACAGAATAAAGAATAGTATAACATCAATGAACAACACAACCAATAAGTAGCTAAGAATTTCGGCAGGACAAAAGTAGGGGTGTTAAAAATATCCGAAACTCGAAACTTGCTCAGAACTTGTTTAATTTTTGAATCTACTCAAAATCGGTTAGAAATTTTTGAATCGAATCATGAGCTAGTGACTTTGGCTTGAAGTTCATTTCAAGCCGATTTCAAATCGATTTCAAGTTAGCCCTGGCTAGCTCAAAATATGATTCGATTTGGCTCAAAATTATATGTAGACCTAAATAATTTTGATATAATATATATAATGTTATCATATACAAGTTAACTTAGTGGTTTAGTAGTAGAGTGAAGAAGTTTTAAGCTTATTCTCTCCAAAGTCTAGGGATCAAATCCCGTTGGATACATAATATTTTTACTCTTTTTACAATTATGAGCCGATTCGAATTATGATTCGAGAAGACTCGGAATCGAGTCAATTTAAGCTGAGCTAGCTTGAATCATGTCCCATTTTGATTTCGGACCAACTTCGAGCCAAGTTAGGCTCAAAATTTTCGATTTTGAGTTGCCTTCAGCTCGCTCGAAATCAGTCCGATAACAACCCTAGACAAAAGTAAATGTTCCGTTGAAAATTTTCTTCCTAGAGATTATCTGCATATAGATCAGAACTGACATAACATATAAAGTAAATATAGTCAGGGGTAACTAGACCTCCAGATGAAGCTGAAAAAACTGATTTATCAGGAGCGTTATCTTGCAATGCTGTTGAGTTGCTGATTGATTTGTGGGCTTCACGGAAAGTTTTAATATCCTTCTGATAGCTATTTTTAGCTTTCTGTAGAAAAAACAAATGCAATGAAGATTTGAGTATCTGATAAACCTCATAAATATGGATCTACATAAGAAAACTATCAGCAAATATAAAAGTCCGTGTATATGAATTATGAAGACAATAGTTCATAAATAAGCATTCAACAAATAACACATTGAATCAGCAAAAATAAAAGTACAGACAAAAAAGGACTAGACAGATCAACAACTTTTACCTCTTCTATTTTCTCAAAGGCTTTCACTGCTTCCTTCTGTTCCTTGTCCTTCTCAGCACTCTCCTTTTGCATTTTAGAAAGCCTCTTAGCAACATTGTCCTTGTGCCGCTGACCTAGCTCATGGGTCCTGATGCCCACTGGGTTGTTGGCTATATAAATTTTGCAGAAATCACACCATTTTTTCCCCTGACTAACCCAATACTACAAATAAAAACAACGATTCATCAGGGTAGCCAACATTAACGAGAAGAATCTCAGTGATATCATTCTTGCTGTGCAAGGAAGATAGCTAATTGCGATTAGAAACAAAAGCAAACCATCAGCTGAAGGGTACAGCAGAGCACAAGTGTACATTCTTCAGTTAAAAGTAAACTTCGATTCACAACTATTTCACCAAACAAATTTAGAAAAAAAAAGAAATTTAGAAAGCTTGGACATATAACAAAAGAATGTTCAAACTTAAATAAGACAAGAAAAGTATGAGAGGAAATGATGGCGGATATACTGTGCAAACTTGCCTTCCCAGCTTCTATCAAAGCAAGCAAACAAGACTATGTAAACATACTTTAATTTACAGGAAACTTCATCTGGAAACATAGCCTCGTGAGCGTGGATTTTACATAAAGGGATTGCAATTATTCAAATAAACAGTCGTAAGAGTGACTATAGAATTCCTTGAAGCTTAAGCCTCATAGAATTCTAAACATATTAGGTCACTTTGGCACAATTCAATTGTTGAAGAAACCAATAACCATTAACTCTTCAAAATTAATTTGTTAACTAATAGTGGCTATTGTATGAAAGTAAGGCTCCTAGTGATACGACAGCTTTTCAAATACCTTTTCTTCTCCCTTGTCAAGTTATATTGGGGATAATTCTTTCCTTTTTTGCCAACTTTTCAATTGGTTGCATATGAATACTGCCCAATTCAAGAAATCGTGTGGAGATTGCCGATAGCACAAATTCTTATCATGGAACTGGATATTGGTTGAATGGCAGCTAAAGTAATCGAGTCAACTAGTCATTATGTCGGGTCTACTCTCATGGGTCCACAGGAAAAAGGGTTCCTGGAGTTATGAAAGAAGTTTTAGATTCATATTTATTGGTTGAAAATGAGAACTGAACTCTATGAGGTCAAATCTCCTATTGTTATACAGTAGCTCAGTAATAAAGTTGTTGATTGTTAACTGGCTAGTCATAGCTTCAAATCCTATTAAGTGCCTTTGCATATCAGACATTAATTTTCTTCAAAACTTTTGTGTATACTATCTCTATATGGTTGTTATAATTTCACACCAAGAAGGTGACAAATACAAATTTTGACCATAGGATATGATATTATGACTTTACTTTGTAATTGAATTACATGGGAAGTCTTCAGTACTGATTCTTTTTGTACTACTTAGGCAGTATTCACAAAAAGTCTATTATGGCTATCACTACACTCTCTATAGACAAATGATTTGAGTCTACCCACTATTTGCATAACAGAAAGTTATTTTCTTCAAAAAATTTTGTATATTATTTCCATCTGGTTGTTATACGTTCTCACCAAGAAGTTGACAAATACAATTTTTAACCATAAGATGTGATATTATGGCTTGGCTTTTGTAAGCCAATGCTAGTAGAACCTTAATTAAGGAACAAAATTGTACTTGCATGTAAATGTGAATGAATCAATATTCCTGCAGGCCACAATTATGCTCATCACAATAAAGTGATAAATGATTAAGATTTGGGTTTGACATATTATGGTTATGGATAACATACCACAAGTGCCAAAATCAAAATCATGAAATAGATATGGATTTCCAACAACCTAATGACAAAAACCATGACTTTGAAGAATTAGAATGGGTCATATCATTTATTGCTTCTCAAGAAGCTAAACCATGCAACAGATTTCTTGCTCCAACAACCCTAAAACTCTTGTTTCTAATAAATTAAGCCCCAATCCAATGATACATAAATTGCACGTCAAGATTGCCCTATCACTCTATCAGCCAGGCACCAAAATTACCAAGTAATTAAAAGAAAACAAGCGATATAAAAATCTTCCACTTTTCCGCACTGTTTCTGATTCTGTAGAGGTTTAGTAGCAATTTCGCAGCAGAGTGCCACAACGATGACAAGAACATCACAAACTAACTGAGAAAATGTGGAAAGAGGAAACTAACAATGGTTTTGCTTCCACTAAACACCACCGCACTATAGGTCGACAGAGTAGAAGGTCTGAGTACTTTTCGTCGTAGGAAAAACATGAAAACTGAGGACAAACATCGTTACCTACAGAACTAGACAATATTGAAGTAAAAAGGAAGCCCTAATCAAACAAGAACGGATCTAAACAAGTATGTATATAAACACGTACATGGAGGGAATCTAGATATGGAAGGGCAAACAAATTACAGACAGAGAATTAAGATGATACCTCCGTCATCTTGGGAAAGGCGTCGATTCCACTTGGGATGAGTTGAGATCCCAAAAGAGGACTTCTTCGAGCTGCGTCGGAGGACCTTCTCTTTTGCAAATTCACCTGGGAAATTCGCCGAAGATTTGGCTTCTACGAGAACGAAGAGCAACGAGTAAACGATTTGAGCCCGAGGTCGCCCGGACGAGAACCAGACGAAGTAGCAAAATCTTTTTTTTGAAATAAAAATATTGGCTACTCTTTTTTTTTTATGGAATAAAATATTGCCTACGCTTCCAAGCAAGGTTTTAATTTCTTTTGGGATAATTACACCACGTTCTTAAATTTAACACATTAATAATACACAAATTCATATTTTAAAATTATAATATCACTTGAAGATTTAATAAATTATCAAATAAGTTATTTTTTAATTTTTTATTATTAATTTTTTTTTTTAAATTACTATTATACCTCTTAGCCGCTCTCTCTTCTCTCAACCTCTCTCATCCCGATCCCCGCGCATGGGCTGCGACCCACAGGCGGAAGAGCGACGCCAGCGTTGTCGCCGACGGGTCGCTTGGCAGTACGTTTGCGCAGGGATCGGGAGGAGAGAGAGAGGCGACCCGTCTCTCGCCTCCCGATTTCCACGCACGTGCGCGACCATAATTTTAAAAAAAATTTAATAATAAAAAAATAAAAAAATAAAAAAAAATCATTTGATAATTTAATTAAACTCAGGAACTGATATTATAATTTTAAAAATATAATTTATGCGTTATTAAATGTTAGACTCAAGGATCTGAATGTAATTATCCCATTTCTTTTTTATAAGAATACAAAAAAACTTTTTATAGAAAGGTTTTAATGTTTAAATGCGATTACATGTGATTAAAACTCTGAATATATTTAAATTTTTGATACTATATATTAACTACTAAAATTTTATAAAAATTATAAAATTTATTATATACATATCACAAAATTGATATATAATTTTTATATAATTTTAATAATAAATATATAATATTAAAAATTTAATATAAATATATAAAATAAATACATTTTAGTGACTTATATGCAATTATCCCTCATTTTTCAATAATTTGATTTTGTGTCGACTTGAGTCGGGATTGATCGATCGCAAATTACAAAAATTGTAAGGGGCGTTTAGTTCAATGCTATCTTGATATTATGTCATGTTATTTAAAAAAAAATTATTTGGTTTGATAATATCTTAAGATAGTCTTTTAAAAAATTATAGAATTGTCAATCAAAAGATGATATCTGTATGTCATGATATCTAAATAACATAACATAACATTAATATAGCATCGAACCAAATGCTCTAAATGTTATTCACTTAGCTCTTATACTCCTCGGAATACTTACCTTATTATTATACTTTTACCCTTTTTTTCAATATAAATTTTCAAAATAATTGTGTTTCAAAAAAAACTACAACAACAACAACAATCAAGCCTTAATCCCACTAGGTGGGGTCGGCTACATGAATCCTTTGTTTCCATTGCGCCCTATCAGTTACCAAATTCTTATCTAAGTCTAAGTAACTAAGATCACTCCTTATAGTTTCTTGTCATGTCTTCTTTGGTCTCCCTTTTCCTCTTTGTACATTGGCAAAATCCAATAACTCAATTTTTCTAACTGGAGCTTCAATCGGCCTACGATTTAGATGTCCAAACCATCTAAGCCGACTTTCTCTAAGTTTATCCTCAATTGGTGCAACACTAAATTTCTTTCGGATATACTTATTTCTCATTCTATCCTTTCGTGTATATCCACACATCCATCTTAGCATCCTCATTTCTGCAATATTTATTTTATTTGTATATTTTCTCTTTGCAGACCAGCATTCTGCACCATATATCATCGCGGGTCTTACTACAGTTTTATAAAATTTACCCTTGATTCTGGATGAGATTTTTCTCTCGCACAATATGCCAGAAGTATTTCTCCATTTTACCCATCCTGCTAATAATGTTATTATCTATTTCGCCATTATTTTGTATAATTGATCTAAAATATCTAAAACGCTCACTTTTCTTGACAATTTGATCATCAATTGTCACATCTCCAATATAAGTATTTCTTTCTTGACTAAATGTGCACTCCATATATTCAATTTTTTATCTACTGAGATGAAAACTTTTAGATTCTAGAGCATTCTTTCAAAGTTCTAGTTTCACTTTAGCTCCCTCTTTAGTTTTCTCAATAAGGACAGTATCATCTGCGAAGAGCATACACTAAGGCACTTCATCTTGGATATGTCCAATCATGACTTCCATAATCAAAGCAAAAAGATATGGACTTAAAGCCGAGCCTTGGTGTAATCCAACTGTAATAGAAAAAACCTTAGTCAAACCTCCTTGTGTCCGAACACATGTAACAATTCCTTCATACATGTCTTTAATAACTTGAATATAAGCAGTGCAAATTTCTTTTTTTTTAAACTCTCCAAAGTATTTCTCTTGAGACTTTATCATAAGCTTTTTTCAAATCAATAAAACCAAATGTAGATTTTCCTTTCTCTCCTTAAATTTTTCCATTAAGCTTCTTAATAAATGAATGGCTTCTATAGTAGATCTACTTGGCATAAAACTAAATTGATTCTCTGATACTTTAGTATTATGGCATAACCTTTGTTCGATCACCCTTTCCCAAAATTTTAAAGTATGACTCTTTAATTTAATTCCTCTATAATTGCTACAATTTTGTACGTCGCATTTATTCTTATAAATAGGTACTAATATACTCTTTCTTCATTCATTTGGCATTCTTTTAGTCTTTAAAATCATATTAAACAATCTAGTGAGCCAAGAAATTCTTTCATCTCCTAAGCACTGTCAAATATTAATTGGGATATTATCTGGTCCTACTGTTTTTTTATACTTCATCTTCTTTAAAGCTTTCCAGACTTCAGCTTTACTAATACATCGGATGTAAGAGTAATTTTTACTTTCTTTTAGGGTGCTGAATTCTGTAAGATTAATTGAATTTTCACAATCTTCATTGAAAAGCTCTTGAAAGTAACTCATTTATCTATTTTTGATATCTTCTTTCATGAAAAGTACTCTTTGATCTTTATCTTTAATACATTTTGTTTTAATTAAATCTTGGGAGATTTACATATAGAACACTGAATTCATCACAAATTATATATTTCACCATCTTTTAGTAAATATTACACATATCACACTCTTTTTATATTTCTATTGTTACAATAGAAATGTAAAACTCATAAGCAGAGTATGATATGTGTAATATTTACTAAAAGATGATGAAATATATAATTTGTGATGAATTCAGTGTTCTGTATGTAAATCCCCCTTAAATCTTTAATTTTTTTATCTCTTGCCTTAGCAATCCTATATAATTGTCTTTCTCCTTCTTTAGTATCTAGCTTCTTATATAAATCCTCAAGAGGCATATTTTTTGCATTGCCTACTGTTTTCTTAGATTCTCATCGAGCCACTTTAATTTCTCCCACTTATCCTTATTTTTATTTTTAAACTAATCTCTATAATAAATTTTCTTCTCCTTAATTTTTTCTTATACATCATCTTTCCACCACCAAGTATTTTTATTATTTAGAATCATTCCTTTGGATTCTCCCAGCACATCCTTCGCCATCTTACGAATACAGTTAGCAACTGTCAATCACATTAGATCAGTATCCCCGTTAATATTTTATTGCCTAAGTTCTAGAACCTTCTTCTTAAATATACATTTGTTCTCATTTTTTAGATTCCACCATTGAGTCCGAGGATAAGATTTTGACTTATTATTTCTTCTTCAATACTTTATCTTGGAATCTAAAATCATTAATCAATGTTGGGTAGTCAAACATTCACTTGGAATGACTTTATAATCTTTACAATCCGAGCGATCTCGTTTCCTTATAAGAAAATAATCAATCTGAATTCTTGAAGTTCTATTCTTGTACGGGATAATATGCTCACTTCTCTTCTTGAATAAAGTATTAGTAATTACAAGATCATATGCTGAAGAAAACTCTTAAATAGTTTTACCCTCTTCATTTATCTTTCCAAAATCATATCCACCATGGATACCATTAAATTCCTCAGCAACACTTCTAACATGTCCATTTAAATCTCCTCCAATAAATAATCTTTCCTCCTGAGATATCTCTTGTATTAACTCTTCCAAATCATTCCAAATTTTTTCTTTTATGCTTGCATCTAAGCCTACTTGAGGAGCATACACACTTATAATGTTAATAATCATTCCATTGATTATAATTTTTAAAGTCATAATTCTATCACAATTTCTCTTAACTTCCATTACGTGATCCTTCAAGCTCTTATCCAGAATTATACCCACTCCATTCTTGCTTTTATTCTTACCAGAGTACCAAAGTTTTAAACCTAAGCCATCAATTTCCTTAGCTTTCTTTCCAACCCATTTGTTTCCAGCAGACATAAAATATTAATCTTTCTATGAACTATAATATCCACCAACTCCATTAGCTTGCCCATCAGGCTGCCTATATTCCAAGTTCCTAATCTAATCCTACTGACTTGAGTTCTAGTATGATGGACTAGCTGCTTTACCCGCATCCGTCTATGATGTGGGGACCCTTGCTCACTTTTCACTACACCCGGGCGCTGATGCAGCGGTCCTTGCCTATTTTTCACTGTATTAAGGCAATACAGCGCATCGCTTCCAGGGAACGCCCTAGCTTTAGCGCAATTTTCTAAAGGATTCATGTCATGATTGATTCGACAAATTTTACGTTGGCTGACTGCCTAACGCAACCCTCCGCGTTTCTCATCCAGGACTTGGGACCCGGCAACGACGCGTTTGTGTTTCAACAAAAACTAATAAGATATATTTAATGGAGCATTTAGTTAATTATTATTTTAATGTTATATTATATAATTTAGATATCATGAAATTTAAATATCATTTTTAATTAATAATTATATAAATTTATAAAAAATTATTTATAAATATCATCAAATTAAATAATTATTCTTTAGATAACATAACACAATGTCAAGCTAACATCGAACCAAACACATTTATTGTCCAGTAATATAAACTTAGGGACAATTACACATATGTCATTAAAATTTCAATATCATATGTTGTCCATAAAAAATATATTTAAATTGAAAATTTTATCATAACATGTTATAATTTTGTGGCATAAATTGTGTATGAATTATAATTTTTATATGACTTTTATGGCCAATATATGATATTAAAAATTTGAGTGTAATATATAAAATATTAAAATTTTAGTGATATATATGTAATTTCTCTAAACTTATATATAAACTAATTATATATATATAATATTTTATTTAATAAAGATTATAAATTTTATATTATTTCTAAATAAAATCTTATAATATTTAAAAGCCTGAGTTCTAAAATTATAATTTAAAATCTAAAACACTAAATTTTATGTTTAAATTATTTTTGCATCAAAAATTAAATGTAAAATCATAAAAAATAAAAATTTAAACTCTAAAATTTTAGTTTTAATAAATTAATTATATATAAAATTTACTTTAAATTAATAAGATAAATTTTTTATTATAAATTTATGAATTATATATAATAAAATAAAATTCATAAAAACGTACCAATAATTTATTTTAAAAGTGACTGATTAAATATATAATTTTATTAAATTTTTGTATTCTAAGTCTGTTTGTTTGTAAGATTAAATTTAACAAGGTTATAATTAAACTTAAATGAAGATATTTTTTTATTGAAAATTATGAATGATGTGAAATAAAGTTAGTTATTATGTTGGGATATATGAAGAATGTGATATAAGTTAGTTATTATTTTAGTAATGTGTATAGGATGTGAAATAAAATTAATTTTTAATATTAAATTTTATGTGTGGTGTGATATGTCAGGTTAAAATTAAACTAAGTTAATTTTTAATTTAGAGACAAACGGGGAATATATTTTGGGTAGAACTATAATTTTGGATAAGAAAAGGAAAATAGAAGAGTTAATAATAAGCTGAAGTCCTAAACGCAAGAATTATTATACAATATGTTCAAATTTTATAGAATTAGAGACAATAATAAATTTATCCTTTATATATATTCTTGAGGTAATAAACTCTTGCACGCCATATACATTATATAGAGAACAAATAATTTAATATTATTTTAATATTATATTATATTATTTAAAAAAATAATTATTTAATTTAATAATATATATAAATAATTTATAAAAATATATAAAATTATAATTTAAAAATAATATTTTAAATATCAAAATATTTAAATAATATGATGTCATATTAAAATAACATTGAGAGCACTTTAAATTATTTCACATAAGCCATTTGGTTTTAATTTTTGACTCTATTTAGTTGGAGGAAAAAAAAATAATTTAAAAATTTTTTATGAAAATTTTTAAAAATATAAGTATAATGTAAAATAAAATAAGTTATTTATATTAAAAATTATATTAAATATAAAATAGAGTGAATGTTTAATATTAAAATTTATGTAGAATGAGATATAAAATAATTTTAAATTTTTTTTTTAAAAAAAATTAAGCTTTTAATCATAGTTAAAATTAATCATATTTTTTAACCTATTACCAAACGAGAGTTTTATTATCATTTTAACCCTTGTCAAATAATGTATTAAAGGACTCATCTATTTTCACAAAAGCACTTAAGTGGTGACTCATATATTTAGGCTTGTGCATTCGGTTTAATCGGTTGGTTTGGTGATCAAACAAAAAAAAAAATTTCGGTTTTAAATTTAATGAAATCAAATCAACCAAATTAGATTATAAACCAAACCAAATCCATCAAATAAATATTGGTTTGATTTGGTTTGGTTTGGTTCGGTTAAAACTATATTTTTTTTATCTTAATTTTTTTTAATCTTCTTATAATGATATTAAATATTACTATATTAATATTTAGATAACAACTTTAATATAAGAGTAATTTAGCATGATAAGTAATTTAATTTAATAACTCAATTGCATCACCAAAATAAACTATCAAAAAAATAAGAAGAATTCAGAAACAATTGCATACATCATTACATCAACATCATAGTATAATTAAAATTTTAAAATTTATCTATTTATCAAAAATGTTGAATATGTTTTCAAGTTTTTAGACTGTCTCCATTGTAAGGATTTATTTTAATTATTACACCTGAAAAAATACACTAAATAATTAGCATGCAAATACACTATAAAAATACAAAAATATGCATATGTATTATCAGTTCAATAGATTCAAAGTCAATACTGTAAAACTACTATAATATAACTGAACCAACTCAACCGTAAAATCATATTTATACGTGAGTTATTTAACAATCAGTCAATTCGGTCGATTTAGTTTCCAAACATGTGAAATCGAACCAATTAATCGAAATACTCAAAATATCAAACTATCACCAAACTGTTAGATTCTAAACTAAACCAAACCGTTAAATTTAAACGGTTCGATTCAATTTTTCGATTTAAACCATAGTTTGCACAACTCTATATACACTACTACAAAACTACTCAAATATTAGAGGTGTACAAATTAGATGGGATAATTGAAAATTCAAATAAATTTATATTAGGAAATGAACGGATGGGCCTGGTGGCAATTATACTTTCGGGCCTATTTGTTTGCAAATTAAATTTAATAAAATTAAAATTAATTTTAATTTTAAATAAAAATTTTTATTAAAAATTATAAATAATATAATATAAAATTAATTTTTAATATTAAATTTAAAGTGTAACTTCGCTAAATAGATAGACCCGAAATATTCAAGATGCTAATATGAATGATAAAAATTTTATGGATCAGTGTATATGAATTCTAATAATTTAGAACCTATGAGCAATTTACTCAAAAAGTATACCCTCTCCACTTTTGCAGTACAGCGCACTTCTCACCCGTCAAACCTATTTCACTTCGGCTCCCCGCCTCCAAGGGAAATCTTTTTTCACCGGCGACGGGCAACGAGCAGCTTACGACAATGGATCCGGCGGTACTGCTTATGCTCTCGAACCTCCTCCACCTCCAATCCCAGCTCGACCCAGCCGCTGCCTTCCTCTCCTCCCCTCCCTCCTCCCCGTCCTCTCTCCTCCCTACTTCTCCACTTTCTCTGTCGGCCTCTTCGACTGCCATACCCCTCCTCTTGTTCGCCCTTGCCTCCATCCTTTCGTTTGTTTCCTCGACCTCCACTTCCTTATCCTCGTCGTTGCTCTCCAACCTCAACCGCCGCCGCCGCCGCCGCTCTTCGTCATCGTCTCCTTCTCCGCCTTCGATCCCCCCTCCCCGCGCCCATCCTTCGTCCTCTCTCATCCTCTCTTTACCTTCCGACCGCAGCATCTTCTCCATGGAGCCCTCCGCCCGCGATGCCCGCTTCCGATCCCTTTACGGTCTTTCGTACCCAGTCTTCGCCTCCCTCCTCGACCAACTCGACCACCTGCTGTCATCCCTGTCCCTCCCCCTTCCCCACGACCAAGCCCTTGCCATCTCTCTCTATCGTCTCTCCCGCGGCCTATCCTCTCGTTCCCTTTCCCGCCTCCTCCAACCCCCTCTCCCTGCCTCCCTCATCTCTCGCGTCACCAATGCCCTAACCCGTCTGCTCGCCACCCGCCTTTACTCCGACTACGTCAAGCTCCCCTCACACCATCGCCTCCTTCAGTCGACATCCTTCTTCCGCGATTTATCCTCCCTTCCCAATGTCGTCGGCGCCATCGCCTCCTCTGCTGTCCGCCTCCGCGACTCCACTGAACCCTCTCTTCGCTCCTCACATCGGCCTTTTCCCTCCATTCTACTCCAGGTCGTCGCCGACAACCGGAAGGTCTTCTTCGACGCCTGCGTCCGCGCGCCCGGCTCCTCAGATCCCGCCTCGCACCTACGAGATTCCTCCCTTTACCGCCGCCTCTCCCACTCCGATTCCCTTCGCGATCCCTCCCTCCAAGTCCGCGGCCAACAAATCCGTCCGTTCCTGGCGGGGGATTCTTCATTTCCACTCCTCCCTTTCCTCCTCACGCCCTTCTCCTTCTCCTTGTCCTCTGCAGCCAGCGGCGCCTCCACCGCGGAGCAGGAGGTTTTCGACGCTGCTCTCGCCAAGGTCCGCGCGTCCTCCATTGAGCCCGCCATTGCCCTTCTCAAGGGAAGGTGGAAGATACTCAGGAACCTCAACGTGGGCCTTGACCACGCTGCTCAGACAGTTGTCGCATGTATTGTTCTACACAACATCTGCCAGATTGCCGGGGAGCCCGAGGACGACGGCAAGTATCTGTGGCGTGACCCGCCAGAAAGCCCGCAGCCTGCCCGGCCGGTGGAGAGCGAGCGAGCGTTGTACTATACTGGAGAGACGTTCAGGCAGGCACTTGCTGAGGATTTGTATGAGAGACAACAGAGGCTTTCAGGTGGCACTGGTTCACTATGATGATGAACTGATGGTAATCCTTGCTTGCCATTAGTTGAGTGGCTTGTTGTTATCGGCTGATTTAAGCTAACTCTCCTCTTTTACAACTACTTAAACTACCTTATAGAATCTGCAAAGAGGTAAGCTTTTAGATTCTACATATGTAGACTGCTTAGTGGCTAGTTGCTACTACTTCGTAAGACAATCTGCTACTTCATTAATGAAAAAATGTGGATGAATCTGTGCCCTTAAGTTCTCTAAGGTGTTGTGTTTAATTGAGTACTGCATTTCTGTGCTCTATAAGATTTTGGGTGATGTTTCATGTGCTTTGAAAACCCTCATGTAGATTATACTATGAGGTGTACCTCTTGCAATGATGTAGAGTATATTTAGGTGGTGTTCAGTTTGGTTCAATGCAATATAGATGTTAGTATCATTCATATGTTTTAGATTTCTATATTGTTTATAAATTATTATTTATTTAGTTCAGTGTCATTATATTGAAACATTTTACTGTTATTAATTGCTATTCCAAGCTTCACAAACTACTTTACATATCACTTCATTCTATTACCTTGTTAGGTTGACATCTAGATGTCATTCTAGATTGACAATTTTATTATTTTAAATGTTATCAAATCAAAAAACTCATTTCTCTAAATAACTTAATATAGCATTACAATAATACTGAACTAAATACCACCTTAGTTTCTTGGCCACTCTTGTGGCTTTGTTAAATTGTACTACAAACGTATTTGCCACATTGAAGTAATAATTCATCTCCATGCGGAAGCGTAGTTTCTGGAACTTCTTTTGCTATCAGCTGATATTCTTCAGTTTGAAATCAGTGATATATCATTGATTTCTAGACATGATATTATCTGTTGTTTGTGGAGTTGTAGTTATTATTTGGAGGTCTAAACATGACTTGGGAGCATGAAATTATTTGGGAATATGTTTCTAGTGCTGTTGCCTTTCAATTTAGTAGTTAATAAATGAGGGTTATTGGTTTGAATATGAGATAATTACTGAACCTACTAAGGAAGTAGCCTTTTTGGCAAAAATTTGGTCTTTCAACTAAAACCAATAGTTTGTCCTCTTTTGTGATTTGCTTTGATAAGTCTGTTGAATCTTTTTGAAATGAAACTATGCCAATCAGATAGAATATTATCTCTGTTGTGTTTTTAGCACAAGTACATACAAAGAGAGCATGTTTTAACTTAAAAATTGTTGATATTATCTTAGATTTAGAAATTGAAATATAAATTGAATTTAGTTTATTATATTCGCTTGCTATCAGCAAATTTCTCGGAAGAGATATTTGGGAGCGATAGAATGACCAAGCAGGGATAATGAGGAAGGTGGCGGCTGTCTGTGAAGAGATAACATGTAGGAGAATACTTTCAAATTCTATGTGGCCGCATCGTAGCATTTGGCCTACACCAAAGGGAGCGAATAGAAAATAACGTGGCTCAATTATTCACGTGAAGGAAGCTCAGCTCGGGCAAATTGTTTGGGGGCTTTTGTTTGACATTCCATCTTTCATTTTCTCAATTAGAACCTCTATCTTTGGTGTGATATATTTTGTTTCACTGATTTTTATAACAGAGGCTTGTTTCTTATTTATTTCTTCTTATTTGTACTTTACATAATGAATATTAGATTTCTTAGTCTCCATAAATGTAGAATAATGATGGTGAAATAGATAGTGATATTATTATCAGGATCCAAGCATAATGAATAAAGTAGAGAAATGTACCTGGTATGTTGTGTAATTAAAAAATTTTACTCAAATTTAAATAAATTTTACAGAATAGTAGTAAAATTAATGATGATATATGGTACTGAATATTGTCTTATAAAAAAAATATACAAATAAAATAAATATTACAAAATTGAGAATGATAAGATAGATAATGGATATACACAATAGAACAGAATAAGAAATGAATATTTTCATAAAAAATTGGATAGTAGCATTGATTGATGATAAAATTAGAGAGTCGGTTTAGATGATTTGAACATATAAATCGTAGACCAATTGAAGCTCCAGTAAAGAAAGTTGGATTATTGTCTTGTCCATATAAAAAAGGAAAAGGGAGATCAAAGAAAATATGATAAAAAATTACAAAAAATGATTTTACATACTTAAATTTAAATGAAGATTTATTAATTAGCAGAGTAAAATAAAAATAAAGGATTTATGTAGCCGATTCCATCTAGTGAATAAAAGTTTTGTTGTTATTATTGTAGATAAGTTTAGTAATCATTTTTATGTTAAATAAAGCTCTTCTAGAGTATTGACATATTAATATGGTAAGATCTCATACTTGATTTAGTTCAGTTCCTATAATTTGAAGAGTTCATAATTTTAGTTTAGCACTTCACATATTGCAAATTCTAACCATGCAAATCTGTGCTTCTATGAGATCATTAAGATGTCATACTTGATCGAATAGTGGATATGTTCATGCCTTTCTATGCAGATAGATACTTACATGCCCAATTAAGGCTTCTGCCACAGTATCTTGCAGAACTCTAGATCAAATTACATGAGAATGTGAATTAATGTTTGATACGATTTTTTCGTTTCTTTTGTTCTACGAGATGTTATCTATAAATAATTAGGTGATGAGTTTAGTAATCATTTGCTGCTTCATTCTGAGCTCAATGTTTTCATCCTGGAAGGGGAGGTGGCATGAAGGATGTTAGCAACTTAATATCATACTTGACTTTCGTATTATACGTAAATTAGACTTGGTTTGTTGTGATTTGTTGTTGTTGTATCAGCAGTTAAAAATCTTGCATGCAACTCCACTCAGTCCAGCTGAATCAGAAGATGTTAGCAACTTAATATCATACTGACTTTCGTGCTATACGATATTACTGTTAATATTGACAAAAAATGAGTGCTCTATTAATTATGGGTATTTTTAAGTTGTTTCCTCCAGGCTCTGAATTTAACCAACGTTTATATATAGATCATTTTGTTACACCTGCATAAACTCCGCTCATCAGCCATGAAGAAGGGAGACCACACCTCCCTCCCTCCAGTCAGAGGAAAGAGATGAGAGAGAGAGAGAAGGGTATTTACTCAGTCCAAACTAGTAATTTTTTGATCAAATCAATTTACAATGACAAGATTGAATGAATTAGAAAAATAAGGGATCTAAATCAAATCAAATTTGACAAAAAAAGGAGCTAAGAAGTCATTTAATTTAATGTTATTTTAATATTATGTCATATTATCTACATGCTATCTTTTAAATGATAGTTTGATAATTTTTTATAAGGTTATCTACACATTTTATCAAACTAGATAATTATTTTTCTCTAGACAATATGATATAACATTAAGATAACATTAAGGGGGCGTTTGGTTCGTTGTTATGTTGGTGTTATGTTATGTAATCATTTTTTGACTAATAATTTTATAATTTAATTGAAGATTATTTATAGATGTCATTAAACCAAACAATCATTTTCTCTAGATAACATAACATAACATCAAGATAACACTGAACCAAACGCCCTCTAAAATCAAATGTCTCTAAGGGGACGTTTGGTTCAGTGTTATCTCAATGTTATGTTATGTTATCTTTAGAAAGTAATTGTTTGATTTAACATCTTTAAATAATATTATAACTAATTACAAAAATATCATTACACGCTGACATCTAGATATTACCCCAAATCGGGCGACATCTCAAGATAATATCGTTAATTTGTCATTATAATGTCAATAACTTACAACTAAACAAAAATAATTTGGATAGCATTGATATTTTCTAATATCATAACATTGAACTAAACAAATGTCCATTGATGAATAACAATGACATTTAGATAACATGACATCTAAATAACATTGATATTGAGATAACACTGAACCAAACGCCTCCTAAGTAAAATGATGTAAAAAGTACGAACCAACGCAAAAGATCCCACAATCTGAGGGAACCGAGAATAATGTATGTGAAAAAATCCCTCCCAATCACAGTTAGAACAAGATTAACAAACAAACCTTAACTTCGTAATATTGAAGTCCATGCTTCACTTCGCTGTGAGGAAATTCAAAGTAATACAGAAGAGCTCTGTAGCTTCTGATACTTTCTTCTCATAATAAAATCTACATTGAGAATATCCAAAACTCCACGTAGATACAAGAATTAAATTCAGTTCATAAAGAAATCAAGCTAACTCTCTTCTGCATTAGATTAAATTTCAAGCAGCAGTTCTATTGCAGGTCAATTCAGCTAAGTACCGTGTTTCATCATACAACTATTGCAAAATCCTAGACGCTTCAGATGCTATTCCTTCATTCAGGTGCTGGTCTAGCAGGCTTATGTACCAGAGAGCAACAGAAAGTTCCTCATGCCAAAAATCACAAGAAATATAGTTCGGTCTTCTGATCTTCCCTGAGCACAAATGACATGGAGAAGAAGCAGAAACGTAACTGAATCCGGGGAGCATGCTTTTTTCAACATCTGATCTCATAACTCTAATGCCTTTTCAAGCATATCATGTTTGCAAACAGCAAATGAGAAGTCAAATCAACATTTCCTTCCTGGAAATATCATGTATATGAGAAGTGTAGCTAAATTCATTTGGAACCAAGGCCCTTCCAATAGCATCCCTTAAGAAACTCTCTGCCTCCTTAACCCTCTTATGCTGATGATATCCTGAAATCAATATGTTACAAGATCTGGTTCACAACAACTTGCAATCATCTTCTTCAAAACTGCTGATGCTTCGAGAATAGATATGCTTATGCCAAGCATCAATTATTTTATCATAAATCCGCACATTTGGGATTAATCCACGTGATTTCATTTCAGAGATTAGCTTGTCCATCTTAGCGAAATCCCCCTTCTTTCAAAACTTATTAATGATAGCACCATAAGTAGCCATTGTGGGCACAAATCCCTTCAATCCCATCATAAAATCCCCATTCCTGATGTGATTTTCCTGATATGCCCATCTATAAGAATGTTAAAGAAAACCACATCTGGGACGCAATTAGGACCTCATCTATCCTTCAATGGTTTCATAGCCTCCTCCATCCTTCCCTTCATGCACATTCCTTTCATCAATATTCCAGTAATGAAATTATCAGGTCCTCCTGTTTGAAGCATTTCATCATACAGTTTCTGTGCAGTCTCCAGGCAACCGCGCTTCACCAACAGATGCAACAAACAGTTGCAGTCAGAGAAATTCGGCAGGGATTTGGATAGCTCCTTTATGCTAGAATAAATGCTTTTGGCTTTACCTTCCAGACCGGAACAAGCGCATGAGCCAACAAGTGTGCTGAAGGATTCTTGGGTCGGCGTCTTTCCTTCAGATATCATAGTTTCTACTACGAGCTAGGATTCCTCGAACCAGTGACTCGAGCAAGAAAGCCCAGAAGCTCGGAGTAGGTGGTGGAGTCCGGTGGGTCGGCATACGGAAAGCGTCGAGCCAAGAAAGGAACGCGAGGGCAGAGTCCGGGTCCAGGAGGCGGGCGACGACAAGTGCGAAATCTTCGTTAGCGAGGAAGATCTTCGAGATGGATTGCTCCCATTTACTGAAGCTTGTAACTACATAAATAAGTCATGTATAAGGTAGCCAAAACAAAATCAAGTTATAAATAAATATTTTAGAATTTAAAAATTTTCACTTTCAAAAACTGAACTGAATATATAAAATTTATATTTAATTAAAAAAATACTAATGATATAATAATTAATAATCAAATTGTTAAAAAAAATAAACATTTTATAAAATAATAATAAAATAAATAATGATATTATTAGTAGAATCTAATAAAAAAATATTTTTGACATATTATTCGATAGAAAAATTCTATTCAAATTTAAGGGTAAATTTTATAAAACTATAATAAAACCAATATATAGTGCTGAATATTGGTTTATCAAAAAAAATATACAAATAAAATAATTATTATAAAAATGAAAATGCTAAGGTGAATGTGTGAATATACATAAAAAAAATAAAATGAAAAATAAATATATCTACGAAAAAATTAGAATAGTATCTATTGAAAATAAACTTAGAAGAAGTCAACTTAAATAGTTTAGACATGTAAATTATAGATCAATTGTAGCTCAAATTAGGAAAATCAAATTATTAAATTTTGTACATGTATAAAGAAAAAGGGAGACCAAAAAAGACATGACAAAAAATTATAAAAAGTGATTTTACTCAATTAAATTTAAATAATAATTTGTTAATTAATTGAACGCAATGAAAACAAAAGATTTATATAGTCAACCCTGTATAGTGGGATTTAAGGCCTGGTGGTGGTTATTTTTTCTGATTCTTATTCAACATGATATCAGAGCTTGAAATCAACACCTAAAATCCTCGAGATCATTTGTGCGTCTACAATACAAATTAAATCCAAAACAACCAACTTCAAATCGAACTGACGAGCAGCAGAGAAGGCGTCTATACACTTTGCTGGTTGTTCTTAATTTAAGCAAGCTGTTCATTAGAGCGCCATACTGAGCTCTCTTCATTTTGACTTAACGCAGAACATCACAATTTCTCTGCTTCCTTCATTGAACTAGAAGAAATTCACCGTGTCAAGCTCTCTTTTTGAACAGGGATCTTTCAGAATTTTTTTTTTTTAAAAGATGGCTAATTTAATTTAGAGAGAAATTGGGGTCTTCCTCGTCAGAATCAAACTCAACCTGAAAAAAAAAATGCATGAATCAGCATATTTGTACCTCTTAACATGCCATTTTCCTCCAGTATTAAAGCCAATAATTCCCAATAATAAAAAAAACCAGTAATTCAATTAGTTCTGATCAAGAAACAATCGGATTGATTAAACTAAAGCTATCATATAAAAATATAAAAATATTTCTAAGTCATGACCTACAAACTCAAATTTTAAGGTAAGTTGATAAGTAGAGATTTAACGTGATATCATAAATTCATGCTACAAAACAAATAATTTTGTGCATGAGAGAGATGTATTTCCTGATCAGAAACTACAAGATTAAGCTTTCAGGTGAATTTATAACCAAACATTTGACCTAGCTTAAGCTTTTAGATCAATTGGTAACTAGACATTTTTAACATTTTAGAAGGAAGAATCTGTGTAAACTATTTCTTTTCTTCAATCTAAAGTAGAAACTTCATGAAGCAAAGGCATTAGATATAAGAACACTAGATAGCTGACATTTTCATCTTTAAACCACTTCCCATGGCAATCTCTCTTCCAACCAGCAGCTATGAATCTCATTTCCTTCTCACGTCGCTTGACAAGCTCAGCATTCCAATCCAAAAGCATCTTAGGATCAGTTGCACTCTCATTATGGTTAGTAACAGAGAAACTTGTTCCATGAATAGGCTGAGATATATGATCTGGAGGAGAACAATTAGGAAAATGCCGAATGCTTGAAGCAGTTATTACTGAAGAACTGCTTCGACCTTTTGTGTTTTGATATATAACCTCCTTGCATTGAGTTTCCCGTATGGCCTGCCTTGTTCTCTCTGTCAGAGGCTTACTTTTCACATAAGAGCCCTTTGGCCTGTGGAATGGAGTTGTGGAGTTTGAGATGCCCTTCGCGTCACCGAATAAGGCTATTCTCTTGTTTATTTCCTCTTCCCTTGATAATTCTCTTTCCCTCAGCCTGGTTTCGGCAGCGATGTGACGGGACCCTTTCATATGCATCTGGCAAATTACAGTTATCAGCAATAGACGATAAAAGTAATAAGAACTTTGGGTACATTTTTGTCTCCGAATAATACTACTAGCTACTAATCACTTTCAAGAATAATACTACTAATGAACTAAGAAAAAAATATCTAGTAACTGAAATTTAACAAGAAAATTGTAGGTCAGACAGGCCAATGTCCAGAAATAGGAGCATACGGAAGAAAAATGATGGTAAATAGTTCAGCAAATAACCACAACCTAAACCGAACCTGAATCATGTTTTAACTACCAGCCTGAACTGACCAGCCTGATAAACAGTGTCAAAATATTTTACCGGAAGTCCAAACTTTTGATCAAGTTTGAGCCACATTTGTCTGATAAGACATATACTGCGATCCCTAGAGAAGATAAAAGTTAAAGGAAGAGGTAACTGTAAATGATCAGTGCAACCTTCTCCCACAACAAAAATAAAATCCCAGGTAGCAATTAGTTCAACGATGTGATGCAAGCAATCCAAAAAACTAACTACATATAACTATCAGAGAGATGAGTAGAAGAAAAAATGATGTGCAGCCAATCTCAATACAGTGGTTCATGTTGTTGAGCATTATGCTACAGAATGAACCAGGAGTCTGCAGCACTGTGCTCAAACTAAACATTAGCTTCATTAGGTTAACTTCCATCCATAATCGGCTATTAATCACGTTTTGTCTATTTTCGTCGCCACATTTACTTTACCTTCCAACTGTAGTGATTCTAGTGAACAAAAACAAATTTTGAGAAAGACTTTTGCCCGAGAAGTTAGCCTACCTATACACCGATTTATACAATACTTAGAACTTTAAGCTACAGGAACAAGTGTGAATGTACTACAAAAATTAGCATCAATGTTCAAAATAGTGGCAAACAATGCATCCTTAAGATACATTAATTACTAAAATCAAATAACAAGCATGTTATTTGAAAGGATAATGATCAAAAGAACAGTGTAATCAACGAGCAGGTTAGACGCTACAATGTGGGCAAGTAACATGTAGGATTTTCTTTTTGAAACTCTAAAAAAATATTTTTTTTTGAAGCTTAATATGTAGGATTTTTGGTAGCCTGTAATTGCACAGCACATACAGAAGCAGGACCACAAGCAGGAGGAAAAATAAATAAGGGTTAACTCATTGATTCTCTACCTAGTGGAATTTTTCAGTGACGTAGGGCCATTTTCAGCTAAGCACGGACATTTTTCAGCTATACTACCAAAAATGCTCCTACATAGCTAAAAAATACATTCATTTAGAGAAACAATGAGTTAACATGCACGCCATCTTTTTTTTTTTTTTTTGATAAATACATGCACGCCATCTTTTAGTTTGCTTGTGAGTGCCGCTTCTATATGCATCGCATGACTATAGGCTGTGGAACATCCAACCTATTGCATTTGCCTGAATACAATAATTTCTCTTAAAATCAGGCCTAAGTCACCGGTACAGCACAAACAAGTCAAATCTGGCAGGATATTCAAGGATTACAGAACCAAAATCTGACAGATATTGTACAAACATGTCAGGAAACACAAGATATAAGCCAAAACACAGGAAAATCAGAACTAGAATAATCACGTATCATTTGTAAGCTCATAAAAAGAAAAAACTCGAAATTGTTTCCAAATTGTAGAGAGATAAAACAACATCCACTAGAACAAAATCGTTAAGGAAAACAAATAAGCATAGTAGTACTGTTTCAATTACAAAACTAAATCAAACTGACCATGTCCATAAAACAGAAACAAAATACTTTACAAATAACTAGGTACAGGATCATCTTCTCCTTTTCCACAATTTATAGGAAGCAAATCGAGAGCTTCTTCACTATATAATGCAAACAACACTAACCCTAATCGTAGCAAAATAAAGCAAACCGGTGACAAAAATCCACATACAAGTTCCACAGAAGACTAGAATCGACCAGATCTTGACCATTAAGCCAAAAATTAGATAAATTCAAAAAGATATAAGCAGATTAAAGTGAGTTAAAATTTCGATCCCGGAGGCGATGGAAGGTATTATGACGAGGACTTACGGAAAGGATCAGTGGAGAATCAAGGACAGGATTATGCGGGCAGACGAGGCAAGCGAACTTGCCATTCGAGAGCTTCTCATAAGAGCAGGTGGCGGCGGACGACGAAAGCAATAAATCGTCGACTCTCCTCTTTCGGTGCTGCGCCTCCCGAGCCCAGCTATCGCCGCCGAAGGCGCTCATAATAGCCCCAACACTTCTCACCGTGAGAAAGAAGGAAGACAATATGAAGCAAACTATCTCATCTTATTAACTAATAAATAGGCTTTTCTTTTTTATTCTTATTTATTTATCTTAATTTAATTTTATTTCTTTGATAACATCTTAATTTCTCTCCATTCATGCCACGTGGTGGCAAGAAATATAAAAAATATAGTTCTCATTTTTTTAATTTTTCTTTACATTTCATTCTAATTCTTCTTATATCTTTTTCTTTTTCTTTTTCTATTAATTTCACATTCATTTTACTTGTATTTAAACCAATTTATTTTAAATTAAAAATATATTATAATTAAAAAATGTAAACTAACTAAAAATATAATATATTATTAAATAAATTTAACTAACAAGAAAACATAATTATTATTTTAGAATGAAATATTAAAAAACTTTATTCTCACAAAATCCTATTCCCAAAATTTGTGCTAACCGGAGTACGATATGATATAACAATGACTCAATTGCATTTTAATGCTTTACATTTTATGTTTGATTTTAAAAAATTATATTGTGATTATGAATTTAAATTAACAACATAAATTCGTATCATACTATCAAATTATAAATAACTGATTATTTTGTTCATATTTTTACTAATTATTATGTTATTTATTTTGCATGATCATTTTATAGTGCTTTGCTATTTTTATGCTTATTTTATTATTCCAATGAATTAATTCAATTAGTATTAATTACTAAAATTTAACATGTTATAACAAAAGTTAACACTAAACTTTATGACAGAGGAGGTTAAAGTCGAAAACAATCCCCACAGATTTCTATAATTTAATATTTTTATTTCTATTTAATCATATTATTAATATTAAATATAAATTTTAATATAACATTAAATATTATAATTATATATTAAATTATAAATTACATAAATTAAAATAAAAAAATAATTACCTAGATGACACACAATTTAATTTTATTTATACCTTAATTATCCATTTTTAATTAATTACACTATACACATTCAAAATATTATAAAATTTTACCTACACACATTCTAATTTATTTTTTAATTTATTTTTATTATAATAAATAATCATAATTTTTCAATAACTTAATTATAATTAAATTACAAAAAATCTGAATCATTCATCATATTATTTTAAAAATATTTAAATATATTTTGAGAGAAAATTTTAAAACTTTAATATTTAGGTGACAACAAAAAAAAAATATGAATTAATATTAAGATAAAACAGTACTTTAGTGTAGTATTGAAGAAAAAAAAATACCATTAAAAATAAAAATATAATTTTAATAATTTACTAACAAATTATTTTTTTTTAAATAAATTTTGATTAAATTTTAACTCAAATATGTTTAAATAAAATTTTATAATATTTTGAGTATACATAATATAATTAACTAAAAATAAAAAAATAAAACATAAATAAAATTAAATTATATAGCATGTAAATAATTATTCTTAAATTAAATTATATATTAAATTATAATTAACACTCCACGCTATCGACTTTAAATAATAAGAGCATATTTGTAAAATTCAACTTAAGCTCATGATCTCTAGCCATCCATAACTAAACATATTATTTATACTTGAACAAAAAATCTACGTCAAGCCACATAGATTCAACCCAAGGCTCATGACTCAATTCATTAAATTCAAGTTAAGCTCGACTTGACTTGTGAACATTAATCTGTATCGACTTTCAAGTTTCAACACAAGCCATCACCCCTACTCATAACCCACTCGCCTCACCTCTTCAATTACTACAGCACAAGAGAAAAAGTAAAAGTGTGCACATTAAAAAATTAAAACAAAAAAATCCTCGGACTGCTATAAAGCTAACAAATATAACTATTTTACAGTTTGCATTTTATCAATACTAACCCAAAAATATTTATACTTAAATATTATTTACTTCATGCCAAATAGGATCTAATGAGCCCGATATCACATCAATTAACACAAATATAAATCAGATGTATAAACTCATCCAACTCACTTTTTGTATACAAAAGGACAAGCACAAACACTAATCAAATATTGACAAATTTAATACCACAATTCACTTAATTCAATGAGGCGTCTTAAAAAAAAATTATTTAATTTAATGATATCTATAAATAATAAAATTATAATTCAAAAATAATATTTTAAAATCATAATCTAAATTACATTAACACTTAAACAACACTAAGCTAAACACCCCCCTAAATCAAATTAATAGAAATGGCCACTATATTTTTCCCCAAAGAAGCTTATAGACACACATAGCACAGAGAGGTGGGACGATTGCCTATCTCACACTTACTAGGCCTATATTGTTCTCTCATCATTCGTTGAGCTTATAACCTGTAGGTCTCGTTTGGTTCGAGGTGAATTTTTTGCTCAACACATATTTCAACTATAAAAATCAACTTTATTTCACATTCAATATAAATATAAATATTAAAATTAAAAGTATTTCACATTTTACATAATTTCTAATAATAAAATAAATTTCTCTTTCATTGAACTTAAAAAATAAAATAATTTTTTCTCATGTCTAAAAAAAAACTCGAACCAAACGAGACAGTAGAGAGCGGCTTCACTCTCCCCCCCCCCACTCAACTCAGTTTTTGACCACAGGTCATCACAAAAGACTTCCTCCAAAAAGAGTGAAACAGGAAGCATGCTTGCCTTAGGAAGGACCGAAAGACCATTCATGAAGCACGCCTAACCATCGTAAGCCCACGCTTTCTCCTCCGAACCTAACCAATTAACAGATCATCAAGGAGGCACATAATGCAGCCATTGTGAGGATAGCTCTCGGGAATGGAGAAATTGAAAAAACTGGATTCCCAAGGACTGACTGCTGGGCCATCTGCAATACAAAATAAATAATCAGTAAAAGCTGGTTAAATCTCAAGAACCAAGAAGTATTTTACCTAATTATTTTTAGAATCTTTCTATATTCACAACAGAAGCAAAAAAGAATAGCAGAAAATGCAGCAATTGCAAAAGATATAACTCTCCAGAGAAAGTTCCAATGCTCGTGCAGCCCTGAAAGCAGCCTGAGGAAAACAGCATTTAACATATGCGGGGACTGTAAGTAATTTAACATACGAAGCAAGTGGACATTCTCTGTATTCAATTACCTTGCTGCAGCAAGGTAATTGAATAGGCTCAGAATTCAACCATCTTCAGAGAAAATAGTTCATAAGTAGTGCATAAATAAATATCTGTTGCCCAAGGAAGAACCTAAAGTCATCCATAAAGCTTGTTCACAGCCCACTCTCTCTTCTCCCAACCTACCCAATTACCAAATCATGAAAGAAGCTCAGAATGCAACCACTGTGAGGATAACTTTCCCTAGAATGGCGAAATTGATTGCATTGCCCAAGAATTAAACAACAGACCATCCACAACGTCAAACCAATGACTTGCGTGTAAGCTGCAAAGAAGGAATACAGCAAATGGGAGGAAAATATCCAAGATACAAACCAGACAATTTTTGTTTGATCTCATAAGTCATAAATTATTAACCATCAAACATATATTAATGTATGAAAAACAAAAATTGAGAACATTAGACATTTTAAAATTAACAAAGACTGGCTTTGACCACCAAAACTCTTCCAAAGGCCGAAATTTCCTGCTAAAATCTGTACAAAATACTGATATTTGACCAGACAATCACAAGGTTCCTGATCTCAACAGCGGACGTAGTAAAGAGACTACAAATTCATCACAAAGGTTAATAACTGAAAAAAACCGACACAAAACACTGTAACACAAATTACTTCCCTAAAGAACAAGCATTTTCCTGAATTTAAAGAGCACTCACTTTCCAGTATTTCATAAATTGCAGTATATCAGCATGCCTGACTACTAGACAAACCACAATGGCTTCAAGCTTCCCATTGTTCTATCAGATAATTTCTGACACCTTACCTTATTCACACCAAAAGAACCTGATTTAACGAAAACATAAATGGGGCAACATTTTGCACAGGTGCAAACACAATATAAATGCTATATATATAAGCAAAAATAGGTTAAAATGGTACACCAACCTAAAATGAATAAAGAAACAAGGCAACAACAGGTTAAGATACAAATAAGACCAGTAAATGCTATGACGTCTACAAAAAGGTAACCATCTTTCCTAAAATAAGAACGTTTAAACTCAACAAATCCACAACAAATTGCAAAAGTGCACATTGTTAAAGGCAAAACACGTTACTGTAATCATATTGCGAGTCATCACTACAAAAGAGATTGAAACTATTTTAAAGAAAACATTCCGTCTATAAATGGTACAAATGGACGTGACCGTACTCATTGCCAAGATGACCATCCAGGCCATTCATGCTGTAAAGCTCACTTACTGGGCAGTTAAAAAATAATTAGGGGACCAGTCCACTACTGGCTGGTGAGATCCGTGGAACTAATCATGCCAACATGCCTGGTCCCGGATACATAGGCCAACTACTGAGCCCATGAGCCCACTGGTTCAGGGCCCAATAACCTACCTGATGTAAAACCATTCATCATAGCCCTCTCCATCTATCTATTACATACATACACATGTATCAAAGTATATGTGTGTGTGGGTTTCATATCCAAGTATTGAAGCAAGAAAGATGGGGCAGAAGGAAAGACTCCCTTCAGAAATAATGCACATGGAAGTACCAAAGAAATGCTTACCTCAGGAAAGACCTCAAAGCCAACCATGAGGCATATCCAGTCATCACGGCCCACTACTCTCCCTTCCACTTACCAAAGCATGAAGAGGCTCACAATTAAAATGCCCACTAGAATGGTAAAAGAGGTTGCCCACAGATCATTGGGCCTTCTGTAATGCCAGAACAGTAAGGGATTGGTAAGGGAGGGTATACCTCAAGGAACTAGATGTAATCAACCCCATCATATGTAGCATAGCAAAAATACGCACTCATTACAACGTTCAGAAAAAAATATGCACTCTTTCAGTATTCAACTACTAAAGCAAGAATGAACACTCATTCTGTAGACTACTAAAGCAAGAAAACAAAAAAAAAACTACCTTTTTTTAATAAAAGAAAAAAAATTTACTGAAACAAGAAAGTAGAGGTTCACAACGCATCCATTTTGCAGAAATGGCTTCCTCTAGGATGGTTAAAACCGAGGAAAGAAGAGGCTCTGTCCCTTGCTGTAATCACGACACCAGTGATCACCACAGAAGAGAAGGCTGAAACTATCTTAAAGGAAAGATACCTTCTATAAATGGTACAAAGGAAAGACACCTTCTATAAATGGTACAAAGGAAAGACACCTTCTATAAATGGTACAGAAGGTTCACCTGCTTGTGTGTTGCGGACTGCGGAGTTGGTTCTGCGTGTCCTGGCCACCATCTTCTTGGAGTCTCAATGAAAGAACCAGTTGCCCAAGAGGACCATCCAGGCCATCCATGATGTAAAGCCAATCATCTAGCTCTCCCTGTACACCCACACGCAGAAATATGTAAATATATACGTGTGCGTCCAAGTATTGAAGCAAGAAATAAAGGAGGGAAGGAAAGACTTCCTACAGATACAATTCACATGCTTACCTGAGAGAACCTCAAAGCCATGCATGATTTATCGAGTCATCATGGCTCACATCAAAGAGATGCCTTGTAACCCTCATCAGAGACCAAAAATTCTGAATCCAACTAAGATTTCTATGTGACACCTATAGATAAAAATAACTTTCTTGCCTATGTGGCATTGCCATATAAAAATCTTAGTTAAATTTAAAATTTGAGATCATTTATTAGGAAAGTGTAGCATTACACTTTTTCTCTTCCACTGACACAAGCATGAAGAGGCTCGCAATTAAACCAGTGGGAGGAAAATCCCCGCCACAATGGCAAAAATGGTTGCACACAGATCATTGGGCCTTGGGTGAAAGCCACGGGCACCTGTATGGGAGATAGGACAAACCTCAAGGATGAAAATATAATCACCCCATCATTTAACATTTCACAAATATGCACTCATTCAATATTCAACTACGAAGCAAGAAAGAAGAGGTTCAGAACGCATCCGCTTTATAGAAATATCTTCCTTAAGAATTGTGAAAATGACAGCACAGATTGGCCCAGAAAAGAAGAGGCATAGTCATCATAGTCCATCCGTCACTCATTTCAAAAGTATGGTAAAGGCTCACAATAGTCATCATAGCCTCCCTCCTGCACGAAAGAAGTGGCTCAGAATAGTCATCCAAGCCCCCACCTCCCTCACTAGTCTCTCTCTCTCTAGGGGAGAAGAAGCACAGAATAGTCATCATAGCCCCTCACTCATTGCATGAGTAAAGAAGAGCCTCAAAATAGTCATCATAGCCACCATACCTCCCTCACTAGAAATGGCTTCCTTTGACGATGATCAAAATGAAAGCACTGGTTGCCCAAAATAAGAAGAGGCTCTCCCTCTCTCTCACCCTAACACAAGAGGCACAGAACAATCAGCACATTGTAAAAGTGCAGAACACATTGCCAAATCATATTATGAATTGTTAGTCATTACTACTATGGAGAAGGCTCAGAAGGAAAGCATTTTGAAGAAAGGATTCCTTGTAGAAATGGTGCAATCGACCCACTGGTTGCCCAAGAGGGCCATCCAGGTCATCCATGTGATGCAAAGCCAATCATCATGGCCCTCTCCCTCTATATATCTACATGTATTGTAAGACACCAGTTGCCCAACAAGTATTGTCTAAGATTTTAAAAAATAAGAACCAAAGTGTAATTACAAGTAAGCTATAGAGACCTATCAGTAATTTGCTCAAAACTCGTTTATAGTTTTCATGTTCTTGAACTCAAATGTGAGCAATCCGTGAACATAACAGGAACCAAGCTGAAATATGTCCACAAACCAAGCCCAAACATTTATTTTAAGTCCATGAACAAAGATGAAATAGTATGAGCTAAATAAATGAACATGAATTTAAACCAACCACTACTAGATTCTGTTCTGTTCATTTACAGCCTGAGTCATCATCATAGCTCCACCACTCACTTTTTGCCTCAGTAAAGAAGAGACTAAGAATAATCATAGCCTCCCCATAGAAGATGGGCTCAGAATAATCATCATAGCCCCTTCCTAACTGAAAATGGCTTCCTCCAAAATAGTGAAAATGAAAGCACCAGGAGGAAAGAAGAGACTCTCACCAAAGCCCCCCTCTCATTATAGCCCGTCTCTCCCCCTAAGAAACAGGCTCATAATAGTCATCACAGGCTTCACAGCCCCTCCCTCACTTTGTCCGAAAAAACAAGAGGCTAAGCATAGTCATCATAGCAGTCACTCAGATTAGTCATTAGTCTCCCAACCACCCAACTCATTAGTTCCCCGAGGAAAGGAGATTAACAATAGTCGTCATAGCCTCCCTCACTCCCCATCTTTCATCATAGCCTCACCTGAAAAGAAGAGGCTCAGAATAATCATCATAAGCCCCTTCCTCCCTGGAAATGGCTTCCTCTAGAATCAAGAAAATGAAAGCACCAGGAGGAAAGAAGAAGCTCACACCTTCTCCCATCACAGCCCATCGCCCCTCCTCGTATCCCCACCTAAGAAGAGAAGCTTAGAGTAGGCATCACAGCCCCTCCCTTACTTAGCCTGAAGGAACGTGCGGCTTAGAAAAGTCAACAAGCAGTCATCCGACCGCAATGGGGTAAGGGTGATCCATGTTCCAAGAGATCTTACAGCAAAACACAGTTCTCGCAAGCTTTTAGGCAAGATGATGAGTGATGAGAGGGGCACAGAATGAAACGTATCACATCAAAAAAGAAAGAGAATTCTTGAGCAATATAAATAAATAATATGACCCAAAAGAAGCATGACGAGAAACTCCGTAGTTTAGTACCTGGATGAGTGACCCCAGGAAAATACACAAATCACACAATTCCTTAAAGTCAAAGCAGACAATACTTCTAAATTTGAATCACATGTGTTACATTATGCCAGAAGCCACTCTGTCCCATTGTAGCCTCCCGTTCCCCACTCAATGGTTGCCCAAGGAAAGAAGAGGCTCAAAATATCCATCATAGTTCCTCTACCTCACTAGTTCCCCAAGAAAAGAAGAAGCTCAAAATAGTCATCATAGCCCCTCTCCCACAATCCTCCCTAACCCATGGCCTGAGGAAAAAGGAGATTCAAATTACATGAGACAGGATGGAAGCTCCATCTAAAATGATGAAAATGGTTTCTTGCCTAAGAATAAATCACCATATACAAAATTAGGGATTTCAAATGATATAACTTGGCAATGTTCTTGTTCAAGCTCTTTCATTTCAGATTTATTGTTCAATCCTCATTCATAAACAAGTAGAGCTTTTGACTATTACTTGTCTAACAAAAAAGAGACCTCGAGGTAGATCCTAGCTTGTTCGCAAACTAGCAATGGAGACAGGTCATACCAAGCAGGATTGTGACGTCCCGACGTCCGGGTCGCCAGAAAAACTATCTTAAAGCATTCATTACCTTGCAGCAACCTGTGATACCTCACACCATATCCCGTGATCTTTCTTATGCAGCACCTGCTACCAGAAATGGCAGGAGTTTGTTAGAACAAACCCAGTAGGTTTGCTGCAAATTTTTTTTTTCTTTACACTTTTATCTTTTGGGCCCCGGTTTCTTGGTCTACGTCACAACTGCCTCTTTTTCATCATCACATATACATAGGATCCTTGGCAACTCCTAAAACATCTAGAGGAGTGCCACATAACATATAACCATCACATCTTGGCAACCATCCCCAACAATTGGGTAGGTTACCACATCTGGCATTGGCATTGGCATGGCTCGAGCAGGCAGGAAACATAAACACGTCAAGAAACCCATTTTAATACATTGTCGATCTTAAAAGACATCTTATAATCACATCTAGTTGTTCCAAGTCCACAGATCATAATCTGCCTTTTGACTTGATAAACAACTCAATTAAATATATCATCTTGCTCTTAACATTCTTATACATTTAATCAACATTCCATTTCACATATATCTTAATCAGAATCATGCATATAACGTAACATATGAAACATTCTGAGCAGTAAATCATGATTCCTGCAACATGAATTTAACCATAACATATAAAATTACAGATACCATTCATATCACAAATTACCAAATACATCACATCTTACATCTTAATTATCACTCTACCGCTTCTCAGACATTCTCTCTATCAACATCAGATCTTCATCTGTCATCTTGAAATTCTTTTGTTCCTATTGTATCAATCACATAAATTATCAGCAACATATTCATATGCAATTTCTATACACAGTGATTTGTGTGTGTAGCCCACTACATCTACCCACATCTCCACATAGGGTCGCAACTTTTCTGATACCATCTGTGACGTCCCAACGTCCGGGTCGCCAGAAAAACTATCTTAAAGCATTCATTACCTTGCAGGAACCTGTGATACCTCACACTATATCCCGTGATCCTTCTTATGCAGCACCTGCCACCAGAAATGGCAGGAGTTTGTTAGAACAAACCCAGTAAGTAAAACAATATCCAACATAAAGTAAATGCATATAACATTTCAAAATATCATCAGCACGCACACATGAGTGCACATGCACATACATATTCTCATACATTTCATATTCACTCACCTAGAAGCGTGACAAACGTTCCTTTAGCTTGGTATTCTTAAAGCCTTGACAAAAGCTGCACTTTACCTTGGTGATTCCACATCAGGACATCACCCATTGTACACTCATAAAATGCATACGCATATCATTACCACATGAACAATAATTAATTGCACATCAGTATTCTCACATAAATACATCAACACCATATCATTGCACAGATAATCAAATCACACTCATTTCCTGGTGTATTTAACAAAATACACCACATCAGACATAATTGCGTAAACATAATAAACCAACAAATCACACATAATCCTGCATACACATCATCACATCAATACATCATTTCATTAACATAATAAATCGGAAAGGATTACCTACCGTTGATCAAGAAACAGCGCTAAGAAATCTTGCTCGGGCTTTCCTTTTCCTTTCTGCGGCTGCTGCTCCTCTTTCTTTCTTCTTCCTCTTCCTTCTCCTCTTCCTTCTCCTTCTGCTTCCTGCGGCAGCTTCCGCTGTTGCTGCTCCTGCTGTCCTGTGCGCGGCGGAAAAGCGGAACGAACAGAGGGGCGCACCGAGCGGCAGAAACCGAGAGGAATAGGGGAAGAAAGCACGGGCTGCCACGCGTGCATCACGCGTCACGCAGAAGAAGCGGAGAAACTGGGTTCAGCGGCTGCCCTTATCTGATTTGGCGCAATTACAATTTGGTCTCCCTATTTCCAACCTCTCATAAATAGATCCAAAAATCATTCTTTTTGAGTCCAAATTCTTTCATTCTCAGTCCAACTCAGCTTTAAACTTTTCTCCCACCCATTCATTTTGGGATGTTACATGGATGGTCAAGCTAATTTATCAACAATTCAACTACCACAACTGAATCATCCATCAAAGAAAAGTATAACTAAAAAACATTTAATACTGTTCTTAGTAAACAAAGAAAACTAATTAATAATACAACTAAAAAATAATATAATGCTAAAAATACTATTAATCCAACCTACCCTCTTATTGAACGGTGATTTTCCTATGTATGGTTCACAAATTTAAACAAACGCAATATTAATATGTTCAAGTTCACTTAAAAGATGAGCTTTTAAAAATATGCACAAGCCTGATAGATACGGTCTCTCTCTGTATCCACCTTACCAAGGCGTATAGAACAGCTCAGAATGAAGTAAATTTAAAGGAAAGACCCTGGAAAACGGTGCAAATATGAGTATTGGTAGCCTGAAGAATTTTTATGACCGACAAGATAAACCTCACTGACCCAAGTGCAATTTGCCATACAAGAAATATCGTCTACAGCCACCTAGGAACCTGAATCCATTAAAATATGATCTACAACCCCAAAATATACAAACTGAGAATATCTTTAAGATTAAGTTCAAGAAATCAATGATAAATTCCAACATAAATTAGGAGTCTCAGTCAGTGCTTGTATACATCATAAAGTACCAGATGAATCCAGTTAGAAAAGGCACACTAATTGTAGCTAACAACTGAAATATTTTAGCCACACAAACAATAATGCAATCAAAATAGTAAAAACGTAGCCAAAATTCAACAAGCACATGGGAATTTTAAACCAGTGGAACAATTGACATTTCTTAAAGATCTTTGATAATGTCAACATCATCAATAACAAAGTTGAAATGAGCAGCCTTGGTGTACCAAGTCAATGGGAGTATTTTCCCAGAGAAAATGCACACAAGACATCCATCACAACACCAGAAGTGAGAAAACCATATGAAATAAAGATCCGTCCGCCAGGTATATGTTCACTAACAAGACATCCAAAGCAAGCATACACCAACCAATAATGAATAAAGAAGTAATGCATAAACAGGTTTAGATGCAAATAAGACAAGTTAAAAGTTACGATGGCCACAAAATGGTAACCATCATTCTTACAATCACAAGAGTTAAAATCAAACTCATGAATATGACAATAAATTGCAGTAGTACACATTGTTAAGGCAAAACCATTTTGTGGCCAACGTAATCATATTGCAAGTCATCACTATGGAAAGAGAAGGCTCAGAATGAAACCATTTTGAAGAAAATATACCTTCTAGCAATGGTGCAAATGGACACACCGGTTGCCCAAGAGGACCATCCAGGCCATCCATGATGCAAAGCCAATCATCATAGCCCTCTCCCTCTATCTATATGTATATTATATATACATATACATATACATACATATATATATATATATGCACCCACACACACACACATGTGCGTGTGTTTCATATCCAACTATTGAAGAAAGAAAGAAGAGGTAAAAGTACAGCCATTATAAGCGGAACTCCCATCTGATATAATGCAAATGAAACCACCAAAGCATCTGTTGCCTGAAGGAGGACCTCAAGGCCAGCAAAGATGCAAACTTAATTGGACCCCTATATTTCTCCCTTCCACTGACTGAAGCATAAAGACGCTCACAATTAAGCCAACGCAAGGAAAATTCGAACTATAATGGTATCAAAGGTTGCACACCGATGACCGGTTTTTTTTTTTTTTGAAAACAATCACCAGGTTTTCCATAATGCCAAAACAGTCAGGGAACTGTATGGGAGATACGATAACCCACAATGAGTGAGATGTACTCAACCCCATAATTTAATATAACACTCATTCAGTATCCCACATTTTTTTATAAAAAAGTATCCAACTATTTTTTTTTTTTTTTGATAGATAGTATCCAACTATTGAAGCAAGAAAGAAGAGGCGCAGAATGCAGCCATTTTACAGAAAAGGCTTCCTCGAGAATGGTGAGAATGAAAACACTGAGCAAAGCCCGAGGAAAGAAGAATCACAGCGCCTCTCCCTCCAGCTCTCTCTCTCTCTCTCTCTCTCTCTCTCTCTCAGAGGCTCAGAACAGTCATCATCATAGCCCCTCCCTCACAGAAAATGGCTTCCTCCGCAATGGAGAAAATGAGAGCACCAGTGCCCAAGGAAAGAACTCTCTCTCTCTCTCTCTTTCTCTCTCTCTCTTCCTCTCTCTCTCTTCCTTAGGAAGAAGACTCTCCCTCTTTCTTCACTGAAAGAAGAGGCTCAGTATAGCCATCATAGCCTCACTATAGCCATCATAGCCTCACTATTCACTGGTCACCCGAGTAAAGAAAAGGATAAGAATAGACACCATAGCCTCCCCCTATCTCTCATTATAGCCCCAATTCACATACCCCCTCTCATTGTAGCCCCCATTCTATCTCTCCCTCCCTCCCCTAGAAAAAAAAAGGCTCCCAACAGTTATCACAGCCCTCCAACTCACATGAAATGACTTCTTCCAGAATCGTGAAAATGAAAGCATAAAGAGGAAAGAAAAGGCCCCCTCCCTCTCTCATCATAGCCCCACTCTCTCGCATCATAGCCTGCCTCTCCCTCTCTAGAGAGCACATCAAGAAATAAGGGACTTGGAATAGTCATCATAGGCCTCCCTCAAGTTTCCAGAGGAAACAAGAGGCTAAAAATGACCATAGCCAAGGTATAGAGCAGCCATCATAGCAGTCCTACCATTGTAGAAATTATTTGCTGCGGTGAGCAAACCACATCAACGCAGCGCAATTAACAAATGGCACCACTGTGGACCCCACAATAAACACTTGACAGCAAAACGGGAAGGACTGAGGCCAACCAGAATGAAAAAATTATTAGATTAGGTTCCTCTTTCATGTCATCCATCAAGAACCCAATCAGAGCGCACTGTGCAAGCGCGTAGACTATGCACACTGTGCCACACGCTATTTCGTGTGGTTTTCTCAGTATTTCGCATTATTTTTTTCACCTTTCTTGAAATTTTTTTTGTTATATGACACTTGTTTGATTTGCATACAAATACAAAGCACAAAAAGGTTAATACAATATAAAATTTTGCTCATACAAAGCAAAAAAAGATTATATAAAATAAAACAATCATCATACAAAATTTATATAAAGATTATGCTTTCTATAAGTATTTTTCGAATTTGTATGAACTTATTTTTACTTTATATTAGCATTTTTTGCGTTCTATTTGTATGCAAATCAAACAAAAAAATATTACAAAACAAAAAAATTTTGCAAAAAGATAAAAAAAATGACGCAAATTAATGAAAACAACAAAACAATATTTCCATGTTGTTGTGCGTGGCACAACATACAAGGCCCACATGCTTGAGCAATGCACTTTGATGGACAACATGAAAGGGAAACCTAACCTAACAATTTTTCGACCGCTGGACCACACACTTCACAGCAGATGGCCAAGCTATAGTCTCATCTATTGTGGAGTCCTGAAGCACCACATGTATCAACATCATACATATAATTCAAAGTAAAAAATTCACTTTATTTCACATCCTACACATACTAAAATAACAACTATATCAGATCCATCACATATCCTAATGTAACAACTAACTTTATTTCACATCATTCAAAACTTTCAATAAAAAATATTATTATCAAAGTTTAACATTAAAATTAACTTTTGCAAACAAACATGCTTGAAATGAGCAGCAATAGTGTACCAAGTCATTGGCAGTAAGTTCCAAGAGAAAATGCATCAACCCAATTGGACCGTGGCCTTTCACAAAAGACATCTATCAATACATCGCCAAAACAGAGTAAATCGTATGGAATTACAATACACCCACCTAGTATATGTTGGCAAACAAGCTGCTTTGGATGACAAATTATGGGAATTAATACCAAGTTTTATGACAAGTTTTTGGCATTAGGTCATCATCTCCACCTCCCTAACATAGCATTTTGGCATCAGGTCATCATCTCCCCTGACCACCCACTCCCTCCCTCCGAAGCATGAAAATGGCAAAGAGGGGCCTGGAATGCAATGATTCAGAAGAAAAGGCTGCCAGTAGAACTTCCCAAAATGAGAGCTACATCTATTTCTCTTCCCCAATCTAAAGCAATGCACCAGGTAAGCAGAAGCCTTACAGCAAAATAATCACTTCATTAAATTATTTTTAACACATTTTACACAATTTTAATAAAAAAGATCAATTTTATTTCACATCTTATCTTATTTTTAATACAACCATCAATTTTATCTGACAATCTACATAAACTTTAACATACAATAAAATTTTAATTTCTATGATACACCAAGACAATTACAAAATTTTCAAGACATGATCCAAATGATCTTAAGACCAAACAGGCTCTTTCTGGAGTAGTTTTGGGCTACCCATCCCTCCTATAATTTTATTTAGATACCCTCACATTTGATGGTCAACAAAGAACATGACTGGTTTCTATCCTATCCCCTTATCCCTCTTTTGATATGGTCCTTACGAGATCACCAATCCATCCCAATATTTGCAATTTAACTACATGAATTTATGGATATTGTCACCAAAGGCAATACATATATATGTGCATACACAATAGTGTGCATACATACACAAATCCCTTTTTAAAAAAAATACATATACAAATACATAAAACTCCTATCACATGGGAACTAATCTCGAAAGCCAGGATGTGACAACAAATATCAAATACAAAACAGTAACATCCACGTTGGATAGACTACAGAAACTAGACTCATCACAAAGAAAATCTTAATAACTTTAAAGACATTTTCACAATAATACTGTGAACTAGGTTATTTCGATTTTTAATGTTAAAATTTACGTTGGATGTGAAATAAAATTATTAAAATTTATGATGAAATTGAAATATTAATAAAATATTGGTTTAAGCTCTTTTGAGCCACCAACCAAACAAATCCTGTGTAATGAACACTCATCTCATCCGCCAGTATTAATATATTGCAGATATATTAACGAACATAAAATTACAGGTTAAATATTTAATATCTTCCAAAATAGTGAAATATATCAAAATATACCTTTGACTTTTTGAAAGCTAGAAGCATGCCTGACTACATGACCCTTCCATCAATACCACAAGCACCTGTTAAAACAAAACAAACGCTTCCACCAAAATCAATGACATCAAAATCACCAGATAGACTGTCAATAATAGCAATGAGTTGAAGCTTCCCATAGTTTTCTCAGACCAAATTCCACATAAATTGGCAACAATATGCCATGGTCCAAACAAACATAGAATAACAACAACAACAACAACAAAGCCTTAATCCCACTAGGTGGGGTCGGCTACATGAATCCTTTGTTTCCATTGCGCTCTATTAGTTACCAAATTCTTATCTAAGTCTAAGTAACTGTTGACATGTGGCTCCAGCGCTGCATCTCATCCATCCACGAGGCGCTCCATCTTGAAACATCATGCTTTAACCTTTGAGGCTGCGTTAGTCTTCCAAACCTCGTGGGAGAGGTTTGGGTCCTCTAACCTCTAACCTCGTGGGTGAGGTTTGGGACCTCTACCCTCTAACCTCTAACCTCTACCCTCCTGCATGACCCTTGTTCAAACAGCTCTCCCAACCACATCAGGCATGATATTTCTCAGCCATACCTATCACTATCAGCATGCTCTGGCTGCACTGTTTTCAAAGCAACATGCTTCCTCCAGATTCGCAAATCAAGGGTCTGCATGCCCCAGCTGACGCGGATCCCCAGAAACAGTACCAAGATCCAAAGGTCAAGCTCTCTTTACTGACTCTGGTCCCTCCAATGGCCGACAAGTGGCGCAAGTTCAGAATTTGTCCACCTTCTTTTCTCCGGAAAATCAGGATAAAGCTGCACCATCCCTGCCTACAAAAACCAAGGAACAGACTTCAAAGAGAAAGAGGTCACTTGCTTCATCCACCACTACCGGCCTTCTCCAAGACTAACGAAGGAGGAGGACTGGCCCCAAGAAGAGCAGAGCTCATCCACCACCTCTTGTAAAACAGGAGCTTGAGAACAAGAAAAGCTCTCTTTCTCCTGCTTTCTCTCTTTTCCTCTTGCTCGCCCCCTTGCGCGCCGCCGTCTCCCGGAACTCTCTTTCTCTTTGGTGTTTCCTGGGACTCCCACATCCTACGTCAACATCTTCTGGTGCTTTCATTGAGACCTTGGGAAGATGGTGGCCAGAACGCGCAAGACCAACTCCGCCGCTCGTAGTACGCATGCGAGAGAACCTTCCGTTCGGGCATCGGACGATAGAACTTCGGCCTCAACCTCTCGGCGTCGCGCCGAATCTATTTATTCCTCCAGGAGCACCCGCGTCTCAGAACTACAGGGGATGCTAACGAACCTCACCAACCTAGTCACTGACCTCACAAACAAATTAATAGCCTCATACCAAATGGCCTAAACATTAAGTTGGAAAGTTGATAATCCAAAAATAATTTTATATTCCTACACCCATCATGCTTTGCAATGTGGAATCAGCTCAGGATAGATTTTTTTTTTTACGCTATGCTAGATACTATTGAGGTCACCAACCTATGAACTTGAGACCTCTTGTTATCGACTTAAAAGCTTAAGCTCATAGATCATAGTCCATCGATAATTTTATATTCTTACAATAATGAACTAGAGAAGTACACAACATTAAAATCGAAACACACTACACAATCATGTTGTGAGTCATCGCAACGTTAAGAGAAGGCTCAGAATGACAACATTTTGAAGAAAATCTATTTCTAGAAAGTGCAAATGGACACACTGATTGACCAAGAGGACCATCCAGATCAACTGTGATGCAAATCCAACCATCCAACTACTACAGCAAGAAAGAAGAGGCAAGAATAAAATATGGGAGGAAAGACTCCCTTCAGATATAATGAACATGGAAGCACCTATGGTACGAGGGAGGCGTCAAGGCCGGCCATGAAAGTTTTTTTTTTTGGATTTTATCACCTGGACGCCACAATTTCCCACACCACACTTGGAAATTGGGGTGGTGTGGTTCAAACCAAATCATTAAGGCCCACTCTATTTGTCCCAGACCTCTTGTTGAATAATGAAGAGGCTCACAATTAAGCCATTGGGAGGAAAACACACACTTGAATGGTAAAAATAGGTTGCACCAATGCCCGCAAGGAAGTCAAGAACCGGTATGGCAGATAAAAGAACCTCAAGGTTCCTGATTCAAATTACCCTATAATTGAAAAATAGAAAATAAAAAAAATGAACTCTTTCAGTATCCAACAACTGAAGCAAGAAGAAGAGACTCAGCAGCAAGATCATCAAATCCCCAATCTGGAGAAATGGATTTCTCTAAAATAGGGTAAATAAAGGAAGGACAATAATGCCTAATCATCACAACACCTATTTTGCAGACATGGCTTCCTCCAGAATGGTGAAAATGAAAACAAAGACCACTATATCATCCATAATGCAAGCCAAATGATTATTCAAACCCTCAATCTCCCACACACCAGCCCATAGCTATTGAAGCCTCTTCACGAACAAGCCATCTGAAGCCTTTTATGGAACCACTTATCCATAGCTATTGATAAAACTAAACCAGTTAACACCTGGCTCAATGGTTAAGACGTCAAGTTGAGCTTCTGACTACTACATCTAAGCTCAATTCCACTACCAAAAAAAGACTTGGAGATCCATCCAAGCTTCTTCACAAAGTAGCAATGAGCTCTTATGACTTGTTATTTAGCAACCTAAATAAGTTCATATGGTCAAGCTCATTTATGAACAATTCATCAACCACTAAATGGAATCATATACAAAAGAAAACTATAACAAAACAAATTAATTGACTGTTCTTTGTAAACAAAGATACTAAATTAAAAACAAGATATCTAATATAATACAAAAGATACTACTAATCAAGCACATTGAGTTGAACATAATAATATGTTCAAGCTTGTGGAGCTATTAAAAATATGGTTAGCTTGTTCAAACATAATGAAGTCCACCCCCCCCCTGTATCCATCTACCAAAGTAACAGAGAAGGGCTCAGAATGCAGTAAGTTTAGAGGAAAGACCTCTCCAAAAATTGTACAAATATAAAGCACCTTGCCCAAGAATGGTACCTATGATGCAAACCTATTCATCATCACACCTCCGTATGAAAGGACCCCTCTGATTTCCAAAGCAAGAAAAGAGAAGATTGCCCATCATGGTTGCATCAGTACCCAAACAGAGGATCCATAAGCCATCTGATATGCCAAACTAGTCCGGAACTGGCAAGAAAGACACCATATACCTCAAGGGCCCAAGTACTTAGATTCCAGATATAAATTGTCGTTTGATATTTGCATACAATGTGAAACAAACTTCTCTCTCTTGCATTAGAACTTGCATTAAAATATCTGTAAGATTTAAAAGAAAGTTGATTGTTTAATGCAAATTAATAAAATAAAAATGACTGCAGCCAACACTTCTTTTGATAATAAGCCAAACTAACCTTCAGATTATATAAATCAGATTTAATATCAGTCACCTAATCAGGAATAAAAAGAACAAAGAACCACAAATTTTTGGAGCCACCTGCCCGATATTTCCACAAGCCTTACACAATTAAAATGTGAAAATTATAGACTGCAATTTATTACAGAGAAAAAAGAATTCTTGCAGTATAAAATGACTTTAAAAAAGAAAAAATATTAGAAAAACTTTTTCTAAAACAATTCTTAAATTAGGTGAATTATAAATTATATTTAGATGAACATAGATTCCATTATGATATTAACCTAAACTTTCCAGATTGACAAATACAACTCCACTTCTGCCAACTTTAAACCCCCTAAAACAACTTACAAACTGTTAAGCGAATGAGAAAACCCTGAAAAATATTTAAAAATTCCAAAACTTAAACATGTTTTTCCATGACACAAATATAACCATCATTAACTTAAGCAGCAGGAAATAATGCATATCCTTAATCTTGCACATGAAATTCATAGATCAGTGTGGAATTGTACTCGGATCAAAAGATTGGAAAAGATAATACACATGATATCATAAACGTGAAAAAAACAATTAAAACATATTTAAGGTTAAAAATAAAAACAAATATATCCAAAGTGCTTGCTTACCAATAAAGAACAGTAAACAGCATGTAAACTGTCATTCTCCCCTTCAAGGACATATAAAACATCCATGTGCCACAGAGCAATCTATAATAAATACACCATTCCAAAAAATCTGTAACATTTATCACTTATTATTGTAACATCTCAATCAGCATATACTTACAAGAATAAATAAATAAATAAACTAACCTTGAAGAAAACAAACTAACATACAAAAGGATAATTACATAGAAGTTTTCAAAAAAAACTTAAAATATGACAGCACAATCCTCAACACCACACCTTTTAGCATTTCTTAAATGTCTACAGTTTAAATTCACAACATTAGACCTCTTCCAATAGGCCAGTTTCGCAAGGCAACTAATTTCTAAAGCCAGGATGTGACAACAAGTATAAAATACAGTACAGCAATTTCAACACTGGAAAGACTAAAATATATCACCAAATAAACTTAATAACTTAAAGAGGAAATTTCACAAGAATACTTTGAAGATACTTTTGTAATGAAAAATCAACTTCCAGTATTCATATATAGCAGATATCATAATGAACATATAATTACAAGTTAAATATATACTATCTTCCAAAATAGCGAAACATATAAAAAAATACCTTAAAATTTACAGTCAGTGCCACTCGAACATTTTGAAATACATGAGCATGCCAGACTACCTGACCATTGCATTAATACTGTAAGCACCTGTTAAAAAAAACAAAGGCTTCCGCCCAAATTGATGACATAAATATAACAAGATCGACTATCAATATTGACACAAACTAGAGGTCAACCACAACAGCTTCAAGCTTCCTATTGTTTTCTAAGACCAAATTACACAAACTGTACAACAATTTGCCATGGGGCAAACAAACAAATCATACCCTATACATAAGTACATATATATAGGTATATATATACATATATACATATATACATATATACATATATATACAAAGAAATAATGCATAAATAGGTATAGGTGCAAATAAGAACAGTTAATGTTATGATGGACACTAAATGGTAACCATCATTCCTAAAATCATAAGAGAGTAAAAATCAAACCTCAACAAATTGACATGAAATGGAGAAGTGAACAATGTTAAAAGGAAAAACACAAATAATCATATTGCAAGTGGTCACTATGAAAGAGAAGGCTCAGAAAAAAACCATTTTAAGAAAAGATACCTTCTAGAAATGGTGCAAATGCAGACCGGTTGCCCAAAAGGACCATCCAGGCCATCCATGATCCAAAGCCAACCATCATAGCCTTCTAGAAAAGATAAATAACAACAACAACAACCAAGCCTTTATCCCACTAAGCGGGGATGGCTACCTGAATCCACTGTTTCCATTGCACTCTATCAAATAAAAAATCCTTATCTAACTCCAAGTATGTAGGATCATTCTTTATAATTTTACCATATCATTTTTGGCCTTTCTCTTCCTCTTTTTACAAAAGCAAGATCCAATAATTCAATTTTCCTTACTGGAGCTTTTATTGGCCTATGATTTATATGTCAAAACCATCTAAGTCAACTCTCTCTAAGCTTATCCTCATTTGAGGCTACTCCAACTTTCTCACGGATATATTCATTTCTCATGTTGTCCTTTCACGTATACCCACTCATCCACCATGTCATCCTCATTTCTATGACACATGCCTTATTTGTGTGTTTCTGCTTTGTAGGCCAACATATGACACTTTATAACATCGTAGGTTTTACAACTGTTCTATAAAATTTACCTTTAAGTTTATGTAGAATTTTTCAATCACACAATACACCAGATGCCTTCAAGAAATCAAACCCAACTAACTGAAAATGAACTACAAAAGTGCACATTGTTCAAGAGAAAACACACGATCAAGGGTCAGAACCAAACCAATTTGAAGAAAAGATGCCTTCGATATTTTGTGTGCGTGTCTACATACATATATGCATACAGACACGCATATGCGCACGCATGCGCGCACGCACATAGATATGTTTCATATCCAACTACTGAAGAAAGAAAGAAAGAAGAGCAAAGAATACAACCAATATGGAAGGAAAGACTCCAATTAGATGCAAAAACCTAGTCACTGTGGCCCACAACTTCTAGCATGAAGATGCTCACAGTAAAGCCATTGGGAGGAACACTCCCACTAGAATGGTGCAAAAGATTCCACCAATGGTCAGGGACCTGTATGAGACTGGATAAACCTCAAAAATCCAAATGCAATTTACCCTATAATTAAAAATAGCAAAAAATATGCTCTTTCAGTATCCAGACACAATGTTAGTTCATGATTTTGAACTACATATGCATTGTTCACAAATGTAAACAAGCCCAAGAGCTGAGCACTTAACAATATGCTCAAAGATCCTGGAACATGACGGTATGGTCTCTCTCTCTCTCTCTCTCTATATATATATATATATATATATATATATATATATATATATATATGTATGTATATGTATTTATCCACGACCAAAGCAATAGAGAAGTGCTCAGAATGCAACATGTCCAAAGAAAAGACCCCTCCAACCATGGTACAAATAGAAGCACCAGTTACACTAGGGATGCTGCAAACTTATTCGTCATAGCACCTCTCTATGGAGGGACTTCTTTTATTTCCAAAGCATGGAAAAAGAGGCCAAGAATGAAGCTAAAGCAAGGAAAACTCAAAGATCCAAATGCAATTTAAAATAAGCTCTTTCAGTATCCAGACACAATGGTAGTTCATGATTTTCATTTACAAATGCATTGTTCACAAGCCCAAGAGCTGAGCACTTAACAATATGCTCAAACATCCTGGAACATGAGGTTATGGTCTCTCTCTCAATATATATATATGTATGTATGCATGTATATGTATCTATCCACGACCAAAGCAATAGAGAAGTGCTCAGAATGCAACATGTCCCCTACAACCATGGTACAAATAAAAGCACCGGTTACACTAGGGATACTGCAAACTTATTCGTCATAGCACCACTCTATGGAGGGACCTCTTTGATTTCCAAGGCATGGTAAAAGAGGCCAAGAATGAAGCTAAAGCAAGGAAAACTCCCACTAGATTGGCCAAAATGGTTGCATTGGTTCCCAAATGGAGAATACTCAAGCCATCCATGGTGCCAAACCTGTGGGGAATTTATTTTTAGAAGGATAAACCTCAGGAACCCAAATGCAATTTACCTCATGACAAATATGGTGTCCAGCCAATTATGAATGTAGAAAAAAAATATAAACAGGTTCAGACATCCATGAAATCCAATTAAACGTCATAAATTCCAGATATAACTGAAATCTAAACATGCAAATTCAGGACATCAATAAGATAAAGTTCAAGAAATTATTGAGGAATTCCAACATAAATTGTGAGGCTCAGTCAGTGAATGTATCAGTCATAAAGTAGCAGTTGAATCTGCTAGTCAGCCAGAGTTTACAGGTAGTAGGCTTGTAGCTAACTATTGAAACATTTTACCCACACTTAACAATTATGCAATCAAATTAGCAAGAACATAGCCAAAATTCAACAAGCAAATAGGAGTTTTTCACCAGCAGAATAACAGGCATTTCCCAACTGTAAGCTCTTTGATAATGTCATCATCATCATCATCATCACCACCACCACCACCACCACCACCACCAAAACCGACCAAGAAGCCATGGTGTACCATATCATTGGCAGTATTTTCCAAGAGAAAAATCCAACTCCTCAATTGAACCATGGCCTTTCACAAAAGACATCCATCAGAACATCACCAAAAGTGAGTAAGTCATATGGAATAAAGATGTTTACGGACAAGACATCCAAAACTTTTGATATGATACTCATGCATTAAGAATATGCATTTTGAAATTCAATGAAAGGCACTGACCATCACTGCCTCTACAGAAATTATAACAGTTGGGTTTGGTTTGGGGATTAAAACAAATGAATTTAAATTTTTAACCGAAGTTTTGAGCTTAAAAGTGCAAATAGTATTAAAATGGTCCAATCCCAGAAGTTGAATGGATGGCACAGAGAGGATGAATTTAAACGAAATAGTTTTTTGGCATCAGCTCATCATTTCTAAAGGAGAAAGAGAAAAAAGTTACAAATTGTTTAAAAAATTTAGATAAAGTTTGAATTTCACCTCATTTGATGTTTGAAAATTCATGCCCAAAACTTGGGCTAAACTGGGCCACAACCAAATGCAAGCTTAAATTTAAGGGGCATGCATGTGAATACCACCAACCAAAGGCACAACTAAGAAAGCCTGATATGGACAATAACAAGTATTGACTGCAATGTACGAGACTCCACATAGAAATTAGGCAAATTCCCCGTGATGCAAACACAGTCAAAATAGCCCCCTCTCTTCCCCCCACATCTCCACCTGTCACAACCAAAGCAAGAAAAAAGAGCCTCGGAGAATGTAGCCATCCGGGAGAAGCTGTTTTTGATTGTAGCCATCTAGGAGAACTACTCTGCTAAAATGGTGCGAAATGGTAGACAGGTTTGTCCCAGAAGAATATTCCAGGCTGTCAATGATGCAAAAAGTATTCATAGACGTCACTCCATCATGCACACTATGCAAATGGCAGGGGTGTTACCTAAGGAAAAGACTATCAGACCATCGGCCATGCCAACCCATTCCATATAGACATTTCTCTCTCTAATTACGGAAGCATGAAAGAAGAGCTCCAACTGCAACCATTCAGATCAAATAAGACCAGTTAATGTTATGATGGCCACAAAATGGTAAATTCCCTAAAATCATAATATTAAAATCAAACTCAACAAATTGACAAAGGAATGTAGAAGTGCACATTGCCAAAGGGGAGTAACCATACTGTGTCGTCATTATGAAGGAGAAGGCACAGAATGAACCATTTTAAAGAGAACATACCTTCTAGGCATGGTGCAAATGAATGCACCAGTTGCCCAAGACTACCATCCAGGCCAACCGTGATGCAAAGCAAACTATCATAGCCTTCTAGAAATTAAAGTCAAAAGATTGACAATGACTTACAGAAGTGCACATTCATGGCAACGCACACTGGGTAATCATATTGTAACTTGTAAGAGTAGGCTCAGTGTAAAACCATTTTGAAGAAAAGAAACCTTCTGGAAATGGTGCAAATGGACCCACCAGTTGCCCTACCCAAAAGGACCATCCAGGTCATCCATGATGCAAATACAATCATCATAGCCCTCTTCCTCTATCTATCTATATGTATGTATGTATATGTATCACATCCAACTACTGAAGTAAGAAAGAAGAGGACTCCCTTCACATACAACGAACATGGAAGCACAAGGAAGGCTTTCCGATGCAAGCCTTGTCATTGTGTCCCACTATATCCCCCTACTTGCTGACCTCTCATGTTACTGAAGCATGAAGAGCCTCACGATTAAGCCATTAGGAGGAAAACTCCCACTACAATGGTTAAAATGGTTGCACCAATGCCGGAAGGAGGATCATTGGGCCTTCCATAATGCCAATTCAGTGGAAGATAGAATAAAACTCAAGGACCCAGATGTAATTTACCCAATAATTTAACATAGTGAACATATGCTCTCTTTCAGTATCCAACTACTGAAGCAAGAATGAAGAGGCTCAGAATGGCTGCATTAAGCAGAAATGGCTTCCTCCAAAATGGTGAAAATGAAGCACCGGGAAACCAAGGAAGGACTTCGATACCGTCTATGATGTAATCCTAATCATCATAAGCATCCAGCCATCCATGTTGCAAATACAATCATCATAGCCCTCTTCCTCTATCTATCTATATGTATGTATGTATATGTATCACATCCAACTACTGAAGTAAGAAAGAAGAGGACTCACTTCACATACAACGAACATGCAAGCACAAGGAAGGCTTTCCGATGCAAGCCTTGTCATTGTGTCCCACTATATCCCCCTACTTGCTGACCTCTCATGTTACTGAAGCATGAAGAGCCTCACGATTAAGCCATTAGGAGGAAAACTCCCACTACAATGGTTAAAATGGTTGCACCAATGCCGGAAGGAGGATCATTGGGCCTTCCATAATGCCAATTCAGTGGAAGATAGAATAAAACTCAAGGACCCAGATGTAATTTACCCAATAATTTAATATAGTGAACATATGCTCTCTTTCAGTATCCAACTACTGAAGCAAGAATGAAGAGGCTCAGAATGGCTGCATTAAGCAGAAATGGCTTCCTCCAAAATGGTGAAAATGAAGCACCGGGAAACCAAGGAAGGACTTCGATACCGTCTATGATGTAATCCTAATCATCATAAGCATCCAGCCATCCATGTTGTTAGCCTAATCATCATAGCCCCATTCTAAAGAAACTAGTTGCCCAAGGAAGGATGAGAAGAAGAACAAGAAAAAGAAAAGAAAATCCATGCCATCATAAAGGTGAAACATGAATGAAGACGCTCATTGCAGCCAATGGGAGGGAAGCTCCAACCAACAACAACAACAATCAAGCTTTTATCCTACTAGGTGGAGTCAGTGTTTCCATTTCACTCTATCAAATAAGAACTCCTCATTTATCTCTAAATATGTAAGATCATTTTTATAGTTTCTTAGCATTTTTTGGTTATACTTATATTCTATCTTGTCCTTTTATGTATATCCACTCATCCACTTTAATATTCTCATTTCTACAAGAAGAAAGCTCCAACCAAAATGGTGAAAATGGACGCCCTAGTTGCCCCGGACTAAAGCAGTCAATACATTAAACGAAAGACTGCATAAACCTCAAACTATTGATTATAAAAGAGTAAAGCTGCGCAAAGCTTGGCAATGTTCATGTTCAAGCTGTTTCATTTCAGATTCACTATTCAAGCTCTTCATAATATGGTCAAATCAAAATATTGGTAGCCCGAGGAAGGACCTCAAGAAATTAATGATGCAAAACTAGCAATCATAGCCCACTCCCTCTCTATTCCCCGCCTCTCGAATTAATATAGCATGAAGAAGAGACAAAAGATTGAGCCACTCGGAGGTACATACCATCTAAAATAATAAAAATGGTTGCATCAGTTTCCTCTAAGGGGGGATAACCAGTTCATCCATAATGCCAACTTGTTAGAGACCTGCAAGTAATTCACCATGTTAGTTAATAAACAAATGAAATGGTATTTCCCTATATCCAGCAGACAATTTTGGAGGAGAGACTTTCTATAGAGATGGTGCAAATGAAAGCACAGGTTGCCGAGAAAGGACCTCGAGGCTGCCCATGATACAAAACCTAACCATCATATCCCACTCTCTCTCTTCCCCCAACCTCTCCAATTACCAAAGCATGAAAGAATAGGCTCAAAATACAGACACACTGGAGGAAAACTCCCTCTAGAATAATGAGTTGCATAAACAGCTAAAAGAGCTGATGACTGAATCATCCCTAATGCGAAACTAGTCAAAGCAACGTGTGTAATGTCTTATAATATTGCAAAAAGCTACGGACTAGAAGGCTATAACAGAGAAGAACAAAATGAGGAAAGACATTTTAATTTTAACCATATAACTTTTAAACAACATAAGTTAATTTTAACCCCAAAAAACAAACATCCACAACAATGACTTACCCTCAGTGAATTAATTGTTAAGTTAGACAAAGATTAAAAAATTTCTAGTGCAAATAATTATAATATTAGTACATCTAGCCTAAGTTTTACATTTCATTAACAATATAATGACGGTAATTGTGAATATATCCAAAACTATTTGGTTTTATTGATAATATGAGGTGATTAAGGGCAAAATTAACCACAACCAACAAAGTTCCCAAATGCATTTTCGAGTAGAAACATGCAAATATCTTAAAAAGCAAAAAACTTATCACTGCCAAGTCATGAATGTAGCAGCTGAAATATGATAGGTGTTACACAGTAAAAAGTCCAGCAAATATCTTAAAAAGCAATAAGCTTGATCTCTACCAAGTGATGAATGTAGAAGCTGAAATATAATGTCACAGACAGTTAGGAGTCCAACAAAGATTCATTTGTACAACTCCTAAAATCTTAGTCATACATTAAACGCCTATTTCTCAGCTTATATAAGTTAATCATAACAAAAATAGTGTTTCCAATCACAAAATTCAAATGCAGGGAACAATAAAATGAAAATAATGACATGCCAGAAGGCCGAATAGATTTCACGCTCATTATAAATCTTGTGAAACATAAATATTGAGAATTGATTGTTCAGTATATAAGTGAGAAAGATTCTTAGAAAGTTATGAAGACCCACAATCCCTCACCAATTGGTTAAAATCATCAAAGACTTCAGTGATCAGTGCCATTACAATTTGGTCAAAAAGAAATGACAGCACTGAACACAGACCCACTAGAATTCAAAAAATAGTGTTGTTTATGCATAACACAATAACAAACACGTCATAAAGACACATATAGAGAAGAAACATTGAAAATCAAAACAAATAGACCAAATAGAAAAAACTCTAAAAAAACAAAGTCTAGCATCTGGACGTGCATAAGAATATTTGATCAATGGGTTAGATGACATAAAGACAAAAGCTCAGTCAGTGTCAAACAGTCATAATCAGAACCTCAGCAACAGCCACAGTTTCCTGTTTAACAGTTGAAGTTTCAGATATTTTGCTAACCCTTTTAACAATTATGAAAGGGTAAATTACATCCTGGCCATTGAGGTTGCGAGGGCATTGTAAATTGGTACCAATAATATCTAAATCGACAAAACCTTCCAAGTGTTTAAGGTGATGCTCGTGTGTTAAAGGATATGCTGCATGTTAACATTCATTCTCAAACGACACTGATCATCATTGCCTTTTCCAAAAGTTAAAACCACGCAAGTGGCACTGCCATGCATACCTGACAGATGAGTTGCCACAATACAGTAAGCATGATTATATCAGTGAAAGATTGTAACACTTGAAGAGGATAAAGCCAGAAAGGGAAGTTTATCGTGGTTTGGTCATCTCCCTTGTTTACCATTAGAAACCCCTACATGCAAATGTGAAGAGAACCAAAACGACTACAGAGATAGGGAAGGGAAGACGAAAAATAACTTCGAACATTATTATTCCTCCTCGTACGGAAAGTTGTTCTACATTCATTTGCATAAAGAAGCGGCTCAAAATGCAGCTATTTGGGATGGTGCAAACGGAAGTATCGGTTTCCCGAGGGAAGGGCCATCCATGACGCAAATCCGACAATCCTCACTATTCATTTCTTATCTTACCTGACAACTGTATACAGACCACCTTCCCTCAGCATGCAAGCAATTGGGACGAAAACCCCCTGGAAAACGTTGTAAAAAACAACATCGGTTGCCTTGAGAGAATCTCCGGACCATCGATGATGCAGAGCACACCGCAGAACTCCTCTGAGACACTCGACGCCATCAGCTGCAATACGAAGATTAGAAAAGCAGACTTTCTGGAAACGGTGTGCGCAAACGACTTAACCTGAGAAGAGTTTCAAAGGCAACAACTTGATAGCGATTCAAAGGCTTCACTTCTCTCCTTTTCTGCTGATGACCTAACATCACTTTAAAAGAGGAGGTCCTAGGAGGAGAAATCCATCAAAATGGCCAAGAGGAGGATCTACACACAGCAAACCTCGCAAAACAGTTCTAACGGAAACGAGGCCCTAGAAGGTTTTGCAAAACCACGGGCGGACGGCCGGCATAATTTTTCATTCCATAAATAATAGGCGTAATTCCGCCTAGCCCACGAGGATTACTCTACTTGTCACAAGTTCATAAATTTAAAATATATTAATTTTAAAAATATGTTATATATGTTTCCAAAATTTATTATATAATTCATTGTAATTTTTTGTGACTGTATCCGTTAAATACTGTTAAAATTATAAAAATACTTTTTTTTATCTTTTAATATTTTTGATTTCTGACTGTCTGCCACGCCGGCATCTACGCGCAGACAGCCGGCAGTGCGCGGCCGCTGGTGTCCAGGAGCGGACGCCTGCGCGCAGGGTGCTGGTGCGCGAGGCCAGAGTCCGGGAGCGAACGCCCGAGCGCAGGGTATAATTGTAATTTCATATTAAAAAAATTTATGATTTCTTAATTAAAATTTTAATTTAATAGAATATTTAATTGGTCATTGTTAGAAGGTCTTTATAAATAGTAAGGACCACAATGACCTATACAACAAATTTTAAGAATTTGTCAAGCATGTTTTCAAAATTATGAACATGTGTGGCAAGTGGAGTAAATCTCAGGGGCTTAAGTAAAATTATCCCTAAATAATATTTAAGATAAATTATAGATAGGTCATGCAATTCAATTATAATTATATATTAATTTATATTTTTTAGAATCAGACCAAGTTTTATGCGTAACAAATATCACATGCAAACCAGAGTTTGAAACAAAGGAATTCTATTAAAGGAGGAAGAGATTGCATTTTTTAGATGGATACCCTTCCATAACTCGAGGTTCACTCTGTTGACATGTGGCTCCAGCGCTGCATCACAACCATACAGGTGGCGCTCCTTCATCTTGAAACATCATGCATTAACCTTTGAAGTTGTGTTTGCCTTCAAACATCATGAGTGATGATTGAAGCCTTCCAAATATTGTGAGTGATGTTTGAAGCCTTCCAAACATCGTGAGTGATGTTTAGAGCCTTCAAACATCGTGAGCGTGAGTGATGTTTGGCCTTTAAACATCGTGAGTGATGTTTGGAGCCTTCAAACATCGTGAGTAGTGTTTGGAGCCTTCCAAACATCTTGCATAACCGATGTTTCCAGCTCTCCTAGCCACATCGGGCACGACGTTTCTCAGCTATACCTATCGCTGTCAGCGTGCTCTTGCCGCACCGTTTCCAATGCAGCATGCTTCTTCCAATCAAGCAAATCAAGGGGCCGCATGCTCCAACCGCTGCAAGTTCCCATAAGGCGCGAAGACCAAGAAGACAAGCTCTTCACTCACTGCTTCCAGCTCCTTTAGTGGCCGACAGTGGTGGGACCACCAACGTGGGCTCAGCATTGTTTATACTTTTTTCCCTCCGAAAAATCTGGGCGGAGCTCTCCTTCCACCCGCCTATAAATATCTTTGAACAAAGCTTCGAGTAGAGGGGGAGAAGAACCAAGGAGGACGAGTTGCACAGAGATCTTCTTCTTCTTCTTCATTTCCTCCCTCTATACAGGGGAGCCCCTTTTCTTTCTGAGCTCTGGTCATGTTTGTACTTGGCCCAAGCGGCCTTCTCTTTAAGATATAATGAAACGTTTCGAGCTCGTCCCGGTGGACGTAGGGGATCTCATCCCTGAACCACCTTAAATCTCTGTGTGCTGTTCTGGATACTCTTTTTATTTTGAGACTTAACTGACAGACTCAGCTCTCTGCACGCCGCCGTCTCTCGGGGCTCTCTCTCTTTCTTTCCTGGTGTTTCTTGGGATCTCCTACATCTTACGTCAACACACTCATTTATAGAATTTACAGTACTTTCAGTTTTGAATTTATATATGATTTCAAATATAGGATATAGATCACCATATTGTTCCGCGTGAAATTCTTCACACCGTTGAAGAAGATATTTGAAGAATTCTTCTTCTTGTTGAAGTTTATTTGTAATATTATGATGAGACATTTTCATATTATAGATATATGAGACTATTTCTCAAATGATTATTAAAAAAGAATTATGTTGTAACCCTCCGATTATCTTTCATAGATTATTTAACATATTGTATGTCTTTGAATATATGAGAATATTTGATTTATACTTACTTGCAGTAGCTACCAAAATTGATGTTATGTTCTGATATATTTATCAAGAAAGTCAATATTTATTTTCTTATCTTTGAAGGTTATATTGTGTTTATATTTCTTTAAAGAATATATATTATGAAGTAGCATCTTTTCTTTTCATGAATTGGTCATTCTTACTGCAATTATAACAGAAAAGATATTCTATATATTTCCTTTGGAAAGAAAATCAGCTAAAATGTTAGTGAATCTATGATTAAACGAAAATTTATAAGACTATTAATTTAGTTGTAATAACCATCTTATCCTCTCACTATTATTAACTTGTTTTTTATTTTTTATATAATAAAATAATCTTTTATTATCAATTATTATATAAAATTTAGTAGGTAATAACCAAACTTTAAAATATTTAATAGATTTTAAAAAGTGATAAATTCTTTTTTGTATGTAGAATAATTTATTTTTGGCTTTATGAATTTTCTTAATATATATTCAATAATTTTCTTTATATCAGTTACTACTACTCCTGCCCAATAAAAATTACTAGTATTAGTATATAGTATTAATTTATCTTCTGATTTAGGAATTACAGTTTTAGGTATTCTTTTAACTAACGTTTTCAGATATTTAATTTTTATTTTTTATCTTCGTTTAACTGTATTTTTATTTTGTCAATTTTTCATCTAGATATTATCTTTTCTTTATCTCTTTTATATTTTATTGATATTATTTATTTTTTCTTCTAGATATTTAATGTATTGGCTTAGTATAGATAAATATTTGTTCATATAGTTTAATATTTTTAAAAACATTTGTAATTAAACTGAGAGATAATTAGAAGATCATTTTAGATTATTTGTATTTAAGATCTTATATTTATTTGTGGCATAATATAATAATAATAATAATATATTGAGGATAAATTTGTATTAAGATGTAGTACAATTATTTGAGGATTAAATTTTTTTTTTTGCATAACAGCCAAGGTAAAAGCTGAGGTCATTACAGGGCCTGTGATGCCCGTGGCCAAAGACGGCAGAGAGTGATCGCTTGGTGGAATTATCCATATTAGAAAAAGAGGGAGATCTTGAGTTGTATAAATAGATAATATAATTTCAAATGATAAATGCACCTTTTAGAGTAAAATCATAAGGCTAATGATAGAAAACTTCAGAATTAAGTGCGCTTGAACTAGATTATTACTAGGATGGGTGATCTTCTAGGAAGTACTCAAGTCACGTATTTTTTCTAAAATCAAAGCAGACAATACCTCTATAATGACATCATGGAATAATTTTTTTACATATTATATATAATTTTTAATATAATTGATTAATTTTATTTTCCAATTATGTATATATCACAAGCAAAACCAGTGTTTTCATGGTATGGCAAATTGATGTTTTTTACCACATAGACAATTAAATTCTAACTTTTTCAAATTAAAAAAGATAAATGACAAGGTTGCTTCTTTTGTTAGCTGAAAAAAATTTAATTGTTGATTAAAAAAGAATTATTATAATAAATTACAAGTTAAAAAAAATAATTTATAAACTTCCACTTTTTCACATCAAATTTAAGCATATTGATGGTGTCAAGTTTCAATGATTGATTGAGAATATTTTTAGTAATTTTTAGATAGTGATTGAATTTAGGTGCAGAAATTACCGACCAGTGAATGATACTATACAACAGTAAATAGAAAATGACAGTTATAAACTTATAATTATAAATGGATAAATAAGTTGGGACTATTGGATCTACATATTTAATAAATAGATCGGATTTAGACCTTGATAATAACATATTTATTAAGATATTGTTTAGTTGAAATATGTTTCAATGATATTTGAAATTTATTGGAGATATAAAAAAATTTATTTTAATATTATAATGTGAAATAAAATATTTTATTAATGATGATGATTATATTGGAATGTTGAATGTAAAATAAATTAATTTATTTTCTTGAATTATGTATATAATATAAAAAAGTTAAATTTTTAATATAAAATTAATGTATGATATAAAGTAAATATAAAATAGTGATGAAGATATTTTTGGAGGAGTTTTAAGGTTTTGAAATCCCTGACCAAACAAAACATAAACATGTGAAATCTGTTAGTTCCTTTATTGCGAGTATCATATAATTATGTATTTTGATGTTTGTCATTATATTTATGTTAGTTAGCGACTAATGATACCTTGGGTTTAATATGTTAAGACTTAAAGTATTATTGCTAATTTGATGCTCCACATTATGGTTAAAGTAAAGAAATTTAAGAAAACTATGTTTAGCTTACGTAATGTTGGAGTAATTAATACTCAAACACAAGTCTCGAAGATGAAAAGAAAATAAAGGCTAATGAGTTTATTATTGTATTATTTGATTTTTTAATATTTATAGTATTATTATAATATCATCTTTAAGGTGCTAGGAGGTACGTAAATCATGGTTTGAGTACTTTAGATATCATTAGATATGATTGAATCGAGATTACATTGATTATATTTGCATTAGATCTACCAAAAGAGAGAATATTGATCAATCAAAGGAATGATCGATTGATAATCAATCAAAGGATAATTGATCATTTATTGATCAATGATAGTGTGTTGTTTAAGTTGATCAATCATTTCATCAATCATTTGATCAATCAAATAATCGATCAAACCTATTATTCATTTAATAAATCAAGCTAGCTTTTTGATTGGTCAAAGCTATCTGAAACCTGACCATCGAGAACCAATGGCTAGTTGTTTGATCAATAAACCAATCAATTAAAGACAATATAACAGTACTTTTTACTAGCTATTTTTGAAATATTTTCTATATAAATAGTTGAGAATTTTTAGGATATATTGATAATTTTCTAAGCATATATTTGAATCCTATCAGTTGAAAACTAATTCCCTTAGTGTGAAAAAAAAGAGTTAATTAAAGGGCGATTAGAAATTGATTAGTGAAGATTAAGTAATCAAAGTACTCATTTGGTATCCATTTCTCTCCAAGCTCTTTAAAGTGCAATCCTAAAATGGAGAGAAGTTAATTTGCTTATATTCATTGTATACTTTTGTATTATCATGAGTCTTATTGTTTCTCTCACTTGATTAGTGAGGAAGGCCTGTAATTAAATGATTAGTGAATGTGCTTTATAGATCTTTTATATTAGGTGTGAAAAGAGCCTCTTGAGTGAAAAGGGAAGATGTTTGATTGTTTGCTCAAGTAAAGAGAACGGTTTCTAGTGTAAAAAATAATGTTGTTGAGTTTACATCACTTTCCTATTAAAAAGTATTTTTAGTGGTTAGTTAGTTGGTTTGCTTTTGGCTAAAGACATAAATATTATGAGATATCGAATCTCATTAAATTCTTGTATCCTTTGTCTATGTGATCTTATTTATATTTTTACATATCTTGTTATTGCTTTCGCACTTATATTAGTTATCTTATTACTAATTTGCGCTCATAAGTTATTTTAATTATGATATAATTAAGTAATTAAAATTTCAATTGGAACCAAACTGGAAAACGGAAGTAAGTGATAGGAGGAAGCGATAGAGGGGAGATTATGAGAATAGATGCTTTCAAATGGATGCCTAACTACAGCCCGAAGGTCATCCTTATATACACGATAAAGCTAGCTAATAATGTAGTGCTCCATTATTTCTACAATGCTTCATGTAATGCTTTATTATTGTATAGTGCTGCCATAGTATTGTCATTATTGCTACAGTAGTACAGTACTTCATTATTATATAGTGTTGCCATAGTATTGTCACTTATTGCTACAGTAGTACAGTGCTTCATTATTATACAGTGCTGCTACAGTATTATCACTTATTGCTACAGTGTGCTACAGTACTGGCCGTTTTGTATTAATGCACTTTCTATTGTCGCGGAATATGCGCCAAAGCTTGAGGTCTTTAATCAGATTGTAGAGAGAGATTATCGGGTGTTGAAGAGAATCCGATTTAGATTTCCTGGAGTAATTCTGCTATTTTTGGTCCCCAGCAGAATTCGAAATCATTTTCGCCTTGCTATACTTCAATTATATGATCTTGATCATATATCATAATTCGTCTATTATAAATATATCAATACTGATGTCTTTCTTGGTCAACTGATAATAATTCGGATAAATTCGCCTTTTGTTCATAATCCCAAGAATAATCAAAAAATTCTTTTGTGATTGGTCTTCCTCGGGTTTGTTATCGAAATAATTTCCAGATCTAATAAGCTGGATATACTAAATGTTCATCTGGTTCGACGAATATTGATATAATTTCAAACTCCAATATTCTTTCATAGAACTCAGTAGTAGATATTATTGTCTTTACTATCAGCGCAAAAATTCTTCCATTCATCGTAATGATGTGTATCGATTATAACTCTTCGGATAATTCCTAATTTAATTTGTCGTTCCATATTGGGTTCAATTGCGATAAACATCCTTGGTCGAGTAATTAATTGTTCTTTCAGTAAGTATGATAGAGCTTTATCTTTATAGATAATATCCAAAATTCGTGTCTGAAGATCATCTGGTAGTAGTGTCTTCACCTTTTTCAGACATTCCTTTCGTTTGTCCCTTTTCATATGAGAAAAGTTGATATTTTTGCAGTCATATATTACTTCTAATGTAGGATATAGTTCTTCATATTATTGTGGATAAAAGTGTTCACATTTCTGATGCAAATATTTAAAAAAAAATTCTTCGTGTTGGACCTTCTGTGTCATATTATTTAGAGAGATTTTCATATTATAAATATGAAAAATAATTTCTCGAATATTATATAAGAGAGAGATATTATGTTGTAGTCCTCCGATTAATTTTCAGAGACTATTGATAATATTATATGGCTTGAGGGACATTGGAATAGCTGACTTGTAATTACTGGTAGTTTCTATCAGTGCTGATATTGCTTGCTGATTATATTTATCTAGACAGTTAATATTTATTTTGCCTTCTCGAAATATGATATCTCGCTTATAGATTCTCGGCGAATGTGTAGTATATATTTTCTGAGATGCAATATAGGAAGACAAGTTCTTGTCTTTTCATGAATTCACCATAGTCCTGCAAATAAGGATCCTGCAAATAGGGATTATAGATTTTCTCTGAAAAGAAAATCAGCAAGAATATTAGTAAAATTAGGATTAAATGAGATATCATAGTTATATTCATCTAATTATAATAATTATCGTATCCGTCGACTATTGTTATCATATTTTTTATTTTTAATATAATGATATAATTCGTTATTACTATGATTATATGAAACTTAATGGGCAATAGCCAAAATTTAAAATACTTGACAGATTTCAGAATTGCTATAAATTCATTTTCATATATGAAATAGTTTATTTTTCGTTTTGTTAATTTACCTAAAGTATATCCTACGACATCTTTTATTGAGGTGACTAATACGCCAGCCCAATAAAAATTATTGGTATCTGTATAGAGTATATACTAATTTACCTTTTGGTTTTGAAATGATTGTTTTAAGTATTTTGTTAATTAGTATTTTTAAATATTTATTTTCTCATTTTTCGAATTCATTTAATTGTATTTTTATTTTATCAGTTTCCCATCGAGAGATTGTTTTTGCTTTGTTTCTTTTATGTTGTCTATTAATTTCAGTAAGTTTTTCTTTTAAATTTTTAGAATGTTCACTTAATTTGGGTAAGTATTTTCTAACATAGTTTAATATGCCAAGAAAACTTTGTAGTTGTTTTAGAGTTTCGAAAGTATCTGGGAATTTTTTAATTTTAGTTACAATATGTTCTTATAGTGATATTTATTGGCCCAGAGACTTCCCAAGAGGGGGGTGAATTGGGATTTAAAAAAAAAATTAAAATGATTACTTTTAATTTAGATAAGAGAGGAATAAGAAGTGGTATACTTAAGTTTGTCAAATTGACCAAGTACACTGAGTTCTGAGATCACCTGGATAAGAAAAAGCTGTGCAGAGAATTTTACCCGAACAGTCCGATCGATTTTGAGAATTGACCTAAGTTCACAGAGCAGTGCAGAAAATTTTTCCAGAACAATT
>JAEMOT010001445.1:17990-43078 GCA_019297695.1 Apostasia ramifera | reverse complement strand
GTTACTAGAAATCTTTGGTTGGGTTACAGAGTATTCAAAGAGGTTTTTTATTTTTGGATCTTCCGCCCCCCTAGAGACTGTGTACAGGAAGTATATATACCCTGGGCTTGTGATGTCTAGTCACTTTCAGCCGAACAATCTACAGCTCTAGTGACAGCTCAATTAATGCCTGCGGACGGCTAGTATGTCACTCATGTTTGTACGGCGTGTCAGCGGTTACGGCCCGTCGGCGGGGAAACCGCGCCTCCCTCAGAGAAGTACAATCCCCCAACGGTCAGATGTCACGTCGGGTCCTTGTTTTTCGGGGTGATAACCTTTCGACGTCTGCTGTTCGGGATGAGGCTTCTTCTGTTCGGCTCGGATGCCTTGCTCACGTGGAGACCACGTGAGCAACCACGTGGACGGTCCAGATGAAAAGGCGCGAATCCAATTGCAACACTATTCTTAAATAACTTCAAATCAATGGATATATCATTTATTTTTTTTAATTAGATTATCTTCTATAATATAAAATTATGCAAAAAGCTGAAAAATAAATAAAAGTTGAGGTAAAAAAAATATAGTTGGGGAAAATGTTTTTGTCTCTTCATTGCAGCAAAAGGGCCAAGTTTTTTTTGTTCTCTTTTGATAAAACAAAAGAGCAAAGTTGTAACATCCAAATATGCATATTGATCTTTACAGCATTTTTACCCTCATTTATGAAAAAAGTGATTGGGTTTTGATGTAAAAAAATACTGCATATTAGCAAATGACAAAGCTATAGTTTTCTTTTTCTTTTTTTTTTGTTCGAAGAGAGATGGATGTTGATAAGCCTTTAAGAAGAGATGAAATTTTCGATATCTAAAAGTAAGGGAATTAGTGTCACGAGCCTTACATACATTAACCATTTTTGCTTACGAATTCTCCCCTAAAATTCATGAATTTGTCGCATTTTACTTCTGATTGTTGTTGTCACGAAAGCTGCACAAATGGAATTGAAGCATAATTCACATATGGACTCACATCCTCACATCGCATCTCTCTTTTCTTATCATGCTGTGTAGATATACATGACACTTACGTATACAACTTATTGCACTTATATATAAATACTCATCATCATACATATGATGTGCAATATATCTGTTGGTAAAAGTATACTGTACTCATGCATGAGATAACCTATAAATATCTTGATTATTAAATTTTTTGTACTTTTATTTCAAGCACATTTATCTCACTTTAATTTTTAAAGGGATAATTTGAGAAATATTCTATAGTAGTTATGGTACTAATATTTATTAAGTTGATTGAAAATTGAAGTATCAAATGCTCGAAATAGATATCTAATGCATAAAATGAAGTATAAAGATTAAATTTCAAAATCTTTTTTTTTTTGTTTATTTTGAGTGGATTTATTGTAAAATTTTAATAAATACTTAAAAGTAAAATGAAACAAATCTTGAACCCTAGAGTCGTTTTAGTATTGAGTTTGAATTAAAATTGAATTAGAGTAATTTAGGTTGACTTAGAATAGAGTTTGCAGTTTCTATTCTGTTAGTCGAACAGTCGGTTAATCAAGTGATATACAAGCAATAGAGATGGGTATTTTTTTGGTGGATCGATGTAGCTAACAAATTGTATTGTTGGTCGACCAACTATTCAACAAGGTGATTTACTTGATGCGGACCGAATAAGATCTCTGTCATTGGTTTTCGTGGTTCTTGGTGAGGAACGAGTAAGATTTTTGCAATCAGCTTTCCTGATTTTATTCTTGGTAAGGAACAAGCGGAGACCTTGTAAGATTTCCTTTAAATGACCTAGGAAGTGAAGTTAAGGGAGAATGTGGTGGAATAATGGCGAAGTCCTTTCTTCGTGAGAAAATGGCCTGTTAAGTTTCAGGACGGAAGCTATAGTCATAACATCGCCGAAAACAACCATCGCGACAGTTGCTTCCAAGCCGGCCCGACCGTGAGGAATATCTTTGATTTGACCTCAAAATAGAGATTAAGAAATTCTTAAATAAGGGTGGCAATAGGCTTCGCTGTGTGAAGGGCTTTTTGGCTCAACTTGGAAAAAGATTGCTTCTTGGCATGGAATAGTGAAAACATTTGAAAATTAGTTTGAGTAAGTTTAAGATGAGTTATTATAAAAAAAAAAGTTTTAAGATGAGTTTAAAAGTGATTAAAAGGAATTCTAGTGCTCCCGTATTATAATTTCATCTTCCATCCCTCTTGCGACGAGCTTACAAAGGTGCCTAGCATTGTATGTTTTGATTAATACATTTTTGCTTTTTTTTTTTGGCTTCTTTGACTTCTGTAAGTAAAGAGGGCCATTAAGTAAGGTGATAGAGGAGGCGTTTGCTTGCTTCAAGCGAAAAAGGTGTGTGCTTCCTTCAAGCGAAAAATGTTTCTAGTTAGTGATACCTAAAAGAGAGATGTTTGCGCAATTGCGTGCATATGAGTGAAGATGGTTATTAGATAGTGACACTTAAAAAAGGAATGTGTAAGACTTGGTTTAGAGGGCTTTCTTTGTTGATTCAATCTAAAGAATATATGTGTTTGCAAATATTAATTTTAAAAAAATTAGAGTTAAACTACAAGAATGGTAGTTTTATTAAAAATTATATGTGATATGAAATAAAATTAGTTATTATATTGAGATATTAAAGAAATAATATATTAACTGTAAAATATATTTATTGTAGAATGTGAAATAAATTTATTTTTAATTTTAAAATTATACATAATATGAAATATATTTTATTTGTTAATATTAAAAATTAAGTGATATGTTAATTTAATTTTAACAATATTCACTTTAATATGACTATATAAATGCATGTATTTTAGTACTATTGAGACACAAAAGTTGCACGAGAGATGAGCGAGTTATAAAAATATCTAATAATATTAAAAACATGCACTTTTTTAAATTTTTTTTTATAATAATTAATTAATTACAACCTACTTTTAAAAAATCATCTAATTTTTTTTCCGGGGATTCTAAGGCAGATGGGGACAAACCACGCCGTTCTGCTCCTCGTTCGCCGTCGTCGGCTTGGAATTCGAAAAGGGATGGTGAGATTACTAAACTACCCTCCTAGTCAGTTCTGCCTCTGGCATTATCCACGTCACGTGCGCCGTCGCGATGGGGCATCGTGGGCCCCAGTACAGCTGTCCGAATTAAAGAGTGACGATGGCTTCATTGGGAACAGCATATTGATTGTGTTTACAGATGGGCCGTGGGCCGGGCCGGCCCTACTCCGGCAGGTGTGACAGATCAGGGGCGGCCGGGCGGGGCAAAAATGCACGAATCTCGAAGTTATATTATAAGTCCGCCGATTCTTGGAAATTTGCAGAATAGGCCCTCTGAATTGGAGATATTCGAACGGAATGTGAGACGTTATTTTACGGCAAATGTATGTTATCAATGCGTGCGTGTAGGGGTATTACAAATATGCTAAACTCGAAACTCGCTCAGAACTCATTTTATTTTTGAATTAATTTAAAATTAGTATGAAAATTTTGAATCAAATAATGAAATTTAAGACTTTGGCTCGAAGTTTAGTCCAAGCCGATTTCGAGTTGGCCTTAGCTTGCTAGAAAAAATGATTCGATTTAACTCAAAATTATATTTTTTACACAAATAATTTTGATATATAATATAAATATATATAATTAAAAAGTTGTTATATATAACTTATCTAATAGTTTAGTGGTAGAGTGGACAAGGTTTAAGACTTATTTTTCTTAAAATCTAAGGATGAAATCCTTTTGAACTATAATATTTTTACATTTCTTTATAATTATGAGCCGATTCGAATCATGATTCGAGCAGATTTAAATCATATTTCATTTTAATTTCGGACCGATTTCAAGCTAAGCTGAACTCAAGATTTTTAATTTTAAGTTATCTTTAACTTGCTCAAAATCGGTCCATTAACAGCCCTATGTGGGTATATTTTTGACCTACCTAGGATATTTTTCAGCTGTATGAGATTACTTTCTAATTATGTAAAAAAAAAATTCAATTACGTTTCAGATATATTAGAACATTTTTAGGTTACATGTGGTTTTTTGTTCAGATAGATATGCCTCTATTTAGTTCACGTTCAAGTTAGATATAATTATTTTTTTATATATATATAATAAAAAATAATATTAATTAATTATGTAAATATTAAATAAAATTAATTAATATATTAAGAATTTATAAATTATTTTATTTTTTTAAAATAATTATACTCAATTTGATCATGAATACAAGAAACATCTTAAAAATGTATTGAAGGTGTAGATATGTTTATAAAAGTGTATGTGCTCTTTCATAATTGAGAAAATACTAATTTTTTTTAATACAATTAACTAGAAAAAGGGCAGTATATAGTTAGCTGAAAGATGCACGATGTAACTAGCACTAATATTAGATCAATTTCGAGTAAATCAAAAGCAATTTAAAATTAAAAATTTCGAGCTCTTTTTAGCTCCAAATTAGTCCGAAATCTAAATAAAATATGAGCCGAGCCTACTCGCAATTATAATAGAATATAAAATAATTATGCATGTAAGAGTATTTAATTCCTAAACTTTGAGAAATATAAATCTTAAAACTCCTCTATTCTGCCATTAAATCACTAATTAATTTATATGTAATGACATTTCATATATATATATTATATCAAAATTATTTATATTATACATATAATTTTGAGCCTATTCATAAAAAAAAAATTGATCATAATTGAATTATATTTCGAGTGAGATAAGACTTACTCAAAATTAGCTCGAAATGAACTTCGAGCAACGGTCACTAGCTCATGATTCGATTAAAAATTTCAAATTGATTTTGAGTTGATTCAAAGATTAGATAAATTGCGAATAAATTTCAAATTTTATATATTTTAACGCCCTTATATGTAACTTAAAAATATAAATAAGTAGGGAAACAATGAGGTAATATTTCTTTTCTCATTATGCCTGTTCGTGTGTTGTGAAATAATACACAGTGAAAAATTAGGATCGTTGGACGTGTAGTTAACCAAATAAATCGTAACAGATAAATATGAGAAATAATGATAATAAAAGAATAAAGCAACTACAAGAACACCAGATTTATGTGGTTCGGAGGTATTCCTCCTACATCCACGAGGAGAATAGAGAGAGTTTATTATGTAGAAAATCAGGTAGAAAGAGAACCTTACACAAATCACCTAGTTCTAGATCTCAGACGGAATACAGAAATTGAATCTTTTCTTCTTTCAGATTAGACAATCTAATCGCTCCTCGAGCCTCAGATGATTGCCTTCATATTCTTACGAAATCACCTCCGTAGTCGACGAAGAAGATCCAAGAGAAATTACTGTTAAAAATATCCAAGTGAATCACCTATTCACGTTTCCTAAGAAGAAACTTGAGAACTTGCAGTCTTCCACCAGAAATTCTGATAATCTCACTTCATTTGCAGCTTACCTGATCATCCCGTATTTATAATAGTAGCCTATAATAAATCTTGTATCTTATTCTCATAAAAATCTCAACAGCCTAACAAATAATTCTTATAATTAAGATTATTTAATTATTTTTCAAATAACATCTTAACGATGCTGGATTCGACACACATTGCTTAGGCCCTGTTTGGCTTGAGAGCTAAAATGGTACTATTTTTTTTTAAAATAATAATAAATAAATTTTTTAATTATTTTATATAAAATTTAATATAAAAAATTATTATTTTATTTCACATACTCAATAAATTTTTAATAAAAATATAAACTTTATTCTACATTTTACATCAAAAATATTCAATTGTAGTATTCCAGTTTAGAATGTGAAATAAAATTGATATTTTTATTAAAATTTATTGAGCATGTAAAATAAAATAATATTTTTTATTTTAAAAATATGTAAAATAATTAAAAAAAATATTTATTATTATTATTGTTGTTGTTGTTTAAAGGCATGAAAGTTTAGTGGCTCAAAATCTTACGTATGTATTACTTCATCCTAATCCAATGATTTTCTTTCCCTGTTAAATCTATTAATAACTTTTATGAATTACAACTGATAATTCCGAAATAATATTACATATTTGACTTTCATTGTTCATTAACATTTATTATGATGTGTTAGTTGAGTTACAAATATCTAAAAATTTAGAATGAAACTTAGAAGTCGCTCAGATTTTAAATCAACTAAAAAAAATTCAAAATATTTCATTTAAATCATGAACCACACTTGAAATTACAAATATATATATACATATATATAGATAATTTTGATACATAATTGAATTATGAGCTGCACTCGAAATTGCATTGTATATGAATATTATGTATCTAAAGCAATATGACTCGAGTATATTTAAATTTGCATATATACATATATATATTATGGATTTTTGATGAATATATATGTCTAATATTCACAAAAAAAATATTTTATGCAAGTTGGAATGACCATTTAGTAGAGAAATAAAATATATTTAATGCTTATTTTTCATGAGAATTAGAATCAAATTCTCCTGAACATAAAATATGTCTACATTTTTAGCATTGATCAGCTAAATTTCGAGAATGATTAAACTGAAAAATCAATTTGTTTCTAATTTTGGATTGATTTCGAGGCTAACTGAGTTTGAAAATTTTGATTTTGAGTTGCCTTTATCTTGCTCGAAGTCGGTCAAAAAATTTCTCTACTCTCTCTCTCTCTCTCTATATATATATATATATATGTATATTTGTATGTATATATGTATATATGTTAAGGAATAAAAAGCTTGGCTTAACTCCCAAATAAGTTACTTGAATGATATTCCCTAGCAAGTTTGAGGGACTTTCTTGCGATGAGCTTAGTAGTCAAATAGTTTAAGGGTAGTTGAACAAAAATACTACACTAGTCGATAAACTTTCGTCATATCGTAGTCTTATCCTATAATGCGACAACCTCTTAGAGGCAAAAGGGAGGTATTTATCAATTGTCATAAATATTTGGACTATCAGGTGACATGAGTAGGTTTATTGCTATTCATACTGTCTAATCATTACTAAATTAATGAATGCCATCTAACCCACTTACTATCTTTCAATTATAAATATTCTCATTTATGGTGAGAAAAGATTTCTGATCTCCAAGCTTTAAGTCCTCAAACTTACTAAACAGTGTTCAACTATTATTCACCTGCAGCTCTCCAGTTCTGCTCAGCTAGCTTTTTTTAACAGAATTTTCTTGAGACAATCAGTACCTTCATTTAGTTCTCGTTCTCTCCTTTGAAAGAAGTCCACTTTCTTCCCCCCTCCCCCATCTATACTCACCATTATCTGCTAATTTTTTTTGTTAGTATTTCTCATTCTCTTTTAATTTTTTTTTTGAAATTTATATATATATATATATATATATATATATATATATATATGTATATAGATAATGATATATGTTATAGTTTCACCACCCGCCCCAGATGAAGATTGGGAGATGAAATGTAATGTGTACTCATTATAAGTGATAAAATTTAATGTAACATGAACATAGAGGATTCATAAAAAATATAAATATTCAAGATAAGATGTAAACAATAAAAAATTATTGGATTTGTTGTCATGGTCATGTTAAGTATCCGTCCGTCAATCACGGAGAGCCATGCATGTGAGCGAGCCCGCTGCATGCATAATACTGCAAATGACATTAAATTGCCGAGCTGCAAAACGAATTATTTGGTTGACCAATTGACCATTTGTTCGCTCTAACAGATGGTCTATTTAGCTACTAAATAAAATAGGCATTTATTCTAAAAAAATAAATATAACTTAAGATTAGGTAGATATTCGTTTGGAATAGTAAGTATCACATATAATTATATGTTCTCCAATTAAGATCTATTTGATTTAAAATTATATTTATTTTTTTGGTTGAATATATACCTAATACTTACTTGTCTAGTGGCCAAACTGACAGTACAGTCAACTAACCAGATAGTCTAATTAGCCAACTAGGTCATTTAATCAGCGAACCAGACAGTTCATTTGGTTATTTAGTAACTTAATGTTATTTGCGGTGTTATATGCGAAGCAGGACCCGCTCACCTGTGTGGCTTTTCATGATTGGCAAATGAATGCCTAATGTGGCAGACATCTGAGCTCAATAATTTTTCCTGTATCACATTCTAAGCTATTAGAAATAAGTTGTTGTTTTTTAAATTCTTTTACATACATGCTTTTATCATTATTTATTTATTTATTTATTTATGCTTGCGGTGTTGGTTGCTTGTTGAATACTTGAAGGCCAATACCGAGAAATTGGGCCGAGATATTTCCTATTTGGGCCTGTTGGACTGTTTGGGCCTAAAATAAGCAGAAAGACCGTAAGCCAATATAAGCGTTTCTTCACTTCAATTTCAAAATTTATAATTTATTTTATATACAACATAGTTTTTATTCCACAACTTATAAGAAATGATGAAATTAATTAATTTTAATTTCAAGTGATATATAAACTTCGCCATTAATATAAATATGTTTCATTATAGACAACCCTTCGCTCCTATATCTAAAAAATTATCAGCAATCAAACAAATTTTTTTTGAATATAAAAATATTTAGTACATTACATCTCAATCTCATAATCTTTTCGTCTGTATAGATATTAGAAATTTTTTATGGTTTGCACTAAAATCTCATTTAAGTCATTTGAAAATTATTACATATTTTTCATTTTAATGGAACTATTGCATATTCTTCCTTAAGTGCACTAATGCAATTGAACTTAATGTAGTTTTTAGCAAAAGCAGATGAAAGTATTCACTATTAGACATCAATTTAAATGTCACAAATCTAAAAGACTAAATTATAATTTTTCTTAGAATTTTCACAAGCTAGGCCAATCAAAAAAGCTACCAGCATATAGACAATCTTAGACTTTATTTAGTAATAAGAAAAAAAAATTTAGTTAAAATTTTTAATTATTTTTGAAAAATATGTATGATATGAAATAAAATGAATTAGTTATATTAAAAATTATGTGGAATGTGAAATAAAATTAATTAATTTATTAAAATTTGTGTTAGATGTGAAATAGAGTGAATGTTTAATATTAAAATTTATGTGGAATGAGATATAAAATAATTTTTAAAATTTTTTAAAAATAAATTTAAGATTTTAGCTAGCCATGATTTTCAGCTCATTGCCAAATAGGACCTTAAGGTATGTATTTCGTGAGAAATTATTGAATTCGAACTTCTCATACAGTGAAATATTTGACACTCAATGTTCCCCTTTGAAAATACATAATAATATAATTTTTAAATAATATAAAATAATTTTACCTTATGATATATAAAAACTTTGTTACAAAATAATTAATTGTCACACTTTGCATATATTTTATTATTATTATTATTTTATATCTTATACAAAGTTTAATATAATAAATTAATTTATTTTATATTTAATATTTTTAATTATACATAATAATATTTACTATAGTTCAATCATCTCATTAAATATATTCTTTTGGAAAGATAGTGAAAAATAACACCGAATTTTCACCATTAATACTTCGTATATCATATGAAACATGTTACTTATTCTTTATGTATATATATAAAAATATATTATTTAGAATAAATTGCATTTGGGTCTTTGAGGTAAAAAGAATATTATAAATTGGTCCTAATTTTAAAATATATTAATTTTAATTTCTTAGATTGTAAAAGTGCTATAGGTTTGGCCTTTTTTTCAAAATCTCAATTTTAGATTAGGGTAAATGATTTTAATTAGTTAAAAAATATTCATATTTAATTTTTGGATCAAGAAAGATCGGTGAAAAATTATACCTTTCTAGAGAGAGATGAGGGGGCGGGAAGTCCCCCACCCTCTTTCCAATGATAGCTATGTGGTCACTTTGTTGGTACCGATAAGCAAATGGGGGAGGAAGAAGGAAGAAAGAAATGACATTTTGATCTTTTTTTTAATAATAATAATAATAATAAGCTCATTTAGTAATTTTTACAAAATAAGATAGCTATATATTAATTTTTTAAAATTATAGATTCGAGCGATATTAAATTTTAAAATAATTATGTGAGTGTAATTACTCTTTTTTGAGTTAATAGCAATTAAACTTACCTAGTTCGGATCTATCAGCAATTAGGCCTTTTCAGCTTTTAAATTAACCAAGTAGGTCCTCTATTTTGAAGTAAAGTATAAATAAGTCTTTTAATACTAATTAAAGTACTTAATAAAGGATATTTTTTTTAATTGATAAGTCAAATTAGACTTTATTTTTATCAAAAATATTAATTTAATTTTTAAATTAATCAAATTAATTTATTAATTAGGTAAAACATCCATCATTTAATTTCTTTATTAATGTCAAGGGAGATTTTGCATATTAATTTAAATTAGAGGAATTAAGATTTAATTGAATGTAAAATTGTAAATTTAAATTAGGGTAACCTAATTGCTGTTTTTTTTTTTTTAATGGCGTGTCCGTCCCCAAACTGACGGCCCTTTTCTAGACTTCCTGCGATACCCGAGTCCGCCTGCAAATTGGGGTTGAGCTTTGGCGCTGTTGAGTAGGCGTATCCCTTTCTTACCGATGCACAATACTGAACGAGTAGAACCCAGGAAGTGAGGGTGGTATTTGCTGGTCGGATTCAAGGTAAGGATCCTCTGTTCCCGCATAATCATTGTAGGTTATAAGCACCTTTTTCTTTTTTCGAATCGGCTGGTTATTTTCAGCCACAGATCCTTGATTTTTGGTCTATCATCTTCAGTTAGAACTTTTCTTCTGTTCTATCAAAAAAAAAAAACTTTTCTTCTGTGATTTGAACATTTCAGGCTCCTAAGGGACGGTTTAGATCGAGGGTAGGATGAGCTAACCCGGGATAGCTTACCCCCATTAATAACTTACCCCCGCTGGGGTAAGGAGTTTAATGCGATTTTTTGTTTGGATGATAACCTGAGATAAGTATAAATTCTGTTTGGCAAATTAATAGCTTAACTTAGGATAGTAAACAAAAGAAGAGGTAAAAAAATAACAAAATAATATTTTAAATTCATAATATAATTAGCAAATATAGAAATAACAAACTTCCAACAACATGACATAATTTATAGTTTGTTATACAATCACAAAAATAATATAATCCTCAACACCAAAAATTAAACAAAAAATGAAGTTGCCAATGTTCATTCAACCCAACATTCTGAAACAAGTAATCGTCATCATAATCATCATCGATTTATTGATCCCTACAATAAACAAATTATAGGCAATAATGACATAATAATTAGTGCTACGTCTATATAATAAAGATATAATACCAAAATACCTGACTCATCCACAACTGTTCAACGATGCCTGATCGGATAATCTCTCATCTTCGTTGTTTGTATGTGGATATATGAGTTGTCGGATCGTCATCTTCCGCATCTTCATCCAAACTTTCATCATGCTCTGTGTTAGCCTCACACATGTTCAGCAATAAATAGAGGATCAAACACACAAACAATTTCAAAAACAGCCAAATCACAATGAATATATAATAAAATAATATAGTGGAGATAAGAATAAAAATATAAATAATGGAAGAATAATAACATGACATGCATTATGGAGTAATATGAACATAGAAGGAGTAACATGGGTTATATAAAACTAAATCCAGCTCATCAGCATGTCAACATGACTATAAATTATAGAAAATACATCAATAACAGCAAGATAATAAGCATCATACGGCAATATGATAATGAGAATGGTATTGGACTCAGAATTATGTATATCAATTACGGTACCTTGGATCGGCAAAAAGCATAACATTTTTATGTTTACATCTCCACCTGGATACCAAGGGTAACTGACATGTAAAATGAAATCACATTAAGATTTATCAGAGCTACATTTTTTTTTATAGTAAAAAATCCATTATTGCCCATATTTCAGAAGAGCCACAAGTGCAAGTGTAATAGCTAAGCATATAAGTGTAGTATCTGAATAGATACTACACTTATATGCTTAGCTGTAGTAGAATATCAGCATTAAATAGGAGTTGAGAAATGTAGACTTACTAGAAAGCCGCAAGAGCAAAGCAATTGGGAGAGAATGCTAGAACTTGGAGGCACGGGTAAGATGAACCATAAAATTCAGTAATAAATAGAGGACCAAGCACACAAGCAATTTCAAAAACAATCAAATTATAATGAATATTTAATGGAATAATGTAGTGGAGATAAAAATAAAAATATAAATAATAGAAGGATAATAACATGACATGCATTATGGAGTAACATGAGCATGGAAGGAGTAACATGCGTTATATAAAATCAAATTCAGCTAATCAACATGTTAATATGGCTATGGGTCATACGAAATACATCAACAACAGTAAGATGATAAGCATCATAGGACAATATGATAATGAGAATGGTAACATGGGTTATATAAAACAAAACAAGCTCATCACAATGCACAATCAGCCCTTAGAAAAATTTCTGAGAAGTGAACAGCCACAATTATAATAATGAGAATGGTAACATGAGTTATATAAAATAAAACCAGCTCATCACAATGCACAATCTGCCCTCAGGAAAATTTCTGAGAAATGAACAACCACAATTATGATAATGAGAATGGTAACATGAGTTATATAAAACAAAATCAGCTAATCACAATGCACAATCGGCCCTCAAGAAAATTTCTGATAAGTGAACAGCCACAATTGCAATTTTTTATGTAATTCTAGAGAACTCATGCATCAAAGATTATATTTATCCAAATTGGTCCAAACGAAAAACAATTTTCATTAGAGGATTCACGCAGAAAATTAAAGAAACAGTGGTAATATCACAAATCAATTAGGAATGATGAAGATGAACACCACAGAAGCAAGAGAAAATAGAGAAAGTAGAAGCATAGTTCAAGCTATAATCAACTATGAACACTGTAGAACTCAGATCTGGGATTAGGGCAGACGGGATCCACTGAGTCAAAGGAGGGAACAGATAAAAGTGACAGATCTAGAATTAGGGGAGACGGAGTCTACTGCGTCAAAGAAGGGAACAACATTTACCTGATCCCACCGCAGAGAAAACCAGCAGAACTTACCGTCACCAAACCAAAAGCTCGCCATTGCCGGAGAGGCACTCCGTCGTCCTGCGATTCAGAGCTGCCGCGCCTGACGCCGCTCCTGAAGCGGCGCCATCATCCGGCAAGAAAGCGCAGAGAATCTTCCACCAACCACTCGTGAAGGCTTCGCGTGCGTGAGACACCGCGCGCTCCGCCATCTCCGCCCTTATCCCAGCATCGCGAATGGGGCAGCTAACCCCGGGAGTAGGCGAGTTAAGGGGATCCCGCTGGGTTTGTTAACCCAGGGGTAACAAAATAAATTTTTAAGCGTTTGGTAGGTTAACTGGGTTAACTTAAGTTGACCCAGCTAATCCATCCTATCCAAACGGCCCCTAATTGAAAAGAATATTTTGATTTGTCAACAAAATGATTCTTTGATGTCCATTTTCTTCTTATCGTATCATTCTTTCTCCTTTGTTTCAGTTTGTTGACGGCTCATTAGTGACCGAAGGAACTAGTTGTTGTTAGCCTAATCGACTCAGTATGAGCTTCGTTGGCGATTGTGATTCGTCGAATAAGAAAACCCATTATTTCATCAGTGGCTAAGATGCCACCTAAGTGCTTATCGGGCCAAAAGGTTCTGTATTCTTCTTCAATTTTACCACATCATCATCCCAAGCTGCTGTGCAGTCTTGGTTTTTCTCTTGTATCTGCAAGTGGAAGGTCTTGTTGATTGGATATATTCAATCTTCAAGCAGGGCTAGCATTATTTGGAAAATCTTTTGACACTGTTTCGGATCTTTTATCTAGCTTTGTTTACAGATTTCTTATATATAAAAATAACATTTTAGTTCAGGCGACAACTGAGAAATCATTACAAACTATCAATTTCCAGAGTAGAATGTTGTCTACCTTCAGTTGTTTACCCTCCAGGGTGGAATTGGGGATGGGAGAGTTGGTCGATTCAAGTTTGATGACATTGCGATGCAGAACTCTGCCATGCCATCAAGTTCGACTTTTGATGGCTAACACAACCTATAAACCACCTTCTAGATGTTGCAGAATTCCTGGAAATTGTCATGAATTTGTGAATGGCCTTTCGTTCAAGCAAATAAAGTTAGATTTTGGGGAAAATTCCATACTGGTTTTTTGCCAGAGGAGTAGGCCAACATGTATTATTAGAAGGCCTCCACTTTCCTGTTGCAGTAGAAGCCTTCATTACCAAAGAATAATAACTGGATGCTTGAAAAATGGAGAACATTGGGGTAAAAATATGCTTTACAAGTGCTTCTGGTCTGATGTGTCTGGATCAAGCTGGAAATCTTACAATCCAACAGAGCCATGGTTTAAGAACTTCTCTTTGGCTTCCACACCTTGTTCCACTGGAGCAGCTCCTCATGACGTTTCTCTTGATGGCATTCCACACGGAGAGCAGCTGGAGAATCCTGGGGCTTCCTCTGACCGGTATATTTCCTATACCAATTTTTCCTCCTTATTTCTATTCTCCCTTATAATCAGTTGTAGTGCATTATTAATTATTGAATGGTTTCAAAGACCAATTTTTAAAATAATAGACTTACAGGTGATATGCTCATGTAGGAAAGAGAAAAGAAGGGCATCATAAAAACGTGTAGAGAATATGTTACTTAAATGAGTATTTAAAATCTTTTCAAAAAAGGAAAAAAACCTTCGTAAATAAGTGTTCAAAAACTTAGTCGTCCAAAAGTAGTTTTTTGTTTACATTTTTTATAAAAAAGTTCTAGATAAATTGTAGTTAACTCCAGAGTTTGTGTCGAATAACAATAGCTTATTACTGAAAAGGATTTCTTGACCGAATTTCTGAAAAGGATCATGAAGCTGACTGTAAAATTGTTGGGATAAGGTAGATGACGAAGTTACTTTTATGCAAAAAATAAATGCACTTTTTATTCTCATTTGTATGTAACAGGGACTGTCTTTTTATTTTACCAGGAAGTACCTAGGTGATAGAACTCTTAAACTACTCTCTGCTTCATGTTATCTTCCGCATCCAGAGAAGGAGGAAACAGGTGGGGAGGATGCTCATTTCATTTCTAATGAGCAAGCTATTGGCGTGGCAGATGGAGTTGGTGGTTGGGCGGACCTTGGAGTTGATGCAGGACAGTATGCACGAGAACTCATGTCTCATTCAGTGTCTGTGATTGCAGAAGAGCCCAAAGGTTCTATTGATCCAGCAAGGGTGCTGGAGAAAGCGTACACTTGCACGAAAACTAGAGGGTCTTCAACTGCATGCATTATTGCCCTTACAACTCAGGTTTGCATTTGTATAGATGTTGTATAATGCATATTTTATGTTTACCGACCTCTGGGTTTTAGTCTAAATGTTTAATATTCACCTTTTGTGAGCATGCCAATAAAGAGTTTGTTTTTTTTGAAGATAACAAAGAATATATTTATTTATTTATACATTAACAATGGATATGAAAATGCTGGGTTATTACTGAATAAAATTTATCCTGTTCAGATTTTTATTTTTGGTCTTTTTGGTGTTCAGTATCCCTCTTTGCAAGGAGTAAAATGAGAAATCGAGAAGACTCATCGAAAGTACTTCTCATAAATTTTTTTTAGAAGGGTGTTCTTTGAAAAGGCTATCTGTAGTAGATGAAGAATCGTTGTCGAAGAAAGTCGCTCATTGATTTTGCTAACCAAAGGAAGGTCTTTGATGAGTAGAACCTTTAATGGGGTTGGACCTAAAGAAGGAAGTCTACGATGAATGGAGTTCTCGAACGATGACAGATAGTCTTAAAACAATAACTTCGACTAAGGTAGTCTTCAAGAAGAGATTTCTGAATGCAGGGAACTACTCATTCGTCCATTCTTCGAGAAGAGATTTCCTTGAAGAATTGAACTTGTGTTCATGAAGCTTAGAGAACTTGACAGTTATAGAGTAACCACGTCAGCCTCTAGCCTGGCCAATATGCGAAAGTAGTCATATTTGAATAGTAATATGTATGGTCATTCTCCTTAATCTAGATGTCAAACTGTTATCCTATTCTCATGCTATAAAAGGGGCATGGAGAGGAAACATGAGATGTGATGTTGAAGTAGTGAGACCAATGATCTATAGAAGCATCCACTAATCCACATCATCAGTGAAGTATTCCTACAGTGAAGAATAGTCATCTAGGGGAACTTCATTGTCTTGAAGCCTTCAAGGCCAAGTTAGGTGTAAGCAATGAAATTGTAATCAAGGATTTGCATCTAGCCATCTTGAGCTTAGAGAAGAAGCAAATAGACATGGAGGCAGTGGAGTGTAGAAGCTAAGACAATAAGGTGTTCAGTTGCATTTGAATGTGACTATAAATATTCCAACTAATATCGGAAGAGAAGGAAACCAACTCTTTGTAAAAGAAGTTGGGAGGCCTATAAGAGAGGAAGACGATAAGCAACAAGATCTTCTTGACCAAAAAACTTGTCAACATGAAGCTCAATGAAGAAACCTTTGCCTTCGATTATCTAAATGAGATGCATAGAGTCACCAACCAATCTCTGTTGATTACATAACATGGTTTGATAACAAGTTGCAAGCCCACCTATTGCTTAATTCTCTCCCAGAGAGTTGGAAATCTCATGATCTCCCTCAGCTACTTAGCATCAAATAGAGGTCTCTCCATGAACCTACCACCTCGAGCTTGCTAAATGAGATGATAAGACAGAAATCATGAGGATCTTCAAGTAGTGAGCTCTAGTATAGAAGTCCTTAGAGCTCAGCAAGTCTTGTGGAAAGTTGTCTTCGAAGAAAGAGCTTAGATACTATTATTGCAACTTTGGCACGTGCATTGGAAGATGAAATGCTTTAAGTGGAATAGGGACTAGGAGAAGGAAGATAGAAAAGCTAAAGCTTCATCTTCCGACATTGTTATTACAACCACAATTGAAGATCAACTCCTTGTGATGTCGGTTGTTGAAGAAAGAGTGTGTGCCTTGCTTGCCAAGACATGGTATGGTTTTTTTTCAACTTATATGCTAAGAGAGTTCAGAGTTGTTAGGATAGGCAATGATAGGGTATCGAAGATTGTTGGCATGGGGAACATTGTGCTTGAAACCAATTTGGGGTGCAAGCTAAAGTTGAAGAATTTTCAGCATGTTCCAAATATCTATCTCAACTTGATTTCAATAAGGAAGTTGCCAAAGATGAACTTGCCAAAGGGTTCATCAGTACCTTTGACAAGGGGTAGTGGATACTTGCCAAAGGTGACCTTATTATGGCAAAAGGAGTGAAATATTTCTCCTTATACAAGCTAAAGCTCAACGTCTGTTACATGCCTATAGCAAAAATAGTTAGAGAAGAAGTCAAAAATAGCTTGTGGCACAGGAGGCTAGGCCACATGAGTGAGAAGGACTTGTGAATGATAATTATTGTTGGATTTTAAGTGTGAGACACCTGTCCCCTAATTCTTGAAACCTCGAATTTGATTTGTTGAATTTAAATCGACATCATAATCTAATTTGATAAGTTTATATTGATCAAATAATTCAGTTTAATTTTAATTTTAAAATATTTTAAATTTATGGGATTTAAAACTTTTATTTATCGTATAATTTAAAAAATATTTTTTATTTAATTAAAATAATTTGTTAATTAATTTTATTGATTATAAAAAAATAATCACTTCCATAATCTGTCCTGCATCATTCAGCCTCTTGAAGCCTTCAATATGAAGAAACCTAAGGGGAACAAAGCAAATAAATTCTCCTTTATTGTGCGTAGGACGAGGTAGGTTTAGGTGATAAACTTGTAATCCTCTTGTGAGTTATTGGAGAAGAAACCTGATACACCTTAGTTTCCAACTAGTTGTTAGACTTGTGGTAACCATGGTTTCTTTGTTTTTCTCACATAAAATCTCGTGGCTATTTGTCTATCTTCAAGTTGTACATGGTCCTGTGAGAAGAGTATTTCTACATATGCTCTTCCCAAGGTGTTAATGAAAATTTTTATTTACAAGTTGTGGAAAGTGTTTTTGTTCTCGAGACACCAACATTTGGAGTTAGAACTTGTCATTATTTGATCATATCAGTTGTTTTTTTTTTCTATTTCTAGTTTAAGGAAGATCCATTGATTCTTTAATCCTGGTTTATTTCAATCTTTTGTTTCACTACTTCGAGGCATTCATTGTTTGAGGCCATCTTGATTTTGATTTTTATGTTTTGAAAAAAAAAAGAACGTTTGGAATTTATTTCTTATTATGATTTAAATAAGAGTTTGCCCATTGCTTGAATAATTCTCGATGATATATTGCATGGCTTTCCAATAAGATTAGTATTACCTTGCACTGATTAAAATTACTTTTTTGAATTGCTTAACTGCAAAGCTTTGAATAACTTTTTAGATTTCTCCTTCAATAATGTTTTGTATGTTCTCGAATTTGCCTTTTGCAAATAATGCCTATATTACCTCGGAACTTGGCATACAATCCCTACTATATATTTATTTCCTTTTGGTTGTCTTTTCAAATTTTTGCGCTTATTTTCTTTCATGGTGTTTTATTTATGCATGATGTAACATGAAATTGCTCTTTTTAAAGGTTTATTGTTGCTGCAGGGCGTCCATGCTGTTAATTTAGGTGACAGTGGCTTCATCATTGTAAGAGATGGATGCACTGTTTTCCGCTCACCTGTTCAACAGCATGACTTCAACTTCACCTATCAGCTCGAGTGTGGCAATGCAAGTGACCCACCAAGCTCTGCCCAGGTTTGTTCCCTCCCCACAAGATTCACTACCCTGAGGCCCTGTTTGCCTAGGAGTTTAAAATTAACCTGGTTTAATTTTAACCAGGCATATCACATCACACATAAAATTTAATATTAAAAATTAAATTTATTTCACATCCTACACATATTACTAAAATAATAACTAACTTATATCACATCCCTCACATATTCCAACATAATAACTAACTTTATATCACATCCCTCACATATCCCAATATAATATCTAACTTTATTTCACATCATTCACAACTTTCAATAAAAAAATATCTCCATCCAAATTTAATTTTAACCTTCTTAAATTTAACCTCACAAACAAACACACCCTGAATGTTGTGTCCCTCCAGTGTTTTGCTCGACTCCTTGCTCTTGTGAGATTATTGCCCTTCATCCCCCATCACCTAAATGAAATATCTCTGAGCTAGCTAAATAAGGAAAGTTGCTCGAATCCCCCTGTTTGGTTCATGCTCAAGTTGGACATGATCATTTTTTCAATTTTTTATAAAAAATATATATATATTTTGTTGAGATATATATGATGAGAAATAAAATTAGTTAATTGTGAAAATATTAAATAAAATTGGTTGAAGTATTGAGAATTGTATAAGCTATTTTATTTTTTTTAAAAAATAGTTTTACCCAACTTGGACATGAATCAAACAGGGGTATTAGTATCAAACTTTTTGTGGTTGCCTTTATGACCACGCTAATCTTCCTTTATATAACATTACTATTTCTGGATCACATCCTTACCTGATCTTATTTAATTGGGTAATAGTTAGACTTCATAGTGAGTGTGGGTCATGATCAGATCAACTTGAATCTGACTTGCTCACTTGCATAAAGATCTCATTCTACATTTGACGAGTTGAGCTTCAGACAACCCGACTGTTATTTGAACATGCTTACTTCAGGTGATTGAGGAAATAGGATGGGGAAGGGGAAGAAAATGTCAAAGATACAATTGATGTGTACTTGTTTTAGGAAGAGGAGCGTTTTCTTCAAAAAGAGAGGAGTAACAGTGGAGAAAAGGAGGAGGCTATTAAGTATATTGACGAATTGGGTAACTCGTTTAATGAATGGGTTAGTTATGAACAACTATCGGTTTACCGGTTACCTAACTGAGTAGGGGTGATATTCTGTGAACCTGAACTCGACTCCTCAAAAGGGTTTGCCGCTACCACCTGATTGGCACATGCTGTTAGTTCTAATTTATGTGAATCACTCATTGCTGCAGGTGTTCACATTCCCAGTTATGGCTGGTGATGTCATTGTTGCGGGAACGGACGGCCTATTCGACAACCTGTATGACAATGAGGTAACTGCAGAGGTAGTTCATGCCATTCGGGCTGGCCTCGGGCCGCAGGTAACTGCTCAAAAGATAGCCGCTCTTGCGAGGCAGAGAGCACAGGATAGGAACAAACAGACCCCTTTCTCTGCCGCAGCTCAGAAGGCTGGTTATCGATATTACGGTGGTAAGCTCGACGACATTACTGTTGTAGTTTCATTTGTGGCTACCTCCAGCTCTTGACATTTCTTGCCGCTTTGGAAATCAATCTGTACATAAACGGAGACTGCCCTGTTTGTTCACATTTACCCTTTAAAATTGCACTGTTATGTATTTTATTTGGCTTGTCCCTCTAACTTCTTGTTTGCTGTTTCCTTAATCGATTCAGGATTAGTGGAATTATTACTGGGTATTGATTAGTTTTTGAGCAGATTTTTGCAACTTGAATTTCTGCTTTTGTTTTCTTATTTAAGAGAGCGAAGCATTTGATCTGTTCCACTACATTTATTCATGAGAAGCATTCGTATCTCCTTCATCTTGCAACAATCTATCGTCCTTTTCTCTTCATTTGTTCTTAAAACTGGCCAGCTCTCTGTAAAATCATAATTGCCAGCTTAGTAGCAGTTGATAGCATGCTTTTTTTTTTAAGAGAATTAAATGAAAATTTACGATGAGTAATTCGTTTTAAACCCTTCAGTTTGTGCATCATTTGCCATTAATATTGAGTTACTGAAGTTTTGTTTGTTTCGAGTCAATTTTTTTAGTTTAATATAAATTTTAATAGTAAAAATTAATTTTATTTTACTTCTATCACAAATATAAATATTAGAATTAATTTTATTTTATATTTTATATATTTTTTACATTAAATTTTAAAAATAAAATATTTTTTTTTCTAAAAAAATTAGAATCAAACGAGACCTAAGTTACTGTATAATATCATAAATAACGTGGTGCAATATTTCAAAGATGAGTTTACCCAACGAAAATGATCGAGTGTTTTACCAAGTCGGATAAGTTGGCTGCCTGTTTGGAGCAAAGCTATTCAAACTTTGGGGGATTTTTTTTTTTTTGTGTACATTGCACATGATATAAAATAATATTATGTATGAAGAGATTTTCAAAAAATATTATATAGAATGTGAAGTATATTAAAAATTATGTAAGATGTAAAATAAAATTAATATTAAATTTGTGTGAAATAAAATATAATGTATATTTTTAAATTTTTGAATTAAATATTTTTTTTTTGTTAAGGTTATAAAAGTCATAGTCCTCTTGACAAGATTTCAAATGGAAGAAATTTAAGCACGTTTTTGCTGAGATTTGTACGTCATTTAACATATATGAATGATAATAAGTGAATATGAATTGTGTAATGTAGAACTCATATTTACTTTGTAATTTTTTTATTATTACTTACAATTGCCTTATACTTATTCTCGCCTCACCCTACTCCACCTTACTTTCTTTTAACTCATATCATGTCTATAGTAATTTATTTTAAATTAAAATGAGAATATAATATTTATTTTAATTATTTTAGCCTTAAATTGTCTAGTTTTATTTAATTAATTAATTTAGTTTCCTAGTTTCAGTTATTTACTCCATGTTGTTCTTCAGTCCTGAGTCGACTTCTCTGAGCCGGATCGATTGAAACCGATTCATTTGATTTGAGAGCAGTGGGGCTTAGTGAAAAAGCTTTAGGTTTTCTTCGTCCTTTCCGAGGCTACAGCCTATCGCGATGGCTCTCCTAGGATCACTAATTCCCGGAGAGGTCTGTACACTTCAAAGCCCTAATCCCAAGTTAGCTTCAGAAAAAAAAAAACCAATCCCAAGTGTGTTTGAAGCATTCATCTTTCTTTCTTAATTTGATTGCTATGATATGGAACCTGCAAAGTTATGGAGATTCCTTTTTTTGTATCGTTTTGGTTCGGAGTGGAGTTTCTATGTCTGATGGCATTCAGAAGGGTGTAATTCCTGATGTTTGATCACAATTCACAATCTATAAGTTTTGATTGAATGATTCTAAATTTCTCGCATACTGATATTAATCAATCTGTGATTTTGGTTTTTTGTCTTGATATTGGATTGGGAAGAACGTTACAGACACACATCTCCCCACGTTTCACTGCTTGTTGAACTTGGTTCTTAGTAATGTAGTAGTTCAGTAACAATGTTACATGGAGTGATCTGTGATTATCTCAAAATCTTTCATTCTTTCCATTGCCTACATAATACATTAGGGTTGCTTCATTTATTTTATTAAAATTTCTGTTTACTGTATTGGCCTTTCTTTCCTGTGCAATGCCTGTCTGCCTCAAGCTCTTGGTGGTTTTGGTACTCTTTAAATTTATTTGTACATGCTTAATTTCGACATATTTACTTAGTCAGTGTTGCATCCCTGTAGGTTGGATTGCGTTTGCTTCTTTCCCCAATTTGTTCCAATATTGTGATTCGAACAGCTTGGTAAGCTTATATCCATTTTAATTCAGTTGCTCTTTGGATATTTTATGCATCTGTGGAATGTTGTTAATTGTAATATTTTTGGTGTTTGTAGTACCATGTCAGCTATAGCATGGATTATTTACTGTTACTTCTTATTTCTGCAGTTGCACTGTGGGAACCGTTTTACCTGTATATGCTACGTTCAAATCAATAGAGAAGAATGATCAAGAGGAGCAAAATAAGTGGCTTGTTTATTGGGCAGGTCAGTTGCATTTTTGTATGATGATTGCTCAAACGAATTGCCTGTTTTGATTTGGCATATATTTTGTTGCAGGTTAAATAATGTATAGTCCTACATGAATGGACTCTCGAAAATTCAATAATCATTGTCAATCATTTAAATTCTTTTGGGATCTAGGTGATCAAGAGATCAAGCGAACTCAAATCAACCATCAATCCATTGTATCTCATGTACCTCATCCTCCACCCAAATTTCATCCCCACCTAAATTGAGTCCATCCTCGGTGAAGAGCAACAATCCCTAACATTCCAATTTTGGAGATCCCATAGCATCTCACCACCAATGACTACTCGACGCACTAATGACACCCAAAAGACATTGACTTTATGAGTGGACACTCCCACGTTAACCTCTTGACGTCACAAAGACCTCAGGTTACATAGTAAATTCTCGAGGTCTAAATTTAGTAAAACTTTAACCTCGATTGAAGAATGATCTTGACGCTTTATAAATGTTGAAGTCTAGACATGAAAAACACTAGAGTCGGATCTCGATGTTCGAAGCTAGGTGTCATGTGACGAATAACCTAACAAGTTCTCAACCCATTCCCGGAGGCTGTTTAGTCTCCTGGTGTAGTCCCTAGGTGCACACAAGAGGTGGTGAATTAGGTAATTCGATTAATCAATCAATCCAAAAGACTTCAAGCAATTTAATTAATTGATAAAACCAATGTGCAAGAAGTTAAAGAAGATCAGAGAAACAGACACGCTGATATTTAGGTGGTTTGGCACTAACTACACCCGCAGGGATCCCCAGCCCTACACTACCTAATCAATCTCTCCTTCGCACCGCAGGCAAAGAAGACTTTACAATCTTTCCTTAGATTAGAACGCACAGACGATGATGCCTCTCCCTCCTTTGACAACATATGCAGAGATGTCTATATGATCTCTTCTCGTATCGAAAAAAATCAACCCTATCTCTCCTCGTAAAGGGTGAGGTGAACTCTCACACCAATTCTATAAGGCTATGATCAGACACCCTCTCCCCTAAAATCAACCCTTTAATCTTAATAAAAATAAAGAAAAAATACAATATCACTTTCTTATAAAGAGATTAGTACGATAAGGAGTCTATAAACAAGTAAAATCTGAGGATGATTTTCTTCCTTCCTTCACACATGTAGATGTGTTGTCGGTTTGAGCTCACTGTAGAATAGACGTAAAGCTTTCTTATTTATTTCAAATGTATGAGCGTGTGATTTTTTTATGCTGAGGTTAGATGAGTATCTATAAGTATTTCAAACTCGTATGACTGTTACAAAAGAAGTCAATTCAAATCAAATCAAAATAGGAATTTAAAATAGTAATTTTTTGAATCCAAATGAAGATCGAACTGTTTGGTCAATGGGTTGGACTGTGTGATCAAGATTCTTTATTGTCCGATAAAGAACGGATCGTCCATTCTTTGACAGTGCTGATCAGATCGTTCATTCAGTTCAAAATTTGAATTTCATAATACAACCGTTTGTTTTTCTATATAAATTGGCCAATATTAAGTTTTAGTTTGCAGAATACGTCATAAATATTTTCACAATTTTAATAATATTATATTTTACATTTAACTTATATCTAATCATATCTTGGTTTATTATTTAAAGATTAATTATTCCATGATATTAATATTATGATATATTTTAACATTGAATTGATTTGGAGTTATTTTATTTTAAGCACACTCCAATATATATATATATATATATTAAAGGTATTTTAAATTTGAAAATATTCCATGTCTATTAGAATGATGTCATATATTCAATGAAATGTTCTTGCTTTAAGTCATTAAAAAAAGATATTCCATTAATGTTCTTTAGGGAAGAGAAGATGATATAATTAATTTCAAATCAAATTATTTTACAAATTAATATTTAAAAATATTCAAATGATTTTTTGTAATTATTAATAAATGATGTATTAAATATCAATTTAGAATGCAATAATGATTATTATCAAAGGAACTGAGTCATATTTTATGTATCCATTATCAATATAATATTTTAATTTATTTAATTAATTATTCTATTATATGTAATGAATATTCTCCATAACAATTATCTTTCATTTTATTTCATTAAAATATGTTATTTGAAAATATGATATTTATTAATTATTGCACTTAAAATATAAATATTATATCTTTATATATTTAATATTACAACGTTTTTTGTTATATTTACTCGAAATAATTTTTATGTAAAATATGTCACACTCAGAAGTCATCTTATGAAATATATATTTTTAGGAGTTTTTACATATAA
>JAEMOT010001444.1:482315-494933 GCA_019297695.1 Apostasia ramifera | reverse complement strand
CTAAACCCTAAACCCTAAACCCTAAACCCTAAACCCTAAAACCCTAAACCCTAAACCCTAAACTCTAAAAATGCTCTCAGTGCTAATACTATGCTGACATACAAAGACAACCGGCCGGCTACCTCATGCCGATCAATTTATCTTTGCATTTTGCTATTTGGGGGTTTGACTTTCTGGGTCCAATGCCCACCGTTATTAGGAGTTACAAGTGGATACTGGTCGCTGTCGACTACTTCACGAAGTGGATAGAAGCCAAACCTCTTGCTCAACCTACTGCTCAGAAAGTCAAAAATTTCCTATGGGCAAACATCATCTGCAGATATAGTGTACCCATAGTGATCATTATAGATAATGATACTCCATTTGCCAATCAGCAGGTTCGCGTCTTCTGTGGTAGACACTAGATCAACCTTAAGTATGCATCTATTTGGCATCCTCATACCAACGGATAGGCGGAAGTTGCTAACAAGACCCTCTGGCCAGACGAACTACCAGGCGTTCTTTAGTCTTATCACAACTCCGTCCAAAGTTACCCAAGAATCTCCTTTCTGCCCGTCCTACGGGATGGACGCTATTATACTAGTCGAGCTAGAACACTAGTCCCCTAGAGTAATCAGCAGGTTTGCGTCTTCTGTGGTAGACACTAGATCAACCTTAAGTATGCATCTATTTGGCATCCTCATACCAACGGATAGGCGGAAGTTGCTAACAAGACCCTCTGGCCAGACGAACTACCAGGCGTTCTTTAGTCTTATCACAACTCCGTCCAAAGTTACCCAAGAATCTCCTTTCTGCCCGTCCTTCGGGATGGACGCTATTATACCAGTCGAGCTAGAACACTACTCCCCTAGAGTAGAGGTTGCAGTCAACTTCGATCCCGAAGATTTGCAAACCTGGATAAATGAGAACGATGATTCATAGTGGATCGACCTAGACCTCCTAGAACAAAGAAGACTGATAGCTGCACTAAAGCACCTGGAACACAAACGCTGGGTCAAACGATACTTCAACTGGAAGGTCAATCCAGAGATTTCACTCAGGGCGATCTGGTGCTCAAACGACAATTGCTTGCTGGCAATAATTTGGGGGTTCCCAAGCTTGAACCAAATTGGGAAGGTCCATATATTGTACGCGAGATTGCTGGGCCTAATGCATATTATCTCATGACCTCTGAAGGTACTCAACTCCCCAAGACTTGGAGCGGAGATGATCTGAAGAAGTTCTACGCTTGAATCAGAATAGCAATCTATCCTCATTCTTTTCACAGAATTTATTTGTACAGATTCATCCAAAAATTATTTGTACATATTCATGGGATATTTTCTTCCTGGATTCTTTCATCTATTTGGACATTTCATATTCTGGGATTCTTATGACATTAATATTTATATTGAGGTATTCATATCATCTGAAGCATGGCCAGCTCATCTTTTATTCAAGCATCGTGCGGCAGGTATGACTCTGGCCTCTCTTCAATTATCATACCTGAGGTTTCCATACTTCGTACATGATGGTCTGTATACTCATCCTTCATATATGATGAGCCATTTGGCTACCTCAAGAGAGTCATAGTTACTCCCGCCGTTTACCCGCGCTTGGTTGAATTTCTTCAGTTTGACATTCAGAGCACTGGGCAGAAATCACATTGCGTGAGCATCTGCGGGGACCATCGCAATACTTTATTTTAATTAAACAGTCGGATTCCCCTTGTCCGTACCAGTTCTGAGTCGGTTGTTCGACGCCCGGGGAAGTCCCCCGAGGGGAACGTTCCCAGTCCGTCCCCCAGCCGGCACGCGGCGACCTGCTCTCACCGCGACAGCAGATCAAGCAGTTCGCTGACAGTCGATGGGTTCGGAACTGGGACCCCCGTGCCCAACCCTCAGAGCCAATCCTTTTCCCGAAGTTACAGATCCATTTTGCCGACTTCCCTTGCCAACATTACTCCATCGACCAGAGGCTGTTCACCTTGGAGACCTGATGCGGTTATGAGTACGACTAGGTGTGGGCGGCACTCGGCCATCCGGATTTTCACGGGACGTCGGGGGCGCACCGGATGCCGCTCGATGTGCGGCGCTCTTCCAGACGCTGGACCCTACCTCCGGCTGAGCCATTTCCAGGGCTGGCAGGCTGTTAAGCAGAAAAGATAACTCTTCCCGAGGCCCCCGCCGACGTCTCCGGACTGCCTCACGTTGCCGCCCGCCGCCACATCTAGGCTCGGGAATTTTAACCAGATTCCCTTTCGAAGCTCGCACCACGCGGCTCTTTCAGACGGGTCTCCCCTGTCTCTCAGGATCGGCTAACCCATGTGCAAGTGCCGTTCATATGGAACCTTTCCCCCCTTCGGCCTTCAAAGTTCTCATTTGAATATTTGCTACTACCACCAAGGTCCGCACCGGCAGCCGCTCCGCACGGGCTCGCGCCCGGGGTTTTGCGGCGGCCGTCGCACCCTCCTACTCATCGGGACATGACAATAGCCCCGACGGCCGGGTATGGGTCGCGCGCTTAAGCGCCATCCATTTTCGGGGCTAGTTGATTCCGCAGGTGAGTTGTTACACACTCCTTAGCGGATTTCAACTTCCATTACCACCATCCTACTGTCTTAATCAACCAACACCCTTTGTGGGTTCTGGGTTAGCGCACAGTTGGGCACCGTAATCTGGCTTCCGGTTCATCCCGCATCGCCAGTTCTTCTTACCAAAAATGGCCCACTTAGAGCTCCCGATTCCATGGAGTGGCTCATCGAAGCAGCCACCCCATCCTACCTATTTAAAGTTTGAGAATAGGTCGAGGGCATTGTGCCCCCGATGCCTCTAATCATTGGATTTACCCGATAGAACTCCGAACGGGCTCCAGCTATCCTGAGGGAAACTTTGGAGGGAACCAGCTACTAGATTGTTCGATTAGTCTTTCGCCCCTATACCTAAGTCAGATGAACAATTTGCACGTTAGTATCGCTGCGGGCCTCCACCAGAGTTTCCTTTGGCTTCGCCCCGCTCAGGCATAGTTCACCATCTTTCGGGTCCCGATAGACATGCTCCCACTCGAACCCTTCACATAAGATCAGGGTCGGTCCGTGGTGCTCCCCGAATAGGGATCCCACGCATCAGCTTCCTTGCGCCTTCCGGGCTTTCGCACCCGTCGGCTCGCACGCATGTCAGACTCCTTGGTTCATGTTTCAAGAAGGGTCGGATGGGGAGCCCGCAGGCCGGTAGGGAAAGCATGACGGAGCCCCGGGAGGCTCGCAGGAAAGCGCACACTCCGGTACACCCGGCCGCATCTGCGGTATGTCCTTGAGCATCAAAAGCTCAGGCTCCGGCTGACGCCACAGCCGGCAATGGCCAATGCCTCGAGCCGAGCGGCAGACCAGAGCGCCACCGTTCCGCATCAGGCCGAGGCGCATCGCCGACCCCCACCCGCTTCCCTCCCGACAATTTCAAGCACTCTTTGACTCTATTTTCAATGTCCTTTTCATCTTTCCCTTGCGGTACTTGTTTGCTATCAGTCTCTCTCCTGTATTTAGCCTTGGACAGAACTTACCGCCCAATTTGGGCTGCATTCCCAAACAACCCGACTCGGTGACAGCGCCTCGTATTGCAGCAGGGTGCGGGCCGTACGGGGCTCTCACCCTCCCCGGCGCCCTTTTCCAAGGGACTTGGGCCCGTTCTGTCGCTGAGGTCGCCTCTTCAGACTACAATTCAGGCTACCAGTTAGCCTGATTTTCACGCTGGGCGCATCCCGGTTTGCTCGCCGTTACTAGGGGAATCCTCGTAAGTTTCTTCTCCTCCGCTTATTGATATGCTTAAACTCAGCGGGTGTCCCCGCCTGACCTGATGTTACGACTATGAGGGCAGCACCGTCACCTAGATAGCAATGCCCGTGGCAAGGAGTTAGCTCGGTGATCATTTGGTGGCCGCCATCGCAACTAAATACGATGAAGCGGTTCGTTCCAATCGGTCCACCACCTTCGTCGGGTGACGGGCCGACCAAAGACAACGCACTCTTCAACCCGCCGCTTGCGCAGGCAGAGGGCCACACTCCGCATCCTGACTCGTGCTGCCGGTTCTGTGTCGAGTGAACACAAGCACTGAAGCCCAACCTGAAGGCTAAAGCCCGAAGCCTAAATGCCGAAGCTCAAAGGCTGATAGCCAAAGCTAAAAGCCTAAAGGCCTAATCTTAAAGCCAAAACCTTAAAAGCCTATGCTGTATGTCAGATGGCCAAAACTCGAAGGCTCATGTCTGATGCTTGAATGCTGAAGCTAAAGCCAGAAGCCCAAAGGCCAAAAGCTTAAGTTTAGAAGGTCGAAGACACAATACCGGCCGAAAAGCCTTAAGATCAAAGCTCGAACCCAAAGCCCAAAGCCCCAAACCTAAAGTCCGAAGCCCAAAGCCTGAAGCCTAAAGGCCAAAGTCGGAAGCATGAAGCACGAACCTTGATGCCTTATGGTCTAAGCTGAAGCTCAAAACCTGAATCCCAAGGCATGAAAGCTTGAATGCCCAAAGCAATAATGCCAAAGCCCGTAGCTCCATGCCGGAAGCCTCATCCCCAAAAACCCGAAGCCCTAAGCTCAAATCTCAAAGCCTGAAGCCTAGAACATGAAGGCTCATGCTTGAAGCCTAAAACCCAAATCCCGAAGCCCAAAGTGCAAAGGGACAAGCCAAAAAGCCCAATGCCTAATGCCCTAAGCTCAAAGCCTCAAGCGCAAATCCTGAAGCCAAATTGTATAACCTGAAGCCTAGATCCTGAAGCTCGATGATCGAAGACCGAAGCTTGAAGCTTGAAGATCGAATCTTGAAGGATCAAGTTACAAGACCGAAGCTCAAATGCAAAAACCTCAAACCCCGAAGGTTGAAGACCAAAATTTGAACCTGCACGCTTGAATGTTGAAGCTCAAACCCAAAGATTAAGGCCCGATTCCCAAAGTCACAACTAGCAAAGTCTATAGCTCAAATTCTAAAGCCAAAGACCGAACAACTGAAGCCCAAACCACTAAAGACTAAGCCTAAAGGCTGAAGCCTGATGGCCTAAGCATAAAGGCGAATGCCTAAGGCCGAAGCCTAAAGCCCAAAAATTAAAGCCCAAGCACGAAGGGTCATGCCCAAAGCTTGAAGGCCCACTCCAGAAGCCTGAAACTTGAAGTCCCAAGCCCAAGCCCACGACCAAAGCCCATGCTTGATGCCAAAATTCCAAAAGCCTAAAGACAAATTGCAAAACCAAAGCTGAAAGGTCTATGCCCAAATTCTAGAACCCAAATGATGCAGTGTGGGGATTGGTTTAAGGCGATCCTTCAATACCAATATTAAGTTGGAACCTAAGTTTCTTTTTTTTTAATATATGAAATTACTAAATGCAAGTGAGAGGAGATTAAACTAAGCATTCCAAATTATAATAAATATAAATATTTGCATGTTCATGTAAGTGTCATAAAATAACTTTGTTGATTAATCTTCAATCCTAGTAAATTCAAGAAACTATAGCAAATAAGATAATTAAATGATCAAATTTCAGAAAGAATTTAACTCGTATGCATATTATGTTGAAGTACTTTACACATAATAATTAATTGAATCATTTAACATATAAATCTTCATCAAATATGAGTAATATGAATTCAATTCAAGATAGGAATTGTAATATAAATTTAAGCTCAGCAATTTTACATTCAGCAAATTGGCAAGGAGCACATGAATTTCAATTACAAATATGGCTTAATGTGGAGATAATGGCATAAGACCAAAGCAAAGCACTTCAATCTGAGAACATGGAGTTAAATATGAATTAAGGAAATTAACTGATCAAAAAATATTGCTTAATATCACCATGAAAATGTAATCAAGGACAAAACACAACTAGGCTCAGGATGATTAAGCACTATAATCAAACCAATAAACCTCCAGCCTCTGATGTCGAAGTCTCAGCCACCTTGTTGTAGTCCCGACGAAGATGAATCACCCTTGAATGGAAGCTGCAGCCACCTGCTCTACTCAGATCAGTGGAGAAACACTGACACAGCCACCAACTGATTTTAACTTAATCAATGGCCATGATTTGATCAAGAATATCAAGGGCTAGATTTAAAGATGAGCATTATGGTTTAAAATCAGCATTATAAGGGAATTGGGCTTCAGCATTATCATGTGTATGGCTGAGATGCAGCACCGGAGCCATGCATTAACAGCTTCAAACTTCTTGCTACAAGCTTCGGGATTTGGCGTTTGGGCATTGGGCTTCGGGCTTCAGGCTTCGAACTTCAGACTTTAGGCTACAGGCTACGGGATTTAAGTATGGGCCTTCAAATGTTCAAGCTTCTGGCTTGGGCTTTCACCCTTTAGCTTTTGGGCTTTCGCTCTTGAGCATTGGACTTTGGGCTTGGGCCTTTCAAGTTCAATCTTTGCACTAGGGCCTTCGGGCTTGGGGAATCGAGGTTCAGGGTTTAGGGTTCAGGGCCCGAAGCTCAAAATCTGAGCCCAAAGTCCTTTAACGAAAGCTTGAAGCCTGAAGGCCAAAGCTCTGTGCTCAAAGCTTGAAGGCAAAAGCCTTAAATCCTGAAGCACGATAGCCAAATTTTGAAGCTCTAACTTTGAAACTTGAGGCCCAAGGCCCTTTGGTCCAAGCCAGAAGCCCTAAGGCCCTAGTTTGAATCTCGAAGCTCGAAGGTCCAAGCCCAAATCCCTATGTCTGAAGGCTCAAGCTCAAGCCCAAAACCCAAAGGCCAAAAGTCGAAGCCCGAAGCCAAAAACTGGAAGGCTTCACCCGAAGGCTAAAGCTTGAAGGATAAAGCCCAAAAGCCTAAATCTTGAAGTTTGAATGCTGAAGCCCAAAGGTCGAAGCTCAAAGTCTGAAAACCTAAGCATAAGCCCGAAAGCCAAAGGTTGAACACATATCCTCAAAGCCCGTAACCCGAAGTCCAATGACCTAAGCATGAAATCCCAAGCCTGAGGCCTAAAGCCTAAAGCCACAAAGCCCCAACTAGAAGGCCAAAATCTGATCCTCGAAACCCGAAAAGTTGAAGCCCAAAGCAAAATGCCTAAACCTGAAGTTCAATGCTCTATACGTGTTGCTAAAAGCTTGAAGCATGAAGCCTAAAACCCATAGCCCAAAGCCCGAAGCCTTAAGTTCAAAACTTGAAGCCCAAAATATGAAGCCCTAAGCTCGAAATTCAAAGCCCAAAGACTAGCCACGATGTCTAAAGCTTCAAGCCCGAATTTCAAAGGCCGAAGCCCAAGCTCGAGGTTCAAAGCTTAAAGCCCTAAAGAGCAAGTTTAAAGCCCAAAGCATGAAGGTTCTATATCTGAAGCCTGAAGTTAGAAGCTCAACAACCTATTCCAAAAGCCTGAAGCCGAAAGACCCAACACCAAAGTCTGATAATTGAAGTCTAAAACACAAAATTTCAAGCCCGATGCTTAAACCTTGAAGATCAAAAGCTCAAGCCGGAAGTCCCAAGCTCAAAGCCTGAAAGCTAAAAGCCAAAGTCTGATGCCAAAAACCTTAAACCCAAAGCTCAAAGCTCGCAGGCCAAAAGTCAAAGCCCTAAGCCCAAAACCTAAATCCCCAAGCCCAAAGCTCGAAGCCCGCGGTTAAAAAAGCCAAACTTCGAATCCCGAAGTCAAAGACATATGCTCAAACCCCGTAACGCAAAGCCCAGATCTAAGCACGAAAGCCTAAACCTAAACCCAAAAGCCTGAAAGCTGATGTGCCAAGCGTGAAGCTACATGGTGCAAAGCCCGAAGCCTAATTCCCTTATAATGCTGAAGCCCGAAGACCGAAGGCCAAAAACCCAATGTCAGAAGGTCAAATACCAAAGACATCCCAAAAGCTTGAAGGTCAAAGCTCAAACCCAAAGTTTAAGGCCTGAATCCCAAAGACCAATCCTACGGCCCAAAGTTCAATACCTGAAGCTCAAATCTAGAATCTTATACCCCGAAACACAAAGTGCGAAGGCAAAAGGGTCAATGTCAAAGCCTAAAACCTAAAGCCGAATGCCTAAAGCTTAACGACCTAAGCTTGAATCCTGAAGCCCAAAGTTCGAAGGCCCAAGCCCAAAGCCTAAACCCCAAATACTAAAAGACTATGTGCGGAGCCCGAAGCTCAAATCCTACAGCTTCGAACTCTAAGGCCAAATGCCAAAGCCAAAAATACAAAGCATAAAGCCCAAATGCCCAAGCCTAACGCGTAAAAGCCCATACCTGAAGTTCGAATCCAAATGTGCTTTGGGCTTCATGTTGGGGCCTTTAGTTATCGGGCTTCAGGATTCATGTTTGAGCATTCGAGTTTCGGGCTTAGGTTTGAGCCTTTGTACTTTAAACTTTGGGCTATGGGCTTTGGGGTTCGGGACAGGGCTTTTGGGCTATTGGCTTTAGGTTTTGGGCTTGGGCCCTGATCTTCAAGTTTCAGGCTTTGGACTTTAGTTTTGAGCTTTTGGGCTTTAGGATTAATGCTTTTGGCTTCTGGCATGGGCCTTCAGATTTCGGGGTTTATGTTTGGGCCATTGGGCGTGGACCTTTAGGTTGGGGCCTTTCGGCTAGGCCTTTGGGCTTCAGGCTTCCCATTTAGGCCTTTTGGCGACAGTCTTCAAGCTAGGCCATCAGGATTTGAGCTTCTTGCATGGGCTTTTGTGCTTTGGGCTTCAAACTTTAGGCTTGGGCATTTGGGCTTTAGACTCGTGCCTTTTATTTTAGGCTTAGGCTTTTCGCCTTTGAGTTTGATGCTTAGGGATTTCAGCTTGGGGCTTCAAGCTTAGTCTTTTGGTATTTAGGGTTCAGGCTTCGGGCTTTGGAATTCAAGCTTATGCATTTGATCATTGTGCTTCGATCTTCAAGCTTGGGCCTTCGGGATTCGAGCTTCGTATTTAGGCCTTGTGGCTTCGGGCTTGGGCCTTCGGTCTTTTGGCTTCAAGCTTTGGAATTTGGGCTTCTAGCTTCAGCCATTCGCCTTTAGCTTTCGAGCTTCAGGGTTCGGGCTCCAGTTTTTAGGTTTTGGTCTTCAAGCTAGCTCAAGCTTCATGCTTAGACCATCAGGTTTTGGTCTTTTGCACATTGTGTTTTAAGCTTCATGCTTGGGCATTTGGGTTTGAAGCTTCATGCTTTGTTTTTTAATCTTCAACCTTTGGCATATGAGTCTTCAGCTTTGGGATTTCAGCTTCAGCTTTGGGCTTAGTCTTTCGGTATTTGGGGATCAGGCTTCAGTCTTCGGCCTTTGAACTTTGGGCTTTGGGATTCAAGCTTAGGCCTTCGGTCATTGAGCTTTAGTTTTCGGGCTTGGGCTTTCCGGCATTAGGTTTTGGGCTGAACCTTTATATCTTAGCTTTAGGTTTAGGTTAGGGGTTAGTTTTAGGTTTCGATGCGTGACACTACCTCTCACTTTTTCCGACCTTGTTTTGACTTGACAAAACCAAATCTACTCGTATCTTTTGCTTTCCTTAAAATCGAGTTCATAAAATGAGTTTTTCTCTTTTCTTTTTGACGGCCGCGGGTGCCTCGCGCTGAATCAGAGTTCTCGAGAATAACTTGTTGGTGATTTCACGGTCATCGGAATGTGTCCTGGATATTTGTAGAGTTGCGGGCGTCCCGGGGACATGCGCAGTCTCTGTGATGTCTCCTGGACGCGTAAGCTTTTTTCGGACCTTCGGGTCCCCGAGATTGCAGTTGTGGCAGATTGCATCAGAATTATGGGCTGGGCGAACCCCGCGTTGCCTTCGCGCGAATGTTGGATTGGGAAATTGGGACTGCTCTTGCGGTCTTTGTCGCGGTGTCCTCGTTCTGTCCTCGCGACGGCCGCAGGTGCCTCGCGCTGAATCGGAGTTCTCGAGAATGTTGGATTGGGAAATTTGGACTGCTCTTGCGGTCTTTATCGCAGGTGCCTCGCGGTAAATCGGAGTTCTCGAGAATAACTTGTCGGTGACTTCGCGGTCATCGGAATGTGTCCTGGATATATGTAGAGCTGCGGGAGTCCCGGGGACATGCACAGTCTCTGTGATGTCTCCTGGACGTGTAAGCTTTTTCGGACCTTCGGGACCCCAAGATTGCATGTTGTGGGAGATCGCATTGGAATTATGGGTTGGGCGAACCCCGCGCTGCCTTCGGGTGAATGTTGGATTGGGAAATTTGGACTGCTCTTGCGGTCTTTGTCGCAGTGTCCTCGTGCTGTCCTCGCGACGGCCGCGGGTGCCTCGCACTGAATCAGAGTTCTCTAGAATGTTGGATTGGGAAATTTGGACTGCTCTCTCGGTATTTGTCGCAGGTGCCTCGCGCTAAATTGGAGTTCTCGAGAATAACTTGTCGGTGACCTCGAGGTCATCGGAATGTGTCCTGGATATTTGTAGAGCTGCGGGCGTCCCGGGGACATGCGCAGTCTCTATGATGTCTCCTGGATGCGTAACCTTTTTCGGGCCTTCGGGACCCCGAGATTGCATGTTGCGGGAGATCGCATTAGAATTATGGGTTGGGCGAACCTCGCATTGCCTTCGCGCAAATGTTGGATTGGGAAATTTGGACTGCTCTCCTGTCTTTGTCGTGGTGGACTTGCCCTCCAATTACCGCATCCGACACTTGCGGCTCCCGTATATCCATACTTGCCCTCTAATTACCGTATTTGCTGGATGATGCAGAATTCTGTAATATGCTGACATCGGCATTCAATCGAACATCTAGTGGGCAGCCTCTTGAGAATAACTTGTCGGTGACCTCGAGGTCATCAGAATGTGTCCTGGATATATGTAGAGCTGCGGGAGTCCCGGGGACATGCGCAGTCTCTGTGATGTCTCCTGAACGCGTAAGCTTTTTCGGGCCTTCGGGACCCCGGGATTGCATGTTGTGGGAGATCGCATCGAAATTATGGGTTGGGCGAGCCTTCGCGCAAATGTTGGATTGGGAAATTTGGACTGCTCTCTTGTCTTTGCGTGGTGGACTTGCCCTCCAATTACTGCATCCGACACTTGCGGCTCCCGTATATCCAGACTTGCCCTCCAATTACCGTATTTGCTGGATGATGCAGAATTCTGTAATATGCTGACAGCGGCATTCAATCGAACATCTAGTGGGCAGCCTCTTGAGAATAACTTGTCGGTGACCTCGAGGTCATCAGAATGTGTCCTGGAAATATGTAGAGCTACGGGAGTCCCGGGGACATGCGCAGTCTCTGTGATGTCTCCTGGACGCGTAAGCTTTTTCGGGCCTTCGGGAACTCGGGATTGCATGTTGTGGGACATCGCATCGGATTTATGGGTAGGGCGAACACCGCTTTGCCTTCGCGTGAATGTTGGATTGGGAAATTTTGACTGCTCTCACAGTTTTTGTCGTGGTCTCCTTGTGCTGTCCTCGCGACGGCCGAGGTGCCTCGTGCTGAATAGGAGTTCTCGAGAATAACTTGTCAGTGCCCTCGCGGTCGTCAAAATGAGTCCTGGATATTTGTAGAGCTAAGGGCATCACGGGGACTTGAGTAGTCTTAGTGATGTCTTTTGGAAGTGTAAGCTTTTTCGGACCTTCGGGACCCCGGGATTGCATGTTGTGGGAGATCGCATCGAAATTATGGGTTGGGCGAACCCCGCGTTGCCTTCGCGCGAAAGTTGGATTGGGAAATTTGGATTGCTCTTGCGGTCTTTATCGTGGTATCTTCGTGCTATCCTCGCGACGGCCGCGGGTGCCTCGCACTGAATCGGAGTTCTCGAGAATAACTTGTCGGTGACTTCGCGGTCATCGGAATGTGTCCTGGATATTTGTAGAGCTGCGGGCGTCCCGGGGACATGCGCAGTCTCTGTGATGTCTCCTGGACGCGTAAGCTTTTTTGGACCTTCGGGACCCCGGGATTGCATGTTGTGGGAGATCGCATCGGAATTATGGGTTGGGCGAACCCTGCGTTGCCTTCCCGCGAATGTTGGATTTGGAAATTTGGACTGCTCTCGCGGTCTTTGTCGAGGTGTCCTCGTGCAGTCCTCGCGAAGGCCGCAGGCGCCTTGCGCTAAATCGGAGTTCTCGAGAATAACTTGTCGGTGACCTCGAGGTCATCGGAATGTGTCCTGGATGTTTGTAGAGCAGCCGACGTCCTTGGGATATGCGCAGTCTCTGTGATGTCTCCTAGACGCGTAAGCTTTCTGGGGCCTCCGGTACTCCCGGGATTGCATCCCAATGGTTGTTCTGTGTGGTATTTGATGGTACCCCCGAACAAATGTGAGGCTCCCGCGAGACTCTTGCCTCTCCAAGCAACCGCTCGAGAAAATTGCAAAAATGCTGCGGGTCGGGTCACGCGATGGCAATGCGCCGTCACGAAGAACGTCGGTGAGTGCGGCTGCGTCGGAACAAAAGATAGACGTTGGGATGATCTCCGGGAGGAGAGGTTTCCCACCTCCCCAACCGCAGCACGCTTCGAAAGTGCGGTAGCGTCGGATCGAGAGATTGGCACTGGGATGATCTCTGGGTGGAGAGGTCTCCCGGCACCCCAACCGCAGCGCGCTTCGACGTGCTCAATCCCTCTGAGTTATGTTCTTCTGTAGGAACGCTCGTTGCTTTCCAGGGAATGTTGTGTGGGGATTCCGCAGTCTTGCAGGCGTTCATATTCCCCAGGAGCACTCGAGGCTGCGTAAACTTTTTGGGCCCCCTGTAACCCCCGGGATTGCATCCCGCCGA
>JAEMOT010001444.1:414815-477315 GCA_019297695.1 Apostasia ramifera | reverse complement strand
TCGAGCGGTTGCTTGGAGAGGCAAGAGTCTCGTGGGAGCCTCGCATTTGTTCGGGGGTACCATCAAATACCACACAGAACAACCCTTGGGATGCTAATCCCTTTGCTGTCCTTGATCTTTGCATGGAGGAAGGAGATGTCAAACCCCTTACTACTCCTCTTATGTAGCCCTCTTCAGCCACCAAGAAGAAGTTGAAATCTCCTCTGCAGAAATTACTCTCTCTCAATGCCAACACTCGCAAGGGTAAGGAACGAATCTCAAAGAAACATTGGGAGAGGGAGTTTGCTAACCTCAAGGAATGCATAACCCCAATTAATGATGGCATACAGATCAAAAAGCGACGGGAGACTGTTGACTTGCTACATAACTGTTGACGTTGGTAATTCCCCAAAATAACCACTCGTATATTCCAAAAAAAGAGCTCAAGCAGAAGGGTACTGTTGACTTGCAGAAGAGTGTTGTAGCAATCCCGGGGCTATTGCAGAAAAACCAGAAGGACAATGTAGAAATGCTGAAAAGCACTGTAGCAATGCAGGATAGCACTATAGAAATGCAAAATTGTACTGTTGAAATGCGGGACATTACTGTAGAAGTGCCTGATAGTACTGTAGAAATGCAGGGAATGGTGCAGACCAAGCAGATAGGCACTGTAAAAATGCGGGGCAGTACTGTAGTACTGCAGGGGTTGCTGCAGAACAAGCAGAAGGCAGAATGCAACATGCAGAACGGCAGTAAGGAGGCAAAGAAAGCTGTAGGTTTTCAAAACTGTCATGTGCAGAATATAGTCTTACATACAGCCAATGAAAATCTACATCTGGACAAGTCCAATACGCAGGCCCAGCCCACACAGATCGTAGCCAAAGGCAAAGACAGGATTTCCCTCACCTCGCAACACAACAATCCCTTTGCTGTCCTCGATCTTTGCATGGAGGAAAGCGATGTAAAGCCCCTCACTAACCTTCCTTTGGCGCCTTCTTTAGCCAAGAAGAAGAAGTTAAAATCTCCTCTACAAACCTTTCTCTCCCCAAATGCCATCACTCGCAAGAGTAGGGAAAGAATCTCCAAGAAACATTGGGAGAGAGAACTTGCTAACCTCAAGGACTGCATAACCCCAGCTAGTGGTGGCAACCTAATCAAAAGAAGACGGGAGACTCGTGGCGACACTGTTAAGGAGGGCGGCTCCCTACCCCTCCACTCCCACCTTTCCTCCTCCCCCCCCAATGATTAAAGCCATCTTTTGGAATTGTCGTGGAGTTAAAAAGCCAGCTTCGCGCAACCACCTCCAGGTTTTAGTCAGGGAGCACTCACCGGTAGTGATTTGTCTTTTGGAAATCAGAGTTCAGTCATTCTCTAGAAGAGAAGTTGATAGACTAGTGGGACGTCAATGGGACTTTCATGTGGAGCCGTTAGTGGGCAAATCTGGTGGCATTATTGTGTGTTGGCTCAACCACATCACCCGGCTCCAAGTCATTCACTCTAACAAATAAGTTGTTGTTGCTCAGGCTACTGTTATGGGTGAACAAATTTGGCACATTTGTGCTGTCTATGCTGACAAGGATAACATCAAGCGTCGTATTATTTGGGATAGCACTTCCCAATTGTTGGATGCGAAAACTCCGGCCATTGTGGGAGGTGACTTCAATTGCATCCTTTCGCAAGAAGATAAGCGAGGAGGCCAGCCTTTCATCCCTGCTGAGGCCCACAATGAATTTGCCAGTTTCCTAACCAATAACGATCTTCATGATGGCAGGAATGGGGGGCAGCATTATAGTTGGTGCAACAAAAAGGGCAAAGCTCGTATGTGGGTTAGACTGGACAGAGTCTGCTTCAACTCAGCGGCTTTATCTGCTCTCCCGGGCTCTGCTGTTACTCACCTTACCAGAATTGGGTCAGATCATTGCCCGCTCTTAGTTCAAGGCAGAAACTTGGAGTTTAAACCGCAAGGCAGCATCCTGAAATTTGAAGATGTATGGCTTGATGAAGACGGTTCCAAGGAAATTGTGATTAGGGAGTGGCAAAAACCTGCTCATGGCAGCCCGCTAGCCATTCTCAATCACAAGATTGCCCGCACCCTTCGCGCCCTTAAGATTTGGAGTCGGGAGAAGTTTGGGGATATTCACGCCAAAGCCAAGGATCTAGAGAGCAGAATTGCGGAGCTTCAACTTAGGGAGTCCACCGGCATTGGCCTGAGTGACAGTGAGTTGAATTGCCTTTTATAGTTGATTGCAGATTACAACACCACACTTAGCAGACTTGAGACTTGGTGGCTACAAAGAGCCAAAGTGAAGTGGGCCAAGTTTGGAGATCGCAACTCTTCTTTTTTCCATAAAGCTGCGACTTGCCGGAAGCGTACCAACCACATCCATCGCTTAGTTGGGCAAGATGGTGAGGAAATTACAGACAAAGAAGGGATCCAAGCTGCTTTGGTTGGCCACTTCTCCTCAAAATGGAGGGGCCCCATTGCCCTTTGTCTGAGCTGAACATTCCCCCACCCAGAGCTACGATCTCTCAAGAAGATGCTCTCAGGATCGGCTCACCTGTCAGCAATGAGGAGATTATAGCTGCTATCAACTCTCTTGGCAACAATAAGGCCCCTGACATCGATGGCATAACTAGCTCGTTTCTTAAGGGCTACTGGAGTGCTACCAGCTCGGATGTCCTGTCTGCTGTTCATCATTTCTTCAATCATGGGTCCATGCCAAAGCGTTGGAAGGATACGCTAGTGGTCCTTATTCCTAAAGTGCAGGGTACCGAGCTCCCCTCCTAATTCAAACCCATTAGCCTCTGCACTACTATCTACAAAGTCATCGCCAAAATCCATATCAATCGAGTGAAAGACGTCCTCAGCTCTCTCATTTCTCAGAAGCAAGGAGCATTTATTCCGGGCCGTGGCATTGCTGACAACTGCCTGCTAGCTCAGGAGATCATGCAGAAGTTAGCTTCCTCTGAATCCCCCACTGGCTATATGTCCATCAAAGTTTACATGGAACAGGCCTATGACAGAATGAGGTGGGATTTTTTACAAAAAATCCTTCAGCACTTTGGCTTCCCTGACACTTGGAGCAGTTGGGCCTTAGCTTGTGTTGAAGCCCCGAGATTTGCTTTGATGATAAATGGACAGAAATCCAACTAGATAGAAGCAACTTATGGCTTCCGACAGGGTTGCCCTTTGTCTCCATATTTGTTCATTCTCTGCTCTGAACTGCTTTCCCTTCTTATTAACCAACACCAGAATAGTGATGACCTGCTGGGGATCCGAACTACAGCACATGGGCCCCTTATCACCCACCTTTTCTTTGCAGATGACATCCTCATGTTTGCCCCCGCCACCTGCAGAGCTGTCAGAATCCTGAATAGTACCTTTGATACCAATTGCAGTTGGTCTGGACAGAAAATCAATAAGGCTAAGTCCTCCATTTGTTTTAGCAAGAAGATGAAGGGAAGCCGGAAGTGTATGATTGCTAACAAATGGGGGTTTCATACGCAAGCTGAGGGCAAGTACTTGGGCATTCCGCTCATCAGTAGAAGGCCAGTAAAAGCTGACTTCCACCATATTATTGAATCTGTAAGGGGACAAATTTGTTCGTGGGGCACCAGACACTTATCCCTTGCTGGCAGAGTCACACTCATTAATAGCGTGCTCACCTCAATTCCTATCTTCTCCCTCTCCCATACCTTTGTGCCTGATAATGTTTTGGTGGAGATTGAGAAGTTAATTAGATGCTTTCTATGGAGCGGCAACCTAACTTCGAATGCAGCTCATCTAGTGGCTTGGGAGCATGTAACAAAGCTAAAGAATGCTGGGGGGTTGGGAAACCACCATTTGGAGGAATGGCTCTCTATTCTTGTGGCCAAACTAGCCTTCAACTTTCTTAATAATGCGGACACTCTTTGGGTCAAATGCTTCCAGGCTAAGTACGAAAACAGAGAGATTACCTTCTCCACCAAAAGGGGTGATTCGTCGGCTTGGAAACTTATCTGTCAGGGAGGGACTACAGCCTTACAAAACTCTATGTGGAAGATTGGCAGTGGTGACTCCAAAGTTATGGAAGACGCCTGGGTTGACTCCAACCCCTTCTTGAGGTGGCCTACCTTCATCAATACTACTGAGCTGCCCCCCTTGAACGTTCAGCAGCTCCTCCAGGCGAATGGTGAGTGGAACCATTCCGAGCTCCATAAATTCTTTGGCTCAAACTTAGCGTTGAGAATAGGTTGGCTACCGAGGCTCGACAAGGAGGAGAGGGATAGCCTTATTTGGCTTAAGTCTGATTCTACCAAATCCCCCACTGCAGCTCTTTATAGAGATCTCTTTCGAGGCAGAGAACACCCACACAGTTTGGTCTGGAAGTTGCGCACGCAGCCTGCTTTGTCTTTTTTCTCTGGAGGATTTGTTGTGATGCTATCCCCACTTTTTCCTGGCTCAAGCGTAGGCGCCTGCGGGAGTCTAGCAGATGCCCATGGGGTTGCTCTACCGATGAGGATGTGCAACACTTTGTTTGTGAGTGTAACTTTACTTGCGCCGTCTTTGATTCCCTACAACGGGAGGGGGCGGAGTTAGCAACAGGGGTTGATGTTGTGCTACCTACTAGTACCCTGACCCCACCGCAGCATGACCCAGTCAGTCGGAAGTGCAACAAACAAAAGGCTTCCACCACAGCTGTGCCGAATGCAAAAGCGCAGAAAGTGCAGCCTGCAACCCCCATTCCAGTTGTTGATTTCTGTCCCGCTAGCTCTACAACTCTTCCTACCTTGCAAGGCACGGGATAGAACCCGCCCAAGAGAAAACGTGATGGTGTCCTCACCACTCTGAGCCCTCATAGCTGGCATGATGATGGCAACATATCTTGCCGAAAAACACCCAGACCTGCTGGCAGCAGCAGGAACTCCTTTTATGCTAACCTTTTTTCTGCAGGTTGCGGCGACGATGGTGAATCCAATACAAGACCGGGGCTGCGGAACCGACTCCCTATGGCTGCTCCTTGCGGTGCGTAGCTCCGGGAAGCTACAACAGCTACAGCAGCAGCACAACCTGCTGCTGCCATAGCAGGAGCAGCAGCTAAAACTACTGCTATCGCAGCAGCAGCAGCAGCAGCACTTTCCACTGCTGCTGCCGTAACAGCAGCAGCACTTTCCACTGCTGCTGCCGTAACAGCAGCAGCTCAATCCGCTGCTGCTGTTGTTGTCGCAGCAGCAATACCTGCTGCTGCTACAGCAGCAACAACCGCAGCAAGCCCAGCTGCTGCTGCAGCAGCAACCGCAGCAAGCCCAGCTGCTGCTGCTGTAGCAACAGCAGTAATCGCTGCTGCCTACAGCAGCCGAGTTCAAATCTGCTGCTACAGCAGCAAGCCATTCAGCTGCTGTAGCAGCAGCTGAACCTGCTGTAGCAGCAGCTGAACCTGCTGTAGCAGCAGCTGAACCTGCTGTAGCAGCAGCAGAATTTAATTCTGCAGCTGCTACAGCAGTCATTCCTGCTGCTGTAATGTCCCAAGCTCGCGATGGTCATCTACTGCACATTTTTCTCAGCAACTTGCAGGCATAAGTTCAACAAAATCCAGCTGATCCTCAGACCATCCGTGCGGTGGCTGCACTGTACCACTCTTGGCGAGCTCGCAACGGTAGGGTCCACAACAAACCGTTCCCGTTGCCTGGAATAATACCTGCCCTAGTTCATTTTAGCGAAGCCCAAGAACAACCTTCATCTAACAGAACGGTGCGGCAGGCGCAGGTGGAGTTGTTCGAGATCATCAAGGCAATGTCCTAACAGCAATTGGTTCTAAGTTCTATACTTATGCCACTCCGACAGCAGAAGCGAGGGGAGCCCTCATTGTGGTGACAGCCGCCCAGGAGTGGGCGACTACGGCGGACGAGATTTGGATAGAGGGCGACTCAGCCATCACTATTGCAGACCTCTAGCGGGAAGCTAGAGGACACCCTCCCGACAAGACCACGGCCCAGATTGCCGAACTTTTTTGCGCCTTCAAGGCATATATAGTCTCTCATGTATACAGAGCCGCCAATATAGTGGCAGATTTTATAGCTTCCTCTTCTTGTTTAGATGATATAGAGTGGCGTAGGGGCTTGTCCCTCCCACTCGATTTTTGTGCGATTCTCGACAAGGATCGAACCTTTTGTACCTGATGTATCTTTTTTTACTATTATAGTATTATAAGCTACGACCGAATTTCAAGGAACCCAAAAACTTTGGGAAAACTTTGGGGCTGGAGTTTCTTTCTTTTGCTACAGTGTTTCCCTGCCTCCATTCCCGATCTGGGAAACAAACGCACGGGCCGCCGGTCGGCCTCCCCGCCGAATGCCCAAGGCCGGGGTTGCAAGGCTGAGAAAGGAGGTGTGGTGGCTGCTACTGTAGCCAAAATGGAAAGCTGCGGCCATTCCACACCGACCAACTCGCCGGAATAGAGATCTCCTTCCCCATCGGCGGCGTCCATGTCGTTGTTGACAGAGCAGGAATGCATGCCTGACAGCTCCCCGGTGCAGGCCCATCCAAACCAGAGACCGCAGGCTTCCTCCCTTGGCTTTCCCGAACAGAATGCACACTCCACCGAAGCTGGGGCGGAGGTTTCCGCCTCCTGCAGTCAATCCCGTGAAGCAGAGCTGCGTACCAAGCTCGTAGCTGCTGGATGTGCAGGAATTGCAGACAACACCAGCAAACCCGATAATGGCGTGCTGCGATCTAGCCTTTGCCCAAAAGCTGAAGGTGACACACTAACTATTGCAATCTGCAACAGCTCTAGCAAATCAGAGCAGAGCACCCCTGTTTCAGCTGCTGAAAATGCCGGGAATGGATGCAAACTTGAAGCTGCAGCTGCTGGAACTGCAAGTAATAGCAACAAAGAACTGCCCGAAACCAACCTTTGCAAGGAAGATGAAGTCCAAATGCTGGATCTCTCCCCCTTGCAGCAAGCTTCGCCTCCAGAGCACTGCCAAGGTATTTTTTCTGCCCACCCTGTGGCCCGGGGGGTGGCCGCAAACTTTGTAAATGCCTATGATGTCGCAAAAATCATTCCGGGTGAGGATGGAGTGACCCTTTGAGGCAGTCCGGTATGCAGGTCGATCATGCGCAGCTTGCTTTAAGTTTTCCTGCAAAATCAGTCCACCCTGCTGCAGCAAACAACCTTAGCAGCAAAACTTGCACGCCAACTGCTCAACAGAATGCCGCAACCAGTATTCTGCAGCATTCTGCAGTGTTAAGCAACACTGAATTTGCTCGGACTGCAGCGTCAACCAGCTCCAACAGCAGAAACCACCCTCCAACTGTTCGACAGAATGCCGCAGCGAGCTCTCCGCAACATCCTGTAGCTTTCAGCAAGCACAGCAGCCACCTGCACCTCCAGACCAGCGAAAACCAGCAAGTTCCCAAGCTAGATTTGCATAAGGTGCATGCAGCCCACATTAAATAGCAAGGGAATGTTCTGCAGCAGCATTCTTCCTCTAGCAAACAACCATTCCAGCAAGCTCAGCCCTCACCTACAACTTGTTTGGCCTGGACAAGCAAAGAATATGTGAGCTTTGGAGACATTGATCTCTCTAAATCAGCCCACATCCGAGAGGGAGTGGTAAACTCGACAAAGCTTCAATTTCGTACATGCAAAATAAGCTAGCTTCTGCGCTAGTCGTGAAATTATTTGGGAGGAGATTGCCTTCTCAATTCCTCTCTACTGAGCTTCATAAACGCTGGGGGCATTACGATGGCTTTAAAGTCCTCGATGCCAGTAAGGATAGTTTCATCTATCACTTTCACAATGAAGCGGATAGGGACGCCGTGATCCGTAGTGGACCATGGACGGTGGCGGGTCAAATCCTCGGACTTGATGTTTGGTCATTAGATTTTGATCCCTCTTCGGTTGGTGTCTTGACACCCCACTGGATCAGATTGCCAGCCCTCCCCCTCTACTGTTGGGGTAAGGAGAATCTAGCCAGAATCTCCTCGGAAATCGACGCTCCTTTATGGCTAGACCACATCACTGCCAATATGGAGAAGATTGCTTTTGCTAGAATATGCATTAGGGTCAACTTAACCCAACCCCTCAAACCAGGTGTTTGGATAAACGGGCCAAGAGGCAAATTCTTTCAAAGGGTCGAGTATGAAAGCATCATAGTTGCATGCTTTAAATGTGGAGTAGTGGGCCACAGGGACCAAAATTGCCCCCTCGTTAGGCCACAAAAAAAAGCTGATACAAGCACCCGCTCTACCCTACTCGCCTCTGACGATATGATGGACATCACAACCAATCATGTAGCTCACAGTGAGAATGTATGCAAACCGAAAAATATTTCCAATCAGGACGGCAAACATATGCACGGCCAACCCGACCTCTCGGGGGATGCGGCAAAGGAATCTGTTGGCCCGTGGATGCTCGTGACTAATAGGCGCAGGAAGCCGCACAGCTTGACTGGACAGCTACCTACACTAGTTGCAAATGATAATCTCAGCAAGCCTACGCATTCACAACCTCTGAAATCAGCCAGACTACAACAGCGATCTTCCTCCCAGCAACATAAAGCTGTGGGACAGCAAAATACCAGACCCAAAGCACCACAAAACAGCCAACCACACAGCATACATCTGCAGAATAATGCTGATTCACAGCAATCTGCAGATCCCCAGCAACGTAGAGTTCTGGGACAGCACATAACAGGGCAAGAACAGCTGCAGAACAAGAAAAACAGCTCCATACAGCTGCAGAATAGTGCAGTTTTTCAGCAACATGACTTGACGCAGCAACATGAAAGTTCAGTACAGCCAAAACCAGTGCAGAAGCCATTGCCGACGAAGCAGAATGACCTTACAAACCTCCAAAACAGTGCAGATTTTCAGTTCTGCAGTGTATCAAATGCAGGTTTGCTCGCAGCCACCGATAAATAGCAACCCGAAGGAACTAGGGACCGCATTGAAGCCACCCCACCTGAGGTTGAAACAAAAGACTGCAGAATTGTATCCGTCCAGCACAGCAACCCCTTTGCCGTCCTTGATACGAGCTTAGGGGAAGGTGAATTTCAACCATCCAATGAGTCGCCTATGCAACCCTCTATTACTAGCAAAAAAAAGTCAAAAAACCCCTTGCGAAACCTTCTTTCACCTAATGCCAATAATCACAAGGGTCGGGCTAGAATCTCAAAGAAACATTGGGAGCGAGAATTGGCCAACCTCAAGAGCTGCACCACTCCAGCTAGTGCCAGCTTGTCAATTAAAAGAAGGCGGGCAGTTCATGACGATAGCAGTAAGGAGGGCAGCACACCGCCCCCCAACCCTCACACCCCCCCCTCCCCCCCCCCCCCCAATGATTAAAGCCATTTTTTGGAATTGTCGCGGAGTTAAAAAGCCGACTTCGCGCAATCACCTTTAGGCTTTAGTCAGGGAGCACTCACCGGTAGTGATTTGTCTTTTAGAAATCAGAGTTCAGTCGTTCTCTAGAAGAGAAGTTGACAGACTAGTGGGACGTCAATGGGACTTTTATGTGGAGTCGTCAGTGGGCAAATCCGGTGGCATTATTGTGTGTTGGCTCAACCACATCACTCGGCTCCATGTCATTCACTCCAATAAGCAAGTTGTTGTTGATCAGGCTACTGTTATGGGTCAACATATCTGGCACATTTGTGCTGTTTATGCTGACAAAGACTACATTAAGCATCGAATTATTTGGGATATCATCTCCCCATTGTTAGATGCGGAGATTCCGACCATTGTGGGGGGTGATTTCAACTGCATTCTTTCGCAAGACGACAAGCGAGGAGGCAAGCCTTTCACCCCTACGGAGGCCCACAATAAGTTTGCCAGCTTCCTAGCCAACAATGATCTTCATGATGGCTGGAATGGGGGGCAGCGTTATAGTTGGTGCAATAATAAAAAGGGCAAAGCTCGTATGTGGATCAGATTTGATAGAGTCTGCTTCAACTCAGCGGGTTTATCTGCTCCCCCAGGCTCTACTGTTACTCACCTTACAAGAATTGGGTCAGATCATTGCCCACTTGTGGTTCAAGGTAGAAATTTGGAGTTTAAACCGCAAGGCAGCATCCTGAAATTTGAAGATATATGGCTTGACGAAGAGGGTTCCAAGGAGATTGTGATTAAGGAGTGGCAAAAACCTGCTCATGACAGCCCGCCCGCCATTCTCAATCACAAGTTTGCCAGCACCCTTTGCGCTCTTAAGATTTGGAGTCGGAAAAAGTTTGGGGATATTCACGCCAAAGCCAAGGATTTAGAGAGCAGAATTGCAGAGCTTCAACTAAGGGAGTCATTCAGCACTGGCCTGAACGATAGTGAGTTGAATTGCCTTTTATAGCTGGTTGCATATTACAACACCACCCTTAGCAGAGTAGAGACTTGGTGGCTACAAAGGGCCAAAGTGAAGAGGGCCAAGTGTGGGGATCGCAACACTGCCTTTTTCCATAAAGCTGCAACATGCAGGAAGCGTACCAACCACATCCACCGCTTGGTTGGGCAAGATGGTGAGGAAATCATAGGCAAAGAAGGGATTCAAGCTGCTTTGGTTGGCCACTTCTCATCAAAATGGAGGCCCCCCATTGCCCCTTTTCCTCAGCTGAGCATTCCCCCACCTAGAGCCACGATCTCTCAGGAAGATGCACTCAAGATCAGCTCACCTGTCAGCAATGAGGAGATTGTAGCTGCTATCACCTCTCTTGGCAACAACAAGGCTCCTGGAATTGATGGCATTACTAGCACCTTTTTAAAAGGTTATTGGAGTGCTACCAGCACTGATGTCTTGACTGCTGTTCACCATTTCTTCAGTTCTGGGCCCATGCCAAAGCGTTGGAAGGATACACTAGTGGTCCTCGTTACTAAAGTGCAGGGCGCTGAACTCCCTTTCCAATTCAGACCCATAAGCCTTTGCACTACTATCTACAAAGTCATCGCCAAAATCCTCATCAATCGGGTGAAGGATGTCCTCAGCTCTCTCATTTCTCAGGAGCAAGGGGCCTTTGTTTCGGGACGAGGCATTGCTGACAACTGCCTACTAGCACAGGAGATCATGCAGAAGTTAGCTTCCTCTGAATCCTCCACTGGCTACATGTCCATTAAAGTTGATATGGAGCAGGCCTACGATAGAATGAGATGGGATTTTTTAAAAAAAAATCTCCAGCACTTTGGCTTCCCTGACACCTAGAGCAAATGGGCCTTAGCATGTGTTGAAGCCCCGAGATTTGCTTTGATGATAAATGGACAGAAATCCAACTGGATAGAAGCAACTTGTGGTTTCCGTCAGGGTTGCCCTCTATCTCCGTATTTGTTCATTCTCTGCTCTGAATTGCTTTTCCTCCTTATCAACCAACACCAGCATAGAGATGACCAGCTGGGGATCAGAACTGCAGCACATGGGCCTCTAATCACCCACCTCCTGTTTGCAGATGACATTCTCATGTTTGCTCCCGCCACCTGCAGTGCTGTTAGAATCCTTAATAGTATCTTCGATACCTATTGCAGCTGGTCTGGACAGAAAATTAATAAGGCTAAGTCCTCCATTTGTTTTAGCAAGAAGATGAAGGGAAGCAGGAAGCGCATGATTGCTAACAAATGGGAATTTTGTACGCAAGCTGAGGGCAAGTACTTGGGCATTCCGCTCATCAGTCGGAGACCAGTTAAAGTCGATTTCCAGTATATTATTGATTCAGTGAGGGGAAGAATTTCTTCGTGGGGCACCAGACACCTATCACTTGCTGGCAGAGTCACACTCATTAATAGCGTGCTCACCTCTATTCCTATCTTCTCCCTCTCCCATACATTTGTACCTGATAATGTTTTGGCGGAGATTGAGAAGTTAATTAGACGCTTTCTATGGAGTGGCAACCTAACTTCGAATGCAGCTCATCTTGTGGCTTGGGAGCATGTGACCAAGCCAAAGAATGCTGGGGGGCTGGGCATCCACCGTTTGGAGGAATGGCGTTCTATTCTAGTGGCCAAACTAGCCTTCAATTTTCTTAATAGCGCAGACACTCTATGGGTCAAATGCTTCAAGGCCATGTACGGAAACAAAGAGATTACCTTCTCCACCAAAAGGGGTGATTTGTGGGCCTGAAAACTTATTTGTTAGGGAGGGACAACAGCCTTACAAAACTCTATGTGGAAGATTGGCAGTGGTGGCAGCACCAAAGTTATGGGAGACACCTAGGTTGACTCCAACCCCTTCTTGAGATGGCCTACCTTCATCAATACTACTGAAATGCCCCCCATGATTGTTCAGCAGCTCCTTCAGGTGAACGGTGAATGGAACCATTCTGAACTCCATAAATTCTTTGGCTCAGAGTTAGCGTATAGGTAGGCTACCAAGGCTCGACAAGGAGGAGAGGGATAGCCTTATTTGGCTTAAATCTGACTCTACCAAATCCCCCACTGCAGCTCTTTATAGAGATGGTGAACAGCAGTCAAGACATCAGTGCTGGTAGCACTCCAATAACCTTTTAAAAAGGTGCTAGTAATGCCATCAATTCCAGGAGCCTTGTTGTTGCCAAGAGAGGTGATAGCAGCTACAATCTCCTCATTGCTAACAGGTGAGCTGATCTTGAGTGCATCTTCCTGAGAGATCGTGGCTCTAGGTGGGGGAATGCTCAGCTGAGGCAAAGGGGCAATGGGGGCCCTCCATTTTGATGAGAAATGGCCAACCAAAGCAGCTTGAATCCCTTCTTTGCCTATGATTTCCTCACCATCTTGCCCAACCAAGCGGTGGATGTGGTTGGTACGCTTCCTGCAAGTTGCAGCTTTATGGAAAAAGGCAGTGTTGCGATCCCCACACTTGGCCCACTTCACTTTGGCCCTTTGTAGCCACCAAGTCTATAGTCTGCTAAGGGTGGTGTTGTCATATGCAACCAACTATAAAAGGCAATTCAACTCACTATCGTTTAGGCCAGTGCTGATTGACTCCCTTAGTTGAAGCTATGCAATTCTGCTCCCTAAATCCTTGGCTTTGGCGTGAATATCCCCAAACTTCTCCCGACTCCAAATCCTAAGGGCGCGAAGGGTGCGGGCAAACTTGTGGTTGAGAATGGCGGGCGGGCTGCCATGAGCAGGTTTTTGCCACTCCCTAATCACAATCTCCTTGGAACCCTCTTCGTCAAGCCATACATCTTCAAATTTCAGGATGCTGCCTTGCGGTTTAATCTCCAAGTTTCTACCTTGAACCAAAAGCAGGCAATGATCTGACCCAATTCTGGTAAGGTGAGTAACAGTAGAGCCCGGGAGAGCAGATAAACCCGCTGAGTTGAAGCAGACTCTATCCAATCTGATCCACATACGAGCTTTGCCCTTTTTATTATTGCACCAACTGTAACGCTGCCCCCCATTCCAGCCATCATGAGGATCATTGTTGGCTAGGAAGCTGGCAAACTCATTGTGGGCCTCCTTAGGGGTGAAAGGCTTGCCTCCTCGCTTGTCGTCTTGCGAAAGAATGCAGTTGAAGTCACCCCCCACAATGGCCGGAATCTCCGCATCTAACAATGGGGAGATGATATCCCAAATAATTCGACGCTTAATGTAGTCTTTGTCAGCATAAACAGCACAAATGTGCCAGATATGTTGACCCATAACAGTAGCCTGAGCAACAACAATTTGCTTATTGGAGTGAATGACATGGAGCCGGGTGATGTGGTTGAGCCAACACACAATAATGCCACCGGATTTGCCCACTGACGGCTCCACATAAAAGTCCCATTGACGTCCCACTAGTCTGTCAACTTCTCTTCTAGAGAACGACTGAACTCTGGTTTCTAAAAGACAAATCACTACCGGTGAGAGCTCCCTGACTAAAGCCTAAAGGAGATTGCGCGAAGCCGGCTTTTTAACTCCGCGACAATTCCAAAAAATGGCTTTAATCATTGGGGGGGGAGGAGGAGGAGGGGTTAGAGGTGGGGGGCGGTGTGCTGCTCTCCTTACTGCTATCGCTATGAACTGCCCGTCTTCTTTTAATTGACAAGCTGGCACTAGCTGGAGTGGTGCAGCTCTTGAGGTTGGCCAATTCTCGCTCCCAATGTTTCTTTGATTCTAGCCCGACCCTTGTGATTATTGGCATTGGGTGAAAGAAGGTTTCGCAAGGGGTTTTTTGACTTTTTTTTGCTGGTAATAGAGGGTTGCATAGGCGACTCATTGAATTGTTGAAATTCACCTTCCCCTAAGCTCGTATCAAGGACGACAAAGGGGTTGCTGTGCTGGACGGAAACAATTCTGCAGTCTTTTGTTTCAACCTCAGGTGGGGTGGCTTCAATGCGGTCCCTAGTTCCTTCGAGTGGCTGTTTATCGGTGGCTGCGAGCAAACCTGCATTTGATACACTGCAGAACTGAAAATCTGCACTGTTTTGGAGGTTTGTAAGGTCATTCTGCTTCCCCGGCAATGGCTTCTGCACTGGTTTTGGCTGTACTGAACTTTCATGTTGCTGCGTCAAGTCATGTTGCTGCGTCAAGTCATGTTGCTGAAAAACTGCACTGTTCTGCAGCTGTATGGAGCTGTTTTGCTTGTTCTGCAGCGGTTCTTGCCCTGTTATGTGCTGTCCCAGAACTCTACGTTGCTGGGAATCTGCAGATTGCTGTGAATCAGCATTGTTCTGCAGATGTATGCTGTGTGGTTGGCTGTTTTGTTGTGCTTTGGGTCTGGTAGTTTGCTGTCCCACAGCTTTATGTTGCTGGGCGGAAGATCGCTGTTGTAGTCTGGCTGATTTCAGAGGTTGGGAATGCGTAGGCTTGCTGAGATTATCATTTGCAACTAGTGTAGGTAGCTGTCCAGTCAAGCTGTGCGGCTTCCTGAGCCTATTAGTCACGAGCATCCACGGGCCAACAGATTCCTTTGCTGCATCCCCCGAGAGGTCGGGTTGGCCATGCATATGTTTGCCATCCTGATTGGAAATATTTTTCGGTTTGCATACATTCTCACTGTGAGCTACATGATTGGTTGTGATGTCCATCATATCGTCAGAGGCAAGCAGGGTAGAGCGGGTGCTTGTATTTGCTTTTTTTGTGGCCTAAGGAGGGAGCAATTTTGGTCCCTGCGGCCCACTACTCCTCATTTAAAGCATACAACTATGATGCTTTCATACTCGACCCTTTGAAAGAATTTGCCTCTTGGCCCGTTTATCCAAACACCCGGTTTGAGGGGTTGGGTTAAGTTGACCCTAATGCATATTCTGGCAAAAGCAATCTTCTCCATATTGGCAGTGATGTGGTCTAGCCATAAAGGAGCGCCGATTTCCGAGGAGATTTTGGCTAGATTCTCCTTATCCCAACAGTAGAGGGGGAGGGCTGGCAATCTGATCCAGAGGGGTGTCGAGACACCAACCGAAGAGGGATCAAAATCCAATGACCAAACATCAAGTCCGAGGATTTGACCCGCCACCGTCCATGGTCCACTACGGATCACGGCGTCCCTATCCGCTTCATTGTGAAAGTGATAGATGAAACTATCCTTACTAGCATCGAGGACTTTAAAGCCATCGTAATGCCCCCAGCGTTTATGAAGCTCAGTAGAGAGGAATTGAAAAGGCAATCTCCTCCCAAATAATTTCCCGACTAGCGCAGAAGCTTGGTTATTTTGCATGTACGAAATTGAAGCTTTGTCGAGTTGTACCACTCCCTCTCAGATGTGGGCTGATTTAGAGAGATCAATGTCTCCCAAGCTCACATATTCTTTGCGGGTCAAGGCCAAACTAGTTGTAGGTGAGGGCTGAGCTTGCTGGAATGGTTGTTTGCTAGAGGAAGATTGTTGCTGCAGAACATTCCCTTACTGTTTAATGTGGGCTGCATGCACCTTATGCAAATCTAGCTTGGGAACTTGCTGGTTTTCGCTGGTCTGGAGGTGCAGGTGGCTGTTGTGCTTGCTGAAAGCTACAGGATGTTGCGGAGAGCTCGCTGCGGCATTCTGTCGAACAGTTGGAGGGTGGTTTCTGCTGTTGGAGCTGGTTGACACTGCAGTCCGAGCAAATTCAGTGCTGCTTAACACTGCAGAATGCTGCAGAATTCTGGTTGCGGCATTCTGTCGAGCAGTTGGCGTGCAAGTTTTGCTGCTAAGCTTGTTTGCTGCAGCAGGGTGGACTGATTTTGCAGGAAAACTGAAAGCAAGCTGCGCATGATCGACCTGCATACCGGACTGCCTCAAAGGGCCACTCGCATCCTCACCCGGAATGATTTTTGCGACATCACAGGCATTTACAAAGTTTGCGGCCACCCCCCGGGCCGCAGGGTGGGCAGTAAAAATACCTTGGCGGTGCTCTGGAGGCGAAGCTTGCTGCGAGGGGGAGAGATCCAGCATTTGGACTTCATCTTCCTTGCAAAGGTTGGGTTCGGGCAGTTCTTTGTTGCTATTACTTGCAGATCCAGCAGCTGCAGCTTCAAGTTTGCATCCATTCCCAGCATTTTCAGCAGCTGAAACAGGGGTGCTCTGCTCTGATTTGCTGGAGCTGTTGCAGATTGCAACAGTTAGTGTGTCACCTTCAGCTTTTGGGCAAAGGCTAGATCGCAGCACGCCATTATCGGGTTTGCTGGTGTTGTCTGCGGTTCCTGCACATCCAGCAGCTACGAGCTTGGTACGCAGCTCTGCTTCATGAGATCGACTGCAGGATGCGGAAACCTCCGCCCCAGCTTTGGTGGAGTGTGCATTCTGTTCGAGAAAGCAAAGGGAGGAAGCCTGCGATCTCTGGTTTGGATGGGCCTGCACCGACGAGCTGTCAGGCATGCATTCCTGCTCTGTCAACAGCGACATGGACGCCGCCGATAGGGAAGGAGATCTCTATTCCGGCGAGTTGGTCGGTGTGGAATGGCCGCAGCTTTCCATCCTGGCAACAGAAGCAGCCACCACACCTTCTTTCTCAGCCTTGCAACCCCGGCCTTGGGCATTCGGCAGGGAGGCCGACCGACGGCCCGTGCGTTTGTTTCACAGATCGGGAATGGAGGCAGGGAAACACTGTAGCAAGAGATAGAAACTCTAGCCCCAAAGTTTTCCCAAAGTTTTTGGGTTCCTTGAAATTCGGTCGTAGCTTATAATACTATAACAGTAAAAAAAGATACATCAGGTACAAAAGGTTCGATCCTTGTCGAGAATTGCGCAAAAATAGAGTGGGAAGGACAAGCCCCTACGCCACTCTATATCATCTAAACACCAAGAGGAAGCTATAAAATCTGCTGCTCTATTGGCGGCTCTGTATACTTGAGAGACTATATATGCCTCGAAGGCGCAAAAAAGTTCGGCACTCTGGGTCGTGGTCTTGTCGGGAGGGTGTCCTCTAGCTTCCCGCTGGAGGTCTGCAATAGTGAAGGCTGAGTCGCCCTCTATCCAAATCTCGTCCACCGTAGTCGCCCACTCCTGGGCGGCTGTCACCACAATGAGGGCTCCCCTCGCTTCTGCTGTCGGAGTGGCATAAGTATAGAACTTAAAACCAATTGCTGTTAGGAAATTGCCTTGATGATCTCAAACAACTCCACCTGCGCCTGCCACACCGTTCTGTTTAACGGAGCCATCAAAGTTCACCTTAATCCATCGTGGGGGTGGGGGATCCCAATGGGATGTAGAGGGGTAACAACAGCCTTCAAGGCTGTTGGGATCCCAGTTCCCCATGTTAGATGAAGGTTGTTCTTGGGCTTCGCTAAAATGAACTAGGGCAGCTATTATTCCAAGCAACGGGAACGGTTTGTTGTGGACCCTACCATTGCGAGCTCGCCAAGAGTGGTACAATGCAGCCACCGCACGGATGGTCTGAGGATCAGCTGGATTTTGTTGAACTCATGCCTGCAATTTGCTGAGAAAAATGTGCAGTAGATGACCATCGCGAGCTTGGGACATTACAGCAGCAGGAATGACTGCTGTAGCAGCTGCAGAATTAAATTCTACTGCTGCTACAGCAGGTTCAGCTGCTGCTATAGCAGGTTCAGCTGCTGCTACAGCAGGTTCAGCTGCTGCTACAGCAGCTGAATGGCTTGCTGCTGAAGCAGCAGAGTTGAACTCTACTGCTGCAGGCAGCAGCGATTACTGCTGTTGCTACAGCAGCACCAGCTGGGCTTGCTGCGGTTGCTGCTGCAGCAGCAGCTGGGCTTGCTGCGGTTGTTGCTGCTGTAGCAGCAGCAGGTATTGCTGCTGCGACAACAGCAGTAGCAGCGGATTGAGCTGCTGCTGTTAAGGCAGCAGCAGTGGAAAGTGCTGCTGCTGCTGCGACAGCAGTAGTTTTAGCTGCTGCTCCTGCTATGGCAGCAGCAGGTTGTGCTGCTGCTGTAGCTGTTGTAGCTTCCCGGAGCTACGCACCTCAAGGAGCAGCCGTAGGGAGTCGGTTCCGCAGCCCCGGTCTTGTATTGGATTCACCATCGTCGCCGCAACCTGCAGAAAAAAGGTTAGCATAAAAGGAGTTCATGCTGCTGCCAGCAGGTCTGGGTGTTTTTCGGCTGGATATGTTGCCATCATCATGCCAGCTATGAGGGCTCAGAGTGGTGAGGACACCATCATGCTTTCTCTTGGGCGGGTTCTATCCCGTGCCTTGCAAGGTAGGAAGAGTTGTAGAGCTAGCGGGACAGAAATCAACAACTGGAATGGGGGTTGCAGGCTGCACTTTCTGCGCTTTTGCATTCGGCACAGCTGTGGTGGAAGCCTTTTGTTTGTTGCACTTCCGACTGACTGGGTCATGCTGCGGTGGGGTCAGGGTACTAGTAGGTAGCACAACATCAACCCCTGTTGCTAACTCCGCCCCCTCCCGTTGTAGGGAATCAAAGACGGCGCAAGTAAAGTTACACTCACAAACAAAATGTTGCACATCCTCATCGGTAGAGCAACCCCATGGGCATCTGCTAGACTCCCGCAGGCGCCTACGCTTGAGCCAGGAAAAAGTGGGGATAGCATCACAACAAATCCTCCAGAGAAAAAAGACAAAGCGGGCTGCGTGCGCAACTTCCAGACCAAACTGTGTGGAAGTTCTCTGCCTCGAAAGAGATCTCGATAAAGAGCTGCAGTGGGGGATTTGGTAGAATCAGACTTAAGCCAAATAAGGCTATCCCTCTCCTCCTTGTCGAGCCTCGGTAGCCAACCTATTCTCAACGCTAAGTCTGAGCCAAAGAATTTATGGAGCTCGGAATGGTTCCACTCACCATTCGCCTGGAGGAGCTGCTGAACGTTCAAGGGGGGCAGCTCAATAGTATTGATGAAGGTAGGCCACCTCAAGAAGGGGTTGGAGTCAACCCAGGCGTCTTCCATAACTTTGGAGTCACCACTGCCAATCTTCCACATAGAGTTTTGTAAGGCTGTAGTCCCTCCCTGACAGATAAGTTTCCAAGCCCACGAATCTCCCCTTTTGGTGGAGAAGGTAATCTCTCTGTTTTCGTACTTAGCCTGGAAGCATTTGACCCAAAGAGTGTCCGCATTATTAAGAAAGTTGAAGGCTAGTTTGGCCACGAGAATAGAGAGCCATTCCTCCAAACGGTGGTTTCCCAACCCCCCAGCATTCTTTAGCTTTGTTACATGCTCCCAAGCCACTAGATGAGCACCCACATACGAGCTTTGCCCTTTTTATTGTTGCACCAACTGTAACGCTGCCCCCCATTCCAGCCATCATGCAGATAGTTATTGGTTAGGAAACTGGCAAATTCATTGTGGGCCTCAGCAGGGATGAAAGGCTTGCCTCCTCGCTTGTCTTTTTGCGAAAGGATGCAATTGAAGTCACCTCCCACAATGGCCGGAGTTTTCGCATCCAATAATGGGGAAGTGCTATCCCAAATAATACGACGCTTGATGTAATCCTTGTCAGCATAGACAACACAAATGTGCCAAATTTGTTGACCCATAACAGTAGCCTGAGCAACAACAACTTGTTTAGTGAATGACTTGGAGCCGGGTGATGTGGTTGAGCCAACACACAATAATGCCACCAGATTTGCCCACTGACGGCTCCACATGAAAGTCCCATTGACGTCCCACTAGTCTGTCAACTTCTCTTCTAGAGAACGACTGAACTCTAGTTTCCAAAAGACAAATCACTACCGGTGAGTGCTCCCTGACTAAAGCCTGGAGGTGGTTGCGTGAAGCTGGCTTTTTAACTCCACGATAATTCCAAAAGATGGCTTTAATCATTGGGGGGGGGAGGAGGAAAGGTGGGAGTGGAGGGGTGGGGAGCCGCCCTCCTTAACAGTGTCGCCACGAGTCTCACGTCTTCTTTTGATTAGGTTGCCACCACTAGCTGGGGTTATGCAGTCCTTGAGGTTAGCAAGTTCTCTCTCCCAATGTTTTTTGGAGATTCTTTCCCTACTCTTGCGAGTGATGGCATTGGGGGAAAGAAAGGTTTGCAGAGGAGATTTTAACTTCTTCTTCTTGGCTAAAGAGGGCGCCAAAGGAAGGTTAGTGAGGGGCTTGACATCGCTTTCCTCCATGCAAAGATCGAGGACAGCAAAGGGATTGTTGTGCTGCAAGGCGAGGGAAATCCTGTCTTTGCCTTTGGCTACGATCTGTGTGGGCTGGGCCTGCGTATTGGACTTGTCCAGATGTAGATTTTCATTGGCTGTATACAAGACTATATTCTGCACATGACAGTTTTGAAAACCTACAGCTTTCTTTGCCTCCTTACTGCCGTTCTGCATGCTGCATTCTGCTTTCTGCTTGTTCTGCAGCAACCCCTGCATTACTACAGTACTGCCCCGCATTTTTACAGTGCCTGTCTGCTTGGTCTGCACCATTCCCTGCATTTCTACAGTACTATCAGGCACTTCTACAGTAATGTCCCGCATTTTAACAGTACAATTTTGCATTTCTACAATGCTATCCTGCATTGCTACAGTGCTTTTCAGCATTTCTACATTGTCCTTCTGGTTTTTCTGCAATAGCCCCGGGATTGCTACAGCACTCTTCTGCAAGTCAACAGTACCCTTCTGCTTGAGCGCCCTTTTTGGAATATACGAGTGGTTATTTTGGGGAATTTTTGCCCCTGTAGCATGTTGTCCCCCCACTCTGAACTGTTGGGCTGGACTTTTCTGCTGCCGATCGGTAGCGATTTGTTGTTGCTGCTGCTGTTGTCTTGCTGAAGTCAGCGGGGTAGCAGGCTTAGACTTGTTGTCTGTAACCAGCATCCATGGACCAACTGAATCCTTAGACGTATTCTCGCAAGGGTCAGGTTGGGCATGCACCGCATTAATCTCCATCATATCATTGGACGGAGCTGGGGAGGGAATAGTGGATACATTGACTTGTGATGTCGGTCCTTGGAGGGGACAACTCGTCTCTGTGACCGTAATACCTTCATACTCAACTCTTTGAAAAAATTTCCCTTTCGGTCCGTCGATCCATACACCCGGCTTAAGGGGTTGGGCTAGATTGACCCGAACGCAAACTCTAGCAAAGGCAATTTTATCCATGTTTGCGGTGACAGGATCGAGCCATAATGGAGGGGTGAGAGTTGGGGGGCGGTGAGCTGCCCTCCATAACAAGGTCTCCACGAGTCTCCCATCGCTTTTTGATCTGTATGCCATCACTAATTGGGGTTATGCATTCCTTGAGGTTAGCAAGCTCCCTCTCCCAATGTTTCTTTGAGATTCGTTCCTTACCCTTGCGAGTGTTGGCATTGGGAGAGAGTAATTTCTGCAGAGGAGATTTCAACTTCTTCTTGGTGGCTGAAGAGGGCTGCATAAGAGGGGTAGTAAGGGGTTTGACATCTCCTTCCTCCATGCAAAGATCAAGGACAGCAAAGGGATTATTGTGCAGTGGAGTGAGGGAAATTCTGTCTTTGCCTTTGGCTACGAACTGGGCGGACTGGGGCTGCGTATTGGACTGTTCCCGCTACAGATTTGTACTGGCTACATGCAAGACTACATTCTGCACACAACAGTCTTGAAAATCTACAATGTCCTTCAGCTCTGTATTGCCTTTCTGCACACTGCATTCGACCTTCTACTTTTCCTGCAGCAACCCCTGCATAACAACTGCACTGTCCTGCATCACTTCAGTACCCTTCTGGTTGTTCTGCGATAGTCCCTGCATTGCTACTGCACTGTCCTGTGTGTCAATAGTGCCCTTCTGCTTGGTCAGCCTTTTTGGGATGTACAGGTGGCTGTTCTGAGGAGTTTTGCCCCTATAACCTGCTGCCCCACCACTCTGAACTATTAGGCTGAGCTTTTTTGCTGCTGGTGGGTAATGGTTTGCTGCTGCTGCTATTGCCTTGCTGAATTCAGTGAGGTAGCAGGTTTAGATTTGTGAAGAATGTTGCCTACAGCCTGTTTGGGTTGTTGTCCAGCCACATTCCGTGGTTTGCGGCGGTTGGGTACTAGCATCCATGGCCCGACTGAGTCCTTGGACGCAATCTCGCAAGGGTCAGGGTGGGCGTGCAGTAAGTAGCCTTCAGTCCCACTAGAGGTAGCATTATCAGCATTAGTTTCCATCAAGTCATTAGGAGGAACAGGGGAGGGAGTGGTGGAAGCATTGACTTGTGATGTCGGGCCTTGAAGGGGGCAATTCTTGTCTCTATGTACAACAACACCGCATTTAAAGCAGATGACCGTAATACCTTCATACTCAACTCTTTCGAAAAATTTACCTTTCGGCCCATTGATCCATACCCCCGACTCAAGGGGTTGGGCTAGATTGACCCGAACGCAAACTCGTGCAAAAGCAATTTTGTCCATGGTTGCGGTGATAGGATCTAGCCATAATGGGGCACCAATCTCCGACGAGATTCTGGCTAGATTTTCCTTGCCCCAGCAGTAGAGGGGGAGTTCTGGTAGTCTAACCCAAATCGGTGTCGAGGCACCTACAGAAGAAGAGGTGTCAAACTTAAGGGACCAAACATCAAGTCCTAGAATTTGACCCGCTACCGTCCACGGTCCGGATCGAATGATAGAATCCCTATCAGCATCATGTCTAAACTGACAGATAAAACAATCTTTGCCTGCGTCGAGGACTTTAAAACCATCATAGTGTCCCCATCTTTTGTGAAGTTCAGCTGCAAGAAAATGGAACGATAGTCTCCTTCCAAATAATTTGCCAACTAACGAAGAAGCTAACTTGGATTGTATATGCGAAATTGAGGCATTGTCAAGCTGGACCACTCCGTCACAAAGGTGGACAGAGTTAGAAAGATCAATGTCTCCAAAGCTAATGTATTCCTTGCGAGTCCAGGCCGAACTAGCTGTAGGTGAAGGCTGAGCTTGCTGGATTGGTTGTTTGCTAGAGGAAGGTTGCTGCTGCAGAACTTTCCCTTGCTGGTTGGAGTGAACTGCACGCGACGCATGCAATTCTAGTTGGGGAACTTGCTGTTTTTTACTGGTCTGAAGATGCAGGGGGCTGTTGGACTTGTTGAAAACTGCAGAATGTTGCGGGAAGCTCACTACAGCATTCTGTCGAACAGCTGGAGGGCAATTTCTACTGTTGGAGCTGGTTGACGCTGCAGTTTGAGCAAATTCAGTGCAGCGCTGCAGAATTCTGCAGAATTTTGGTTGGGGCATTCTGTCGAACAGTTGGCATGCATGTGTTGCTGTTAAGGTTGTTTGCTGCAGCAGAGTGGATGGAAGTTGCAGGAAAACTGAAAGCAAACTGCTCATGATCGACCTGCATACCGGACTGCCCAAAGGGCCCTCTTGCATCCTCACCCAGAACAAAAATCACATCATCACAGGCAGTTAAATGCGAGGCCACCCCCCGGGCCACAGGGTGAGGGAGATCCATACCTCGGTGGTGTGCCGGAAGACAAATTTCGGGAGAGGGGAAGGAGGCCAGCAGTTGGGCGTCATCCCCCTTGCGGTGGCTGGAAATCAGCACTTCGATGTTGGTGGCGCTGTTGATATTCGCAGACCCAGCACCTGCACCGCTGATCTTGATTGCAGGTTCAACATTTACAGCACTAGGGTCCTCTATTTTGCTGGATCTGCACAAGCCATTCTCAGGTTTGAGGTTGCGGCCATGGAGTCCAGCGATTCCAGCAACTTCAGCACCCTTGTTGCTGGAGTAAACTGCTCTGTTTTGCTTGGGCAGGGTGTTCTATTCTGCAACACCAGCAACATCTGCCCATGCTCTATTTTTTCTCGTGATTCCTGCGCTAACAGTAGCTGCACTATGGGCATGGATCTCTGTTTTGCTGGATCTGCTGCAGTCAGCAACGTTCGAGCTTTCAGCTATTTTTTGGGCATCAGCGCTTCCTGCAGTTCCTGCAGCAGCAAGAGCCTCTGTTTTTCCAGATCTACTGTAGGTGGTGTTCTGCTCAGGTTTTGCTCCAGCAGGCAGGATGTATTGCTCCGGAAGAGTAAGGGAGAAGGCCAAAGGTTGATGGTTGTTGCTGGCCACCGCCGGCGACCTGCGACCAGCCAGCGCGCCACACACGGAAGCGTTGATGGCGTCTGTGATTCCTGTATTTCCTGCGGCCACGAGCTCCTCTGTTTCGCTAGATCTGCTGTCGGTAGCGAACTTCTCAGCTTTAGCTCCAGCATTCTGCTCCGTAAGGCCATGGGGAAAGGCCATGGGTTACTGGTTTTGGTTGTCCTCCACCTGCGACCTGCGAAACCTGCTGCCTTCCAGTTTTCCTACAGCGGAAGCCACCATGCCACCTTCCACTTCCTTGCTGCGCCCTCCATGATTTTCCGGCGAGGAGGCTGGCCTCCCCCACGAACGCTTGTTCCCCAGCTCTCTGCCTTGGTCAACGCTGGTCAAACATGCAATGAGAGCCGGGCAAAGTTTTTGGGTTCCGGGCAAAGTTTTTGGGTTCCGGGGAAAGTTTTTGGGTTCCATGAAATTCGGCCATAGCCTATAATACTATAACAGTAAAAAAAGATACATCAAGTACAAAAGGTTCGATCCTCATTGAGAATCGCACAAAAATCGAGTGGGAGGGACATGCCCCTACGCCACTGAGTATCATCTAAACAAGAAAAAAAAGCTACAAAATCTGCTACTCTATTGGCGGCTCTGTAAACATGAGAAATCCTGTGTGCCTTGAAGGCACAAAAAAGGTCGGCAATCTGGGCCGTGGTCTTGTCGGGAGGGTGTCCTCTGGCTGCTCGCTAAAGGTCCGCAATAGTGATGGCTGAGTCGCCCTCTATCTAAATCCCATCTGCCGTAGTCGCCCACTCCTGGGCGGATGTCACCGCAATGAGGGCTCCCATCGCTTCTGCTGTCGGAGTGGCATAAGTATAGAGCTTGGAACCAATTGCTGCTAGGAAATTGCCTTGATGATCTCGAACAGCTGGAATTGTTGCTGTTGTTGCAACAGCAGCAGCTGGAATTGCTGCTGGAGCAGCAGCAGCTGGAATTGCTGCTGGAGCAGCAGCATCTAGAATTGCTGCTGTTGCTATAGCAGCAATAGTTGTTGCTGCTGCAATAACAGGAGCAGTAGCAGAATGTGCTGCTGCAACAATAGCAGAAGCAGCAGAATGTGCTGCTGCTGTTACACAGTAGCAGCTGCTGCGACAGTAGCAGTTTTAGCTGCTGGTCCTCCTATGGCAGCAGCAGATTTTGCTGCTGCTGTAGTTGCAGCAGCAGCAGGTTGTGCTGCTGCTGTCGCTGTTGTAGCTGCCCGGGGCTGCGCAGCGCAAGAAGTTGCTGTTGGGAGTCGGTTCCGAAACCCCGGTCTTGTACTGGAATCACCATCGTCATCGCAACCTACAGAAAAAAAGTTAGTATAAAAGGTATCCCTGCTGTTGCCCGCAGGTCTGTTTTTTTTTTCGTCGGGATTTGTCTCCATCATCATGCCAACTGAGAGGGCTCAGAGTGGTGGACCCAGCATCGTGCTTTCTCTTGGGCGGATTCTGCTCCGAGCCTCGCAAGCTAGGAAGAGTTGTAGTCCTAGCGGGACAGAAATCAGTAGCTGAGATGGGGATTGTAGGCTGCACTTTCTGCACTTTTGCATTCGGCACATCTGTAGTGGAAGCCCTTCGTTTGTTGCACATCCGACTGACTGGGCAATACTGCGGGGGGGGGGGGTCAAGGGACTAGTAGGTAGCTCCCAACTGGCCTCTTCTGGCAGCACAACATCAACCCCTGTTGCTAAATCTGCCCCCTCCCTTTGTAGGGCATCAAAGACGGCGCAAGTAAAGTTACACTCACAGACAAAGTGTTGCACATCCTCTTCAGCAGAGCAACCCCAGGGGCACCTGTTAGACTCCCGCAGATGCCTACGCTTTAGCCAAGAAAAGGTGGGGATAGCATCGCAACAAATTCTCCAGAGAAAAGTGACAATGCAGGGCTGCGCGCGCAACTTCCAGACCCAGCTGTATGGGAGTTCTCTGCCGCGAAAGAGATCTCTATATAAAGCTGCGGTGGGGGATTTAGAAGAATCAGATTTAAGCCAAATAAGGTTGTCCCTCTCCTCCTTGTCGAGCCTCGGTAGCCTACCTATTCTCAACGCTACATGCTCCAATTGTCAGGGAAGCCAAAGTGCTGAAAAAATTTTTGTAAAAAATCCCACCTCATTCTGTCGTAGGCCTGTTCCATATCAACTTTGATGGACATGTAGCCAGTGGAGGATTCAGAGGAAGCTAACTTCTACATGATCTCCTGTGCTAGCAGGCAGTTGTCAGCAATGCCATGGCCCGGAACAAAGGCTCCTTGCTCCTAAGAAATGAGAGAGCTGAGAACGTCCTTCACTCGATTGATAAGGATTTTGGCGATGACTTTGAAGATAGTAGTGCAGAGGCTAATGGGTCTCAATTGGGAGGGGAGTTCGGCACCGTGCACTTTAGGAATAAGGACCACTAGCGTATGCTTCCAACGCTTTGGCATGGACCCATAACTGAAGAAATAATGAACAGCAGTCAAGACATCAGAGCTGGTAGCACTCCAGTAGCCCTTAAGGAAGGAGGTAGTTATGCCATCGATGTCAGGGGCCTTATGTTGCCATGAGAGTTGATAGCGGCTACAATCTCCTCATTGCTGACAGGTGAGCCGATCCCGAGAGCATCTTCTTGAGAGATCGTAGCTCTGGTGGGGGAATGCTCAACTCAGACAGAGGGGCAATGGGGGCCTCCATTTTTAGGAGAAGTGGCCAACCAAAGCAGCTTGGATTCCTTTTTTGTCTGTTATTTCCTCACCATCTTGCCCAACTAAGCGATGGATGTGGTTGGTATGCTTCCGGCAAGTTGCAGCTTTGTGGAAAAAGGAAGAGTTATGATCCCCACACTTGGCCCACTTCACTTTGGCTCTTTGTAGCCACCAAGTCTCAAGTCTGCTAAGTGTGATGTTGTAATCTGCAATCAACTGTAAAAGGCAATCCAACTCACTGTCATCCAGACCAGTGCCGATGGACTCCCGTAGTTGAAGCTCCGCAATTCTGCTCTCAAGATCTTTGGCTCTGGCGTGGATATCCCCAAACTTCTCTCGACTCCAAATCTTAAGGGCGCGAAGTGTGCGGGCGAACTTGTGGTTGAGAATGGAGCGCGGGCTACCATGAGCAGATTTATGCCATTCCCTAACCACAATCTCCTTGGAACCCTCTTCGTCAAGCCAAACATCTTCAAATTTCAGGATGCTGCCTTGCGGTTTAAACTCCAAGTTTCTACCTTGAACCAAAAGCGGGCAATGATCTGACCCAATTCTGGTAAGGTGCATAACAGTAGAGCCCCGGAGAGCAGATAAAGCCGCTGAGTTGAAGCAGACTCTGTCCAATCTAACCAACATACGAGCTTTGCCCTTCTTGTTGTTGCACCAACTGTAACGCCGCCCCCCATTCCAGCCATCATGAAGATCATTATTGGTTAGGAAGCTGGCAAATTCATTGTCGGCCTCCGCAGGGATAAAAAGCTTGCCTCCTCGTTTGTCTTCTTGCGAAAGGATGTAGTTGAAGTCACCTCCCACAATGGCCGGAGTTTTCGCATCCAACAATGGGGAAATGCTATCCCAAATAATACGGCGCTTGATGTAATCTTTGTCAGCATAAACAGCACAAATGTGCCAAATATGTTGACCCATAACAGTAGCCTGAGCAACAACAACTTGTTTGTTGGAGATAATGACTTGGAGCCGGGTGATGTGGTTAAGCCAACACACAATAATGCCACCAGATTTGCCCACTGACGGCTCCACATGAAAGTCCCATTGACGTCCCACTAGTCTGTCAACTTCTCTTCTAGAGAACGACTGAACTCTGGTTTCCAAAAGACATATCACTACCGGTGAGTGCTCACTGACTAAAGCCTGAAGGTGATTGCGCGAAGCTGGCTTTTTGACTCTGCGGCAATTCCAAAAGATGGCTTTAATCATTGGGGGGGAGGAAAGAGATTGAGATGAAGGGAGGGAGCCCCCTTCCTTACTAGTATCACCTCGGATCTCCCTTCTTCTTTTATTTAAGTTACCATCAGTTGCTGGAGTTAGGCAGCTCTTTAGGTTAGCAAGTTCCCTTTCCCAATATTTTTTTGATATTCTTTCCCTACTCTTGCAGTTGTTAGCACTGGGGGAGAGAAGTTTTCGCATGGGAGACTTCGCCTTCATCTTGGTTGCAGGAGGGGGCTGCACTGACGGGCAAATGGATGGTTGGATTTCATCTTCCCCCAAGTTCGTATCAAGGATAGCAAAGGGGTTGCTGTGCTGAGCAGAAATAATTCTGCATTCTGTGGCTTCAGCTGCAGGTGGGGTGGCTTCAATGCGGTCCCTAGTGCCTTCAGGTGGCTGGTTATCAGTGGCTGTGATAAAACCTGCACTTTGTACACTGCAGAACTGAAAATATGCACTATTTTGGAGGTCTGCAAGTCCCTTCTGCTTGCTCGATAACAGATTCTGCGCTGTTTTTTGCTGTACTGAAGTTACATGTTGCTGCGTCCTTACACTTTGCCGAAAAACTGCACTGTTCTGCAACTTTAGAGAGCTGTTTTGCTTGTTCTGCAGCAGTTCTTGCCCCGTTGCGTGCTGTCCCAGAGTGCTGCGTTGCTGGGATTCTGCAGTTTGCTGCGAATCAGCACTGTTCTGCAGATGTATGTTGTGTGGTTTGCTATTTTGTGGTGCTTTAGGTCCGGTAGTTTGCTGTCCCACAGCACTATATTGCTGGGCGGATGATCGCTGTTGTAGCCTGGCTGATTTTGGAGGGTGGGTATGTGTAGGCTTGCTGAGAATATTGCTTGTAACCAGCATAGGTACCTGTCCAGACAAGCTGTGTGGTTTCCTACGCCTATTGGTCACAAGCATCCACGAGCTGACAGATTCTTTCGCCTCATCCCCCGAGTGGTCGGGTTGGCCGTGCACATAATTGCCATCCTGACTGGAATTATTTGTAGGTTTGCATACATTCTCACTGGGGGCTACATGATTGGTGGTGATGTCCATCATATCGTCAGAGACGAGTGGGGTAGAGCGGGTGTTTGTATTAGCTTGTTTTTTGTGGCCTAAGGAGGGGGCAACTTTGGTCTCTGTGGCCCACTACTCCACATTTAAAGCAGGCAACTGTGATGCCTTCATACTCGACCCTTTGAAAAAATTTGCCTGTTGGCCCGTTGATCCAGACACCCGGTTTGAGGGGTTGGGTCAAGTTGACCCTGACTCAAATTCTAGCAAATGCAATCTTCTCCATATCGGCGGAGATGGGGTCTAACCATAAAGGAGCACCGATTTTCGAGGAGATTCTAGCTAGGTTCGCCTTACCCCAACAGTAGAGGGGGAGGGCTGGCAATCTGATCCAGAGTGCTGTCGAGACACCAACCAAAGAGGGATCGAAATCCAATGACCAAACATCAAGTCCTAGGATTTGACCTGCCACCGTCCATAGTCCACTACGGATCACCGTGTCCCTATCCGCTTCGTTTTTAAATTGACAGATAAAACTGTCCTTACTGGCGTCAAGGAACTTGAAGCCATCGTAGTGCCCCCAGCGTTTATGAAGCTCAGCAGAGAGGAATTGAAAAGGCAATTTCCTCCCAAAGAGTTTACCGACTAACGTGGAAGCCAGCTTACTTTGCATGTACGAAATTGAAGCCCTGTCGAGCTGAACCACTCCATCCTGAATGTGGGCTGAATTGGAGAGATCAATGTCCCCAAAGCTAACATATTCCCGGCGAGCCCAAACGGAGCTAGCTGCACGAGATTGTTGAGGCTGCTGTTTAGGTGAGGTATTCTGCAAAAAATTCCCTTGCTGTTGGTTGAGGGTGGCCACTGATTTCTACAGTAATGGCTGAAAGGTTTGCTGGTTTGCATTGGGCTGAGCATGCAGGGGGCTGTTGGGCTTGTTGGGAGCTACAGAATTCAGCAGAATGCTGATTGCGGCATTCTGTCGAACAGTTGGTGTGCAAGTTCTGTTGTGAAGGTTGTTTGCTACAGCAGAGTGATCGGAAGTTGCAGGAAAACTAAAAATAGGCTTCGCATAATCAACCTGCATACTGGACTGCCCAAATGGGCCTCTTGCATCCTCACCAGGAACAAGATTCACGTCATCACAGGCAGTTGAATGTACGGCTGCCCCCCGGGCCACAGGGTGAAAGAGATTCATACCTCGGTTGTGTGCCGAAAGAGAAACTTGCTGAGAGGGGAAAGAGGGCAGCAGATGGGCGTCTTCCTCCTTGCGATGGCAGGAAATCAGCCCTTCGATTGCGTTGGCACTGCTGTTGCTTGCAAGGCCAGCACCTGTGGCTCTGTTTTGGGCTGAAGTTCTAGCATTAACAGCAGCTGGAGCAGAGTACGTCGCTGCAGCAAATGGGGCTCTAACTTGCAGTGAGGGGGAGATGCGCAGCAGCTAGCCTTCGCCTTCCTTGCGAAGGCTGGAGTTTAGCCTGTCGTTATTGTTTGCGCTGCTGTTGCCAGCAATTTCTGCACCTGATGCTCTGTTTTTGCTTGCAATTCCAGCAATAACATCAGTTGTTAGGTGCGCGATGTGATCTGTTCTGCTGGATCCAGTGCAGCCTGCAACATGCGAAGGTGCTGCTGTTTTTTCTACGCAGAATCCGGATCCCAGCTCTCCAGTCATAGTGATGCAGTTGGCGTCTTCTGTTCTTGCGATTCCTGCAGCAGAAAAATCCTCTATTTTGCTAGATCTGCTGCAGGCGGAGGTCTTCACGGGTTCAGCTTCAGCAGACAGCTCGTTTGGCTCAGGGAGACCAAGGGAGGAGGCCATGGGTTGCTAGTTTTGGCTGGCGTCCACCTGCGACCTGCAGGATCTACTCTCCTGCTCTGTAGACAGCAGCTTGGATGCCGCCAACGGAGAAGATGACTGCTGTTTGAGTGCGCTGATCTGCTTGGAGTTCCTGCTGCCTTCCAGTTTTTCTACAGCAGAAGCCACCAACCCGCCTTCTACTTCCTTGCTGCGCCGATCATGGGTTTCTGACGGGGAGGATGGCCTCCCCCCCGAACATTTGTGCCCCAACTCTCTTCTTTGGTCAACATTGGTCAAAGTTGCAAATGAGAGCTCCAAAGTTTTTTGAAAGTTTTTGGGTTCCGGGGAAAGTTTTTGGGTTCCTTGGAATTCGACCGTAGCGTATAATACTATAACAGTAAAAAAAGATACATCAAATATAAAAGATTCGATTTTCATCGAGAATCGTGCAAAAATCGAGTGGGAGGGATATGCCCCTACGCCACTCTGTATCATCTAAACAAGAAAAGGAAGCTACAAAATCGGTCGCTCTATTAGCAGCTCTGTATACATGAGATATCCTGTATGCCTTGAAGGCGCAAAAAAGGTCGGGGATCTGGGCCATGGTCTCGCCAGGGGGGTGTCCTCGGGCTGCCCGCTGAAGGTCCGCAATAATAATGGCTGAGTCACCCTCTATCCAAATCCCATCCGCCGTAGTCGCCCACTCCTGGGCGGCTGTCACCGCAATGAGGGCTCCCCTCGTTTCTGCTGTCAGAGTGGCATGAGTATAGAGCTTGGAACCAGTTGCTACTAGGAAATTGCCTTGATGATCTCGAACAACTCCACCTGTGCCTGCCGCACCGTTCTGTTTAACGGAGCTATCAAAGTCCACCTTAATCCATCGCGGGGGTGGAGGATCCCAATGGGATGCAGAGGGGTAACAACAGCCTTCGAGGCTGTTAGGATCCCAGTTCCCCACGTTGGATGAAGAATATTCTTGGGCTTCGTAAAAATAAACAAGTGCAGCAATAACTCGAGAAAACGGGAAAGGTTTGTTGTGGACTCGACCGTTGCGAGCTCTCCATGAGTGGTACAACGCCGCCACCACTCGGATTGCCTGAGGATCAGCTGGATTTTGTTGAACTCGTGACTGCAGTTTGCTGAGAAAGATATGCAGTAGATAACCATTGCAAGCTTGGGACGAAGGAAATGTCGCTGCCGTGTCAGCCACCAAAGTTGGTGGCACAGGGGTGTCGTGTCCGGGGAGGGACGCTGCTGCTACAGCAGCAGAAATACCTGCTGTAGCAGCAGCAGAAATGTATACTGCTATTGCTACAGCAAGTTCAGCTGTTGCTGCCAGCTGCTGCTGCTGTAGCAGCTGAATGTGCTGCTGCTGTTACAGCAGCAGAATGTGCTGCTGTTGTTACAGCAGCAGCAGCAGAATGTGCTGCTGTAGCAGCAGCAGCAGGTTTTGCTGCTGCTGCTGTAACAACAGCAGCACATTCTGCTGCTGTAACAGCAGCAGCACATTCAGCTGCTACAGCAGCAGCAGCTGTTGGGAGGCGGTTCCACAGCCCCGGTCTTGTACTGGAATCGCCGCAACCTGCAGAAAAAAAATTAGCATAAAAGGGGTCCCTGCTGTTGCCAGCAGGTCTGGTTGTTTTTCGTCGTGTTATGTCTCCATCATCATGCCAGCTGAAAGGGCTCAGAGTGGTGGGGCCAACATCGCGCTTTCCCTTGGATAGATTCTGCCCCGAGCCTTGCATGTTAAGGAGAGTTGCAGTGCTAGCAGGACAGAAAGCTACATCTGGAATGGGGACTGCAGGCTGTACTTTCTGCGCTTTAGCATTCAACACATCTGTGGTGGTAGCCTTTCTTTTGCTGCACTTCCTATTGACTGGGCAATGCTGCTGGGGTGTCAAGGTGCTAGCAGGTAGCTCACAGTTGACCTCTTCAGGTAGCAGAGCATCAACTCCTGTTGCTATCTTCGCCCCCTCCTGTTGTAGGGCATCAAAGACGGCGCATGTGAAGTTGCACTCACAGACAAAGTGTTGCACGTTCTCTTCAGCAGAGCACCCCCACGGGCATCTGTTAGACTCCCGCAGACGCCTGCGCTTGAGCCAAGAGAAAGTGGGGAAGCATCACAACAAATCCTCCAGAGAAAAGTGACAAAGCGGGGCTGTGCACGCAACTTCCAGACCCAGCTATGTGGGAGTTCTCTGCCGCAAAAGAGATCTCTATAAAGAGCCGCGGTGGGGGATTTGGTAGAATCAGACTTAACCCAAATATGGCTGTCCCTCTCCTCCTTGTCGAGTAGCCTACCTATTCTCAACGCTAACTCTGAGCCAAAGAATTTATGGAGCTTAGAATGCTTCCATTCACCTTTCGCCTTGAGGAGCTGCTGAACGGTCAAAGGGGGCAGTTCAGTAGTATTGATGAAGGTAGGCCACCTCAAGAAGGGGTTGGAATCAACCCAGGCGTCTTCCATAACTTTGGTACTGCCACCACTGCCAATCTTCCATATACAGTTTTGTAAGGCAGTAGTCCCTCCCTGACAAATAAGTTTCCAAGCCCACGAATCACCCCTTTTGGTGGAGAAGGTAATCTCGTTGTTTTCGTATTTGGCCTGGAAGCATTTGACCCAAAGAGTGTCCGCATTACTAAGAAAGTTAAAGGCTAGTTTGGCCATGAGAATAGAGCGTCATTCCTCGAAACGGTGGATGCCCAACCCCCCAGCATTCTTTGGCTTGGTCACATGCTCCCATGCCACGAGATGAGCTGCATTCGAAGTTAGGATGCCGCTCCATAGAAAGCGTCTAATTATCTTCTCAATCTCCACCAAAAACATTATTGGGCACAAAGGTATGGGAGAGGGAGTAGGAATAGAGGTGAGCACGCTATTAATGAGGGTGACTCTGCCAGCAAGTGATAGATGCCTGGTGCCCCACGAAGAAATTCTTCCCCTTACAGATTAAATAATATGCTGAAAATCGACTTTTACTGGCCTCCTACTGATGAGCGGAATGCCCAAGTACTTGCCCTCAGCTTGCGTACGGAACTCCCATTTGTTAGCAATCATGCGCTTCCTGTTTTCTTTCATCTTCTTGCTAAAACAAATGAAGGACTTAGCCTTATTGATTTTCTGTCCAGACCAACTGCAATAAGTATCGAAAATACTATTCAGAATTCTGACAGCTCTGCAGGTGGTGGGGGCAAACATGAGAATATCATCTGCAAACAAAAGGTGGGTGATAAGGGGCCCATGTGCTGTAGTGCGGATCCCCAGTAGGTCATCACTATTTTGGTGTTGGTTAATAAGAAGGGAAAGCAGTTCAGAGCAGAGAATGAACAAATACGGAGACAAAGGGCAACCCTGTCGGAAGCCAGAAGTTGCTTCTATCCAGTTGGATTTCTATCCATTTATCATCAAAGCAAATCTCGGGGCTTCAACACAAGCTAAGGCCCAACTGCTCCAAGTGTCAGGGAAGCCAAAGTGCTGAAGGATTTTTTGTAAAAAATCCCACCTCATTCTGTCGTAGGCCTGTTCCATATCAACTTTGATGGACATGTAGCCAGTGAAGGATTCAGAGGAGGCCAACTTTTGCATGATCTCCTGTGCTAGCAGGCAGTTGTCAGCAATACCACGGCCCGGAACAAAGGCTCCTTGCTCCTGAGAAATGAGAGAGCTGAGGACGTCCTTCACTCGATTGATAAGGATTTTGGCGATGACTTTGTAGATAGTAGTGCAGAGGCTAATGGGTCTGAATTGGGATGGGAGTTTGGCACCCTGCACTTTAGGAATAAGGACCACTAGCGTATCCTTCCAACGCTTTGGCATGGACCCATAACTGAAGAAATGATGAACATCAGTCAAGACATCCGAGCTGGTAGCACTCCAGTAGCCCTTAAGGAACGAGCATGTAATGCCATCAATGCCAGGGGCCTTGTTGTTGCCAAGAGAGTTGATAGCAGCTGCAATCTCGTCATTGCTGACAGGAGAGCCGATCCTGAGAGCATCTTCATGAGAGATCGTAACACTGGGTGGGGGAATGCTCAGCACAGACAGAGGGGCAATGTGGGGCCTCCATTTGGAGGAGAAGTGGCCAACCAAAGCAGCTTGAATCCCTTCTTTGTCTGTGATTTCCTCATCATCTTGCCCAACTAAGCGATGGATGTGGTTGGTATGCTTTCGGCAACTCGCAGCTTTATGGAAAAAGGAAGAGTTGCGATCCCCACATTTGACTCACTTCACTTTGGCTCTTTGTAGCCACCAAGTCTCAGGTCTGCTAAGTGTGGTGTTGTAATCTGCAATCAACTGTAACAGGCATTCCAACTCACTGTCATTCAGGCCAGTGCCGATGGACTCTCTAAGTTGAAGCTTCGCAATTCTACTCTCTAGATCCTTGGCTTTGGCGTGAATATCCCCAAACTTCTCCTGACTCCAAATCTTAAGGGCGCGAAGGATGCGGGCAAACTTGTGATTGAGAATGGCGGGCGGGCTGCCATGAGCAGGTTTTTGCCACTCCCTAATCACAATTTCCTTGGAACCGTCTTCGTCAAGCCATACATCTTCAAATTTCAAGATGCTGCCTTGCGGTTTAAACTCCAAGTTTCTGCCTTGAACTAAGAGCGGGCAATGATCTGACCCAATTCTGGTATGGTGAGTAACAGCAGAGCCCGGGAGAGCAGATAAAGCCGCTGAGTTGAAGCAGACTCTGTCCAGTCTAACCCACATACGAGCTTTGCCCTTTTTGTTGTTGCACCAACTGTAACGCTGCCCCCCATTCCAGCCATCATGAAGATCGTTATTGGTTAGGAAACTGGCAAATTCATTATGGGCCTCAGTAGGGATGAAAGGCTTGCCTCCTCGCTTGTCTTCTTGCGAAAGGATGCAATTGAAGTCACCTCCCATAATGGCCAGAGTTTCCGCATCCAACAATGGGGAAATGCTATCCCAAATAATACGGCGCTTGATGTAATCCTTGTCAGCATAGACAGCACAAATGTGCCAAATATGTTGACCCATAACAGTAGCCTGAGCAACAACAACTTGTTTGTTAGAGTGAATGACTTGGAGTCGGGTGATGTGGTTGAGCCAACACACAATAATGCCACCAGATTTGCCCACTGACGGCTCCACGTGAAAGTTCCATTGACATCCCACTAGTCTATCAACTTCTCTTCTAGAAAATGACTGAACTCTGGTTTCTAAAAGACAAATCACTACCGGTGAGTGCTCCCTGACTAAAGCCTGAAGGTGATTGCGCGAAGCTGGCTTTTTAACTCCGCGGCAATTCCAGAAGATGGCTTTAATCATTGGGGGGGGAGGGGGAGGGGGGGTTGAGGGGTGGTGAGCCGCCCTCCTGAACAGTCTCGCCACGAGTCTCCCGTCTCCTTTTGATCAGTTTGCCATCACTACTTGGGGTTATGCATTCCCTAAGGTTAGCAAGTTCTCTCTCCCAATATTTCTTTGAGTTGCGTTCCCGACCCTTGTGAGTGTTGGCCTTGGGGGAGAGGAATTTCTACAGAGGAAATTTCAATTTTTTCTTATTGGCTGAAGAGGGCGGCATAAGTGGGTTAATAAGGGGCTTGGCATCGTCTTCCTCCATGCATAGATCAAGGACAGCAAAGGGGTTGTTGTGCTGCGAGGCGAGGGTAATGCTATCAATGTCTTTGGCCACGAACTGAGTGGACTTGGCCTGCGTATTGGACTTTTCCGGCTGCAGATTTCTGTTGGCTACATTTAAGACTACATTCTGCACACTACAATCCTGAAAATCTGCAGTTTTCTTCACTGTCGTATTGCTTTTCTGCACACTGCCTTCTGCCTTCTGCTTGTTCTGCAGTAACTCCGGCATTGCAACTGCACTGTCCTGTATTTCTACAGTGCCCTTCTGGTTATTTTGCATCAGCCCCAGTATTGCTACTACATTATCCTGCATTATTACAGTGCCCGTCTTCTTCTTCTGCAACAGCCCTTGCAATACTACTGCACTGTCCTACTTTTCAACAGTGCCCTTCTGCTTGTTCAGCCTATTTGGGATGTTCAGGTGGCTGTTCTGAGGAATTTTTGCCCTTGTACCCTGCTGTCCCACCACTCTGTACTGTTGGGCTGAACTTTTCTGCTGCTGGTGGGTAGCGATTTGCTGCTGTTGCTGCTGACTTGCTAAATTCAGTGAGGTAGTAGGTTTAGATTTATTAGGATGGTTGCCTGTAGCCTGCTTAGGTTGTTGTCCAGCCAATTTCATTGTTTTTCGGCGGTTGGTTACCAGCATCCAAGGACCGACTAATTCCTTAGACGCATTCTCGCAAGGGTCTGGGTGGGCGTGCAATGAGTTGCCTTCAGTCCCACTAGGGGTAGCATTATCAGCATTAGTTTCCATCATATTGTTGGAAGGGGCCGGGGGGGGAATGGTGGATGCATTGACTTATGGTGACGGGCTTTGAAGGGGGCAACTCTTATCTCTGTGTCCAACAACACCGCATTTAAAGCAGATGACCGTAAGACCTTCATACTCAACTCTTTGAAAAAATTTACCTTTCGGCCCATCGATCCAAACTCCCGGCTTAAGGGCTTGGGCTAGATTGACCCGAACGCAAACTCTGGCAAAGGCAATTTTGTCCATGTTTGCGGTGACAGGATCGAGCCATAAAGGGGCGCCAATCTCCGACGAGATTCGGGCTAGATTCTCCTTGCCCCAGCAGTAGAGGGGGTGTTCCGGTAGTCTAACCCAGATCGGAGTTGAGGCACCTACGGAGGAGGAGGGATCAAAATCAAGGGACCAAACATCAAGTCCTAGAATTTGACCTGCCACCGTCCAAGGTCCGGATCGAATGATAGCATCCCTATCTGTTTCATTTCTAAATTGACAGATGAAACAATCTTTGCCGGCATCGAGGACTTTAAAACCATCATAGTGTCCCCATCTTTTGTGAAGCTCAGCTGCGAGGAAATGGAACGGCAGTCTTCGTCCAAATAATTTGCCAACTAACGATGAAGCTAGCTTGGATTGCATATGTAAAATTGAGGCTTTGTCGAGCTGAACCACTCCTTCTCGTATATGGGATGAGTTAGAAAGATCAATGTCTCCAAAGCTAACATACTCCTGGCGAGCCCAAGCGGAGCTAGCTGCGCGATAAGGCTGAGACTACAGTAAGGGTGAGCTGCTGTTATCATGGGGCTTGTTCGGCAGAGCATCCCCATGCTGTTGGTGGTGGGTTCCCGCTGATTTCTGCAATGGTGGCTGAAGGGCTGGCTGTTTTTCAGTGGGCTGAGAGTGTAGGGGCTGTTGGGCTTGCAGGAAGCTACAGATTTTAGCAGAATGCTGGTTGCGGACTTCTGTCGAACACTAGGCGGGCAGTTTCTACTGTTAAGATTGTTTGCTGCAGCAGAGTGGGCAGGTGTTGATGAAAAACAGGAAGCAGACTGTGCGTAATCGACCTGCATATCGGACTGCCCGAAGGGGCCTCTCGCATCCTCACCCGGAAAAAAATTTACGTCATCACAGGCAATTGAATGGGCAGCCACCCCCCGGGCCGCAGGGTGGGAGAGATTCATACCTCAGTTGTGTGCCGGAAGATGAGCTTGCTGAGAGGTGAAGGAGGCCATCAGTTGGGCGTCGTCCTCCTTGCAATGGCTGGAAATCAGCCCTTCGGTTTCATTGGCGCTACTGCTGCGTATAGAGCCAGCACTTTCGGCTCTGTTTTGGGCTGAAATTCCAGCACAAACAGCAGCAGGAAATGTACAAACTGCATGGTTCTGCTTGGGCCAGCTGCTCGGTTCTGCAGTTCCAGCAGAATCGGCAGATGCAGGATGGGCCAGCGGCTCTGTTTTGATGTGCGGTCAGCGTTTCCAGCGAGATCTGCGACAGATCTATTTCCAGCGACAGTTGGGCGGAGTTGGGCGGGTTGCTCTGTTTCGGCGAAGTTGGGCGAAGTTCGACAGTTGGGTTCGATGGTTGGGCAGAGTTGGGCGGAGATCTGCGACAGTTGGGGGGAGTGCTCTGTTTCACCAGATCTGATGCAGGTTGCAGAAATCAGGGCGTCGGCTTCATCGGCCAGCACGTGTTGCACGGGAAGGACTGCATTTTCGTTCATGCTGTTGTTGGCTGCGAATCCTTTACATCCAGCAGCTGTTGGATGGGCGAGCTGCTCCGATTCACTGAATCTACTACAGGCTGCGAAAGATCCCTTTTCAGCTTTGGCGGACTGGACATTTTGTGCTGGAAGGCCATGGAGAGAAGGCATTGAACATTGGGTATGACTGGCCTTCAACTGCGAGCTGCTGGATCTGCTTGGAGTTGCTGCAGCTCTCCATCTTGGCTACAGCAGCAGCCACCACCCCTCCTCCTTCTTCCATACTGTTTCGTTCATGAGTTTTCGGCAGGGAGGCTGGCCTCCCCCCAAACGCTTGTTCCCCAGCTCTCTGCCTTGGTCAATGCTGGTCAAACATGCAATGAGAGCTCCCCAAAGTTTCAAAGTTTTTGGGTCAAAAAGTTTTTGGATTCCGGCCAAAGTTTTTGGGTTCCTTGAAATTCAGCCGTAGCCTATAATACTATAATAGTAAAAAAGATACATCAGGTACAAAAGGTTCGATCCTCGTCGAGAATCGCACAAAAATCAAGTGGGAAGGACATGCCCCTACGCCACTCTATATCATCTAAATAAGAAAAAAAAGCCACCTATAATACTATAATAGTAAAAAAGATACATCAGGTACAAAAGGTTCGATCCTCGTCGAGAATCGCACAAAAATCAAGTGGGAAGGACATGCCCCTACGCCACTCTATATCATCTAAATAAGAAAAAAAAGCCACAAAATCAGTCGCTCTGTTGGCGGCTCTATATACATAAGAAATTCTGTATGCCGTAAAGGCGCACAAAAGTTCGGCAATCTGGGCCATGGTCTAGTCGGAAGGGTGTCCTCTGGCTGCCCGCTGAAGGTCCGCAATAGTGATGGCTGAGTCGCCCTCTATCCAAATCTCGTCCGCCGTAGTCGCCCACTCTTGGGCGGCTATCACCGCAATGAGGGCTCCCCTCGCTTCTGCTGTCGGAGTGGCATAAGTATGAAACTTGGAACCAGTTGCTGCTAGGAAATTACCTTGATGATCTCGAACAACTCCACCTGCACCTGCCGCACCGTTCTGTTTAACGGAGCCATCGAAGTTCACCTTAATCCATCGTGGGGGTGGGGGATCCCAATAGGATGTAGAGGGGTAACAACAGCCTTCAAAGCTGTTGGGATCCCAGTTCCCCATGTTGGATGAAGATTGTTCTTGGGCTTCGCTAAAATGAACTAGTGCAGCTATTACTCTAGGCAACGAAAACGGTTTACTGTGGACCCGACCGTTGCGAGCTCGCCAAGAGTGGTACAATGCAGCCACCGCACGGATGGCCTAAGGGTCAGCTGGATTTTGTTGAACTCGTGCCTGCAAGTTGCTGAGAAAAATGTGCAGTAGATGACCATCGCAAGCTTGGGACGAAGGAGATGTCACTGCCGTATCAGCCACCAGAGCTGGTGGTGAGGGAGTGGCGTGTCCGAGGAGGGACGCTGTTGCTACAACAGCAGAAATGACTGTTGTAGCAGCTGCAGAATTAAATTCTGCTACTGCTACAGCAGGTTCAGCTGCTGTTACAGCAGCTGGTTGGCTTGCTGCAGCAGCAGCAGAGTTGGACTCTGCTGCTGCAACAGCAGGCAAGCCCAGCTGCTGCTGCAGCGTTGTTGCTGCAGCAGTAGTAGCTGGAATTGCTGCTGCGATAACAGCAGCAGCAGTGGAATGTGCTGCTGCTGTTGCGGCAGCATCAATGGAATTTGTTGCTGCTGCAATAGCAGCAGCAGGATTAACTACTGCTGTCGCAGCAGCAGTTTGTGCTGCTGCTACTGATATGACAGCAAAAGTTTTAGCTATTGTTCCTGCTACGACAGCAGCAGGTTTTGCTGCTGCTGTAGCTGCGGCAGCAGCAGGTTTTGCTGCTGCTGTAGCTGCGGCAGCAGCAGGTTTTGCTGCTGCTGTAGCGCAGCAGGTTTTACTGCTGTTGTAGCTGCGGCAGCAGCAGAGAGTGCTGTTGCTGTCGCTGTTGTAGTTGCCCGGGGCTGCGCACCGCAAGAAGCAGCTATAGGGAGTCGGTTCCACAGCCCCGGTCTTGTATTGGATTCACCATCGTCGCCGCAACCTGCAGAAAAAAGGTTAGCATAAAAGCAGCTCCTGCTTCTGCCAGCAGGTCTGGGTGTTTTTCGTCGGGATTATCGCCATCATCATGCCAGCTAGGAGGGCTCAGAGTGGTGAGAACAGCATCACGCTTTCTCTTGGGCGGATTTTGCCCCGAGCCATGCAAGATAGGAAGAGTTGAAGTGCTAGCGGGACAGAAATCAACAACTGGAATGGGGAATGCAGGCTGCACTTCCTATGATTTTGCATTCGGCACAGCTGTGGTGGAAGCCTTTCGTTTGTTGCACTTCCAATTGACTGGGCAATACTGCGGTGAGGTCAGGGGACTAGTAGGTAGCTCCCAATAGGCCTCTTCAGACTGCACAACATCAGTCCCTGTTGCTAACTCCGCCCCCTCCCGTTGTAGGGCATTAAAGACGGCGCAAGTGAACTTACACTCACATACAAAGTGTTGCAATGCTGTAGTCCCTGCCAATCTTCCACATAGAGATTTGTAAGGCTGTAGTCCATCTTTGACAGATTAGTTTTCAAGCCCACGAATCACCCCTTTTGGTGGAGAAGGTAATCTCTCTGTTTCCGTACTTGGCCTGGAAGCATTTGACCCAAAGAGTGTCCGTGTTGTTAAGAAAGTTGAAGGCTAGTTTGGCCACGAGAATAGAGCGCCATTCCTCCAAACGGTGGATGCCCAAGCCCCCAGCATTCTTTGGCTTGGTTACATGCTCCCATGCCACTAGATGAGCTGCATTCGAAGTTAGGTTGTCGCTCCATAGAAAGCGTCTAATTAACTTCTCAATCTCCACCAAAATATTATCAGGCACAAAGGTATGGGAGAGGGAGAAGATAGGAATAGAGGTGAGCACGCTATTAATGAGTGTGACTATGCCAGCAAGTGATAGGTGCCTGTTCCCCTTACAGATTCAATAATATGCTGAAAGTCGGATTTTACTGGCCTCCTACTGATGAGCGGAATGCCCAAGTACTTGCCCTCAGCTTGCTTACGGAACCCCCACTTGTTAGCAATCATGCGCTTCCTGCTTCCCTTCATCTTCTTGCTAAAATAAATGGAGGACTTGGCCTTATTGATTTTCTGTCCAGACCAACTGCAATAAGTATCGAAAATACTATTCAGAATTCTGACAGCTCTGCAGGTGGCGAGGGCAAACATGAGAATGTCATCTGCAAACGAAAGGTGGGTGATAAGGGGCCCATGTGCTGTAGTTCGAATCCCTAGCAGGTCATCTCTATTCTGGTGTTGGTTAATAAGGAGGGAAAGTAGTTCAGAGCAAAGAATGAACAAATACGGAGACAAAGGGCAACCCTGTCGAAAGCTACAAGTTGCTTCTATCCAGTCAGATTTCTGTCCATTTATCATCAAAGCAAATCTCGGAGCTTCAACACAAGCTAAGGCCTATCTGCTCCAGGTGTCAGGGAAGCCAAAGTGCTGAAGAATCTTTTGTAAAAAGTCCCACCTCATTCTGTCGTAAGCCTGTTCCATATCAACTTTGACGGACATGTAGCCAGTGGAGGATTCAGAGGAAGCTAACTTCATAGAAAGCATCTAATTAACTTTTCAATCTCCGCCAAAACATTATCAGGCAAAAAGGTATGGGACAGAGAGAAGATAGGAATAGAGGTGAGCACGCTATTAATGAGTGTCACTCTGCCAGCAAGTGAGAGGTGCCTGGTGCCCCACAAAGAAATTCTTCCCCTTACAGATTCAATAATATGATGGAAGTCGGCTTTTACTGGCCTCCGACTGATGAGCGAAATGCCCAGGTACTTGCCCTCAACTTGCGCACGGAACCCCCATTTGTTTGCAATCATGTGCTTCCTGCTTCCCTTCATCTTCTTGCTAAAACAAATGGAGGACTTAGCCTTGTTGATTTTCTGTCCAGACCAACTGCAATAAGTATCGAAGTATACTGTTTAGGATTCTGACAGCTCTGCAGGTGGCTGGGGAAAACATGAGGATGTCATCTGCAAACAGAAGGAGGGTGATAAGGGGCCCTTGTGTTGTAGTTCGGATCCCCAGCAAGTCATCTCTATTCTGGTGTTGGTTAATAAGAGGGGAAAGCAATTAAGAGCAGAGAATGAATAAATACGGAGACAAAGGTCATCCCTGTCGAAAGCCACAAGTTGCTTCTATCCAGTTGGATTTCTATCCATTTATCATCAAAGAAAATCTCGGGGCTTCAACACACGCTAATGCCCAACTGCTCCAAGTGTCAGGGAAGCCAAAGTGCTGAAGGATTTTTTGTAAAAAATCCCACCTCATTCTGTCATAGGCCTGTTCCTTATCAACTTTGATGGACATGTAGCCAGTGAAGGATTCAGAGGAAGCTAACTTCTGCATGATCTCCTGTGCTAGCAGGCAGTTGTCAGCAATGCCACGGCCCGGAACAAAGGCTCCTTGCTCCTGAGAAATGAGAGAGCTAAGGACGTCCTTCACTCGATTGATAAGGATTTTGGCTATGACTTTGTAGATAGTAGTGCAGAGGCTAATGGGTCTGAATTGGGAAGGGAGCTCAGCACCCTGCACTTTAGGAATAAGAACCACTAGTGTATCCTTCCAATGCTTTGGCATGGACCCATGACTGAAGAAATGATGAACAGCAGACAGGACATCCGAGCTGGTAGCACTCCATTAGCCCTTAAGGAATGAGCTAGTTATGCCATCGATGCCAGGGGCCTTATTGTTGCCAAGATAGTTGATAGCAGCTACAATCTCCTCATTGCAGATAGGTGATCCAATCCTGAGAGCATCTTCTTGAGAGATCGTAGCTCTGGGTGGGGGAATGCGCAGCTCAGACAGAGGGGCAATGGGGGGCCTCCATTTTGAGGAGAAGTGGCCAACCAAAGCAACTTGGATCCCTTCTTTGTCTGTAATTTCCTCACCATCTTGCCCAACTAAGCGATGGATATGGTTGGTACGCTTCCGGCAAGTCGCAGCTTTATGGAAAAAAGGAAGAGTTGCGGTCTCCACACTTGGCCCACTTCACTTTGGCTCTTTGTAGCCACCAAGTCTCAAGTCTGCTAAGTGTGGTGTTATAATGTGCAACCAACTGTAAAAGGCAATCCAACTCATTGTCACTCAGGCCAGTGCCGGTGGACTTCCTAAGTTGAAGCTCTGCAATTCTGCTCTCAAGATCTTTGGCTCTGGCGTGGATAACCCCAAACTTCTCCCGACTCCAAATCTTAAGGGCGCAAACTTGTGGTTGAGAATGGTAGGTGGGCTGCCATGAGCAGGTTTATGCCATTCCCTAACCACAATCTTCTTGGAACTCTCTTCTTTAAGCCAGACACCTTCAAATTTCAGGATGCCGCCTTGCGATTTAAACTCCAAGTTTCTGCCTTGAACCAAAAGCGGGCAATGATCTGACCCAATTCTGGTAAGGTGAGTAACAGCAGAGCCTTGGAGAGCAGATAAAGCCGCTGAGTTGAAGCAGACTCTGTCCAATCTAACCCACATTCGAGCTTTGCCCTTCTTGTTGTTGCACCAACTGTAATGCTGCCCCCCATTCAAGCCATCATGAAGATCATTATTGGCTAGGAAGCTAGCAAATTCATTGTGGGCCTCCGCGGGGATGAAAGGCTTGCCTCCTCGCCCGTCTTCTTGCGAAAGGATGCAGTTGAAGTCACCTCCCACAATGGCTGGAGTTTCTGCATCCAACAATGGGAAATGCTATCCCAGATAATATGGCGCTTGATATAATCTTTGTCAGCATAAACAACACAAATATGCCAAATATGTTGACCCATAACAGTAGCCTGAGCAACAACCACTTGTTTGTTGGAGTGAATGACTTGGAGTCGGGTGATGTGGTTAAGCCAACACACAATAATGCCACCAAATGCCCACTGACGGCTCCACGTGAAAGTCCCATTAACGTCCCACTAGTCTATCAACTCTCTTCTAGAGAATGACTGAACTCTGGTTTCCAAAAGACAAATCACTACCGGTGAGTGCTCCCTGACTAAAGCCTAAAGGTGATTGAGTGAAGCCGGCTTTTTAACACCGCGATAATTCCAAAAGATGGCTTTAATCATTGGGGGGGAGGAGGAAGGTAGTGAGGGAGAGAGAGAGCCACCCTCCTTATCAGCATCGCCTCGGATCTCCCTTTTTCTTTTAAATGATTTGTCATCAGTTGCAGGAGTTGAGCAGCTCATCAGGTTAGCGAGTTCCCTCTCCCAATATTTTTTTGAGATTCTTTCCCTACTCTTGCGGTTGTTGACAGTGGGGGAGAGACGTTTTCGCAAGGGGGAAGGAGGTATCAACTTGCTAGCAGAAAAGGGCTGCACTGGTGAGTAAGTGGGTGGCTGGATATCTCCTTCTTCCATACTCATATCAAGGACAGCAAAAGGGTTGTTGTGCTGGATGGAAGATATCTCGAGGTCGTTGGCTCTGTCAGGCTGCGGTTGATCGATGGTTGTGCTAAAAATTGCATTATGTACATGGCTGACCTGAAAGTCTACAGTGTTTGGTAGGTCTGCGCGTTCAATTAGCTTGCTCTGCAGCATTTCTTGCACTGTTTCTTGCTGTCCTGAGATTGCATACTGCTGAGATGCTGTGGTGCTCTTCTGTTTGTTCTGTAGAAGCCCCTGTACTGCTGCTGCACTGTCCTGCATTTCTATAGTGCCCGTCTGATTGTTCTGCATATGCCCCTGTACTACTACTGTATTGTCCTACATTTCTACAGAGCCCTACTGCTTGTTCTGTAGATGCCCCCGTAGTGCTGCTGTACTGTCCTGCAATTGCACAGTGCCCTTCTGCTTGTTCTGTAGCAGTCCCTACATTGCTACTGCACTGTCCTGCAATTCTACAGTGCCCTTCTGCTTGTTCAAGCTGTGCTGGTGGCTATGGTTTGACGTTTTGGATCCTGTAGGTTGCTGTTGAACAGCTCGATATTGCTGGGTTGCAGGTTGTTGTTGTTGCCTAGTTGGTTTCAAAGGGTGGACAGGTTTTGGCTTGGTGGGAATTTTGCTTGCCGCAGGGGTGGGTAGGTGTCCAGCCGAGCTTAGTGGTTTCCGGCGCCTGGTAGTCACAAGCATCCAAGGACCAACTTGGTCCTTCTCCACATCCGTCGAGCTGTTGACAGGAATGCTTTCATTCTCAGTAATGGTTGTGACGTCGATGTTAGTGTCCATCATATCGTCAGAGGAGATCGGGGAAGGGCGGTTAGATACAGGAACTTGTGTTGTCGGGCCTTGAAGGGGGCAATTCTTGTCTTTATGTCCGACGACACCGCATTTAAAGCAGATAACTGTAATACCTTCATACTCAACTTTTTGAAAAAATTTTCCTTTCGGTCCATCGATCCATACACCCGGCTTAAGGGGTTGGGCTAGATTGACCCGAACGCAAACTCTAGCAAAAGCAATTTTGTCCATGTTTGCGGTGACAGGATCTAGCCATAATGGGCCACCAATATCCAATAAGATTCTGGCCAGATTTTCCTTTCCCCAGCAGTAGAGGGGGAGTTCCGGTATTCTAACCCAGATCGGTGTCAAGGCACCTACAGAAGAGGAGGGGTTAAAATCAAGGGACCAAACATCAAGTCCAAGGATTTGACCAGGTGAATGTTGGGGCTGCTGTTTTGGGTGAGAATGCTGAGACTGTAGTATGGGTGAGCTGCTGTTATCATGGGGCCTGTTCGGCAAAACATCCCCAAGCTGCTGGTGGAGAATTCCCGCTGATTTCTGCAATGGTGGCTGAAGGGCTGGTTGGATTGCAGCGGGCTGAGAATGCAGGGGGCTGTTGGGCTTGCAGGAAGCTGCAGAATTCAGCGGAATGCTGGTTGCGGCATTCTGTCGAACACTAGGCGGGCAATTTTTGCTGTAAAGATTGTGTGCTGCAGAGTGGGCGGGTGTTGCTGAAAAATAGGAAGCAGGCTGTGCATAAACGACCTGCATACTGGACTGCCCAAAGGGGTCTCTTGCATCCTCACTCGGAAAGATATTCGCATCATCACAGGCAGTTACAAAGTTTGCGGCCACCCCCCGGGCCGCAGGGTGGGCAAAAAAAATACCTTGGTGGTGCTCTGGAGGCGTAGCTTGCTGCGAGGGGGAGAGATCCAGCATTTGGACTTCATCTTCCTTGCATGGGTTGGGTTGGAGCAGTTCGGATTTGCTGGTGTTGCTGTTTTTGGCAATCCCAGCAGCTGCAGCTTCAGGATTGCAACCACTTCCAGCATTTTCTGCAGCTGAAACAGGGGTGCTCTGCTCTGATTCGCTGGAGCTGTTGCCACCTTCAGTTTTTGAACAAAGGCTAGATCGCAGAACACCATTTTCGAGTGAGCTGATGTAGTCCACGGTTCCTGCACATCCAGCGGCTGCAAGCTTGGCCAGCTGTTCTGCTTCACGGGATCGGCTGCAGGAGGCGGAAACCTCTGCCCTAGCTTTGGTGGAGCATGCATTCTGTTTGGGAAAGCCAAGGGGGGAAGCCGGCGATCTGTGGTTTGGATGGGCCTGCACCGACGAGCTGTCAAGCATACAATCCTGCTCTGTCAACAACGATCTTGACGCCACCGATAGGGAAGGAGATCACTGTTCCGGTGAGTTGGTCGGTGGAGAATGGCTGCAGCTTTCCATCCTGGCTACAGTAGCAGCCACCACACCTTCTTTCTAAGCCTTGCAACCCCGGCCTTGGGCATCCGGCGGGGAAGCCGACCGGCGGCCCATGCGTTTGTTTCCCAGATCGGGAATGGAGGTAGCCTATAATACTATAATAGTAAAAAAAGATACATCAAGTACAAAAGGACCGATCCTCATCGAGAATCGTGCAAAAATCGAGTGGGAGGGACATGTCCCTACGCCACTCTGTATCATCTAAGCAAGAAAAGGAAGCTACAAAATCGGCCGCTCTATTAGAAGCTCTGTATACATGAGATATCCTGTATGCCTTGAAGGCGCAAAAAAGGTCGGCGATCTAGGCTGTGGTCTCGTCAGGGGGTGTCCTCGGGCTGCCCGCTGAAGGTCCGCAATAATGATGGCTGAGTCGCCCTCTATCTAAATCCCGTCCGCCGTAGTCGCCCACTCCTAGGCGGTTGTCACCGCAATGAGGGCTCCCCTTGCTTCTGCTGTCAGGGTGGCATGAGTATAGAGCTTGGAGCCAGTTGCTACTAGGAAATTGCCTTGATGATCTCGAACAACTCCACTTGCGCCTGCCGCACCGTTCTGTTTAACGGAGACATCAAAGTTCACTTTAATCCATCGCAGGGGTGGGGGATCCCAATGGGATGCAGAGGGGTAACAACAGCCTTCGAGGCTGTTGGGATCCCAGTTCCCCACGTTGGATGAAGGTTGTTCTTGGGCTTCGTTAAAATAAACAAGTGCAGCAATAACTTCAGGCAACGGGAAAGGTTTGTTGTGGACTCGACCATTGCAAGCTCTCCATGAGTGGTACAATGCCGCCACCGCTCGGATTGCCTAAGGATCAGCTGGATTTTATTGAACTCGTGACTGCAGTTTGCTGAGAAAGATATGCAGTAGGTAACCATCGCAAGCTTGGGACGAGGGAGATGTCGCTGCCGTGTCAGCCACCAAAGTTGGTGGCGCGGGGTGGCGTGTCCGGGGAGGGATGCTGCTGCTATAGTAGCAGCAGAAATGGATACTGCTGCTGCTACAGCAGGTTCAGCTGCTGCAGCAGCAACAACTGGAATTGCTGCTGTTGCTGCAACAGCAGCATCTGGAATTGTACAGCCCGGGGCTGTGCACCGCACGAAGTAGCTATTGGGAGGCGGTTCCGCCGCCCCGATCTTGTACTGGAATCGTCGCAACCTGCAGAAAAAAGTTAGCATAAAAGGGGTCCCAGCTATTGCCAGCAGGTCTGGGTGTTTTTCATCGTGATATGTCTCCATCATCTTGCCAGTTGAGAGGGCTCAGAGTTGTGGGGCCAACATCGCACTTTCTCTTGGACGGATTCTGCCCCGAGCCTTGCAAGGTAAGGAGAGTTGCAGTGCTAGCGGGATAGAAAGCTACAGCTGGAATGGGGACTGCAGGCTGTACTTTCTGCGCTTTAGCATTCGGCACATCTGTGGTGGTAGCCTTTCTTTTGCTGCAATTCCGACTGACTGGGCAATGCTGCGGGGGTGTCGAGGTGCTTGGTAGCCACAATTGGCCTCTTCTGGTAGCAGAACATCAACCCCTGTTGCTATCTCCGCCCCCTCCTTTTGTAGGGCATCAAAGACGGCGCATGTGAAGTTGCACTCACAAACAAAGTGTTGCACGTCCTCTTCAGCAGAGCACCCCCACGGGCACCGCAGATGCCTGCGCTTGAGCCAAGAGAAAGTGGGGATAGCATCACAACAAATCCTCCAGAGAAAAGTGACAAAGCGGGGCTGTGCATGCAACTTCCAGACCCACCTATGTGGGAGTTCTCTACCGCGAAAGAGATCTATATAGAGAGCTGCAGTGGGGGATTTGGTAGAGTCAGATTTAAGCCAAATAAGGCTATCCCTCTCCTCCTTGTCAAGCCACGGTAGCCTACCTATTCTCGATGCTAACTCTGAGCCAAAGAATTTATGGAGCTCAGAATGGTTCCATTCACCGTTCGCCTGGAGGAGCTGCTGAACGTTCAAGGGGGGGAGTTCAGTAGTATTGATGAAGGTAGACCATCTCAAGAAGGGGTTGGAGTCAACCTAGGCGTCTTCCATAACTTTGGTACTGCCACCACTGCCAATCTTCCACATAGAGTTATGTAAGGCTGTAGTCCCTCCCTAACAGATAAGTTTTCAAGCCCACGAATCACCCCTTTTGGTGGAGAAAGTAATCTCTCTGTTTTCGTACTTGGCCTGGAAGCATTTGACCCAAAGAGTGTCCGCATTGTTAAGAAAGTTGAAGGCTAGTTTGGCCACGAGAATAGAGTGCCATTCCTCTAAACGGTGGATGCCCAACCCCCGAGCATTCTTTGGCTTGGTTACATGCTCCCACGCCACTAGATGAGCTGCATTCGAAGTTAGGTTCCCGCTCCATAGAAAGCGTCTAATTAACTTCTCAATCTCCACCAAAACATTATCAGGCACAAAGGTATGGGAGAGGGAGAAGATAGGAATAAAGGTGAGCATGCTATTAATGAGTGTGACTCTGCCAGCAAGGGATAAGTGCCTGGTGCCCCACGAAGAAATTCTTTCCCTTACAGATTCAATAATATGGTGGAAGTCGGCTTTTACTGGCCTCCTACTGATGAGCGGAATGCCCAAATACTTGCCCTCAGCTTGCGTTCGAAACCCCCACTTGTTAGCAATCATGCGCTTTCGGCTTCCCTTCATCTTCTTGCTAAAACAAATGGAGGACTTAGCCTTATTGATTTTCTGTCCAGACCAACTGCAATAAGTATCGAAAATACTATTCAGAATTCTGACAGCTCTGCAGGTGGTGGGGGCAAACATGAGAATATCATCTGCAAACAAAAGGTGGGTGATAAGGGGCCCATGTGCTGTAGTGCGGATCCCCAGCAGGTCATCACTATTTTGGTGTTGGTTAATAAGAAGGGAAAGCAGTTCAGAGCAGAGAATGAACAAATACGGAGACAAAGGGCAACCCTGTCGGAAGCCAGAAGTTGCTTCTATCCAGTTGGATTTCTATCCATTTATCATCAAAGCAAATCTCGGGGCTTCAACACAAGCTAAGGCCCAACTGCTCCAAGCGTCAGGGAAGCCAAAGTGCTGAAGGATTTTTTGTAAAAAATCCCACCTCATTCTGTCATAGGCCTGTTCCTTATCAACTTTGATGGACATGTAGCCAGTGAAGGATTCAAAGGAAGCTAACTTCTGCATGTTCTGCAGACAGGACCATAATGCTAGCAGGCAGTTGTCAGCAATGCCACAGCCCGGAACAAAGGCTCCTTGCTCCCGAGAAATGAGAGAGCTGAGGACGTCCTTCACTCGATTGATAAGGATTTTGGCGATGATTTTGTAGATAGTAGTGCAGAGGCTAATGGGTTTGAATTGGGAGGGGAGCTCAGCACCCTGCACTTTAGGAATAAGGACCACTAGTGTATCCTTCCAACGCTTTGGCATGGACCCATGACTGAAGAAATGATGAACAGCAGACAGGACATCCGAGCTGGTAGCACTCCAGTAGCCCTTAAGGAACGAGCTAGTTATGCCCTCGAGGCCAGGGGCCTTATTATTGTCAGGACAGTTGATAGCAGCTACAATCTCCTCATTGCTGACAGGTGATCCAATCCTGAGAGCATCTTCTTGAAAGATCGTAGCTCTGGGTGGGGGAATGCTCAGCTCAGACAGAGGGGCAATGGGGGGCCTCCATTTTGAGGAGAAGTGGCCAACCAAAGCAGCTTGGATCCCTTCTTTGTCTGTGATTTCCTCACCATCTTGCCTAAATAAGCGATGGATGTGGTTGGTACGCTTCCAGCAAGTCGCAGCTTTATGAAAAAAGGAAGAGTTGCGGTCTCCACACTTGGCCCACTTGACTTTGGCTCTTTGTAGCCACCAAGTCTCAAGTCTTCTAAGTGTGGTGTTATAATCTGCAACCAACTGTAAAAGGCAATCCAACTCATTGTCACTTAGGCCAGTGCCGGTGGACTCCCTAAGTTGAAGCTCCGCAATTCTGCTCTCAAGATCTTTGGCTCTGGCGTGGATATCCCCAAACTTCTCCCGACTCCAAATCTTAAGGGTGTGAAGTGTGCGGGCGAACTTGTGGTTGAGAATGGTGGGCGGGCTACCATGAGCAGGTTTGTGCCATTCCCTAACCACAATCTCCTTGGAACCCTCTTCGTCAAGCTAGACATCTTCAAATTTCACGATGCCGCCATGCGGTTTAAACTCCAAGTTTCTGCCTTGAATCAAGAGCGGGCAATGATCTGACCCAATTCTGGTAAGGTGAGTAACAGCAGAGCCCAGGAGAGCAGATAAGGCCGCTGAGTTGAAGCAGAATCTGTCCAATCTAACCCACATACAAGCTTTGCCCTTTTTGTTGTTGCACCAACTATAACGCTGCCCCCATTCCAGCCGTCATGAAGATCATTATTGGTTAGGAAGCTGGCAAATTCATTGTGGGCCTCCGCAGGGATGAAAGGCTTGCCTCCTCACTTGTCTTCTTGCGAAAGGATGCAATTGAAGTCACCTCCCACAATGGCCGGAGTTTCCGCATCCAACAATTAGGAAATGCTATCCCAAATAATACGGCGCTTGATGTAATCCTTGTCAGCATAGACAGCACAAATGTGCCAAATATGTTGACCCATAACAGTAGCCTGAGCAACAACTTGTTTGTTAGAGTGAACGACTTGGAGCCGGGTGATGTGGTTGAGCCAACACACAATAATGCCACCAGATTTTCCCACTGATGGCTCCACATGAAAGTCCCACTGACGTCCCACTAGTCTGTCAACTTCTCTTCTAGAGAACGACTGAACTCTGGTTTCCAAAAGACAAATCACTACTGGTGAGTGCTCCCTGACTAAAGCCTGGAGGTGATTGGGCGAAGCCGGCTTTTTAACTCCGCGGCAATTCCAAAAGATGGTTTTAATCATTGGGGGGGGGGAGGAGAAAGGTTGAGATGAAGGGAGGGTCCCCCCGTCCTTGCCAATAACACCTCAGATCTCCCTTCTTCTTTTATTTAAGTTACCATCAGTTGCTTGAGTTGGGTAGCTCTTGAGGTTAGCAAGTTCCCTCTCCCAATGTTTCTTTGAAATTCTTTCCCTATTCTTGCAGTTGTTGGCACTGGGGGAGAGAAGTTTTCGCATGGGAGACTTCGCCTTCTTCTTGGTTGCAAGAGGGGGCTGCACGGACGGGCTAATGGATTGTTGGATTTCATCTGCTCCCAAGTTCGTATCAAGGACAGCAAATGGGTTGCTGTGTTGGGCGGAAATAATTCTGCATTTTGTGGCTTCAACCACAGATGGGGTGGCTTCAACCACAGATGGGGTGGCTTCAATGTGGTCCCTAGTTCCTTCAGGTTGCTGTTTATCGGCGGCTGCAATCAAACCTGCACTTTGTACAATACAGAACTGAAAATCTGCACTATTTTGGAGGTCTACAAGTCCATTCTGCTTGCACGGCAATAGGTTCTGTGCTGTTTTTTCCTGCATTGAAGTTACATGTTGCTGCGTCCTTTCACTTTGCTGAAAAACTGCGCTGTTCTGCAACTTTGTAGAGCTATTTTGCTTGTTCTGCAGCAGTTCTTGCCCTGTTGTGTGCTGTCCTAGAGTTCTGTGTTGCTGGGATTCTGCAGTTTGCTGCAAATCAGCACTATTCTGCAGATGTATGCTGTGTGGTTTGCTGTTTTGTGGTGCTTTTGGTCCGGTAGATTGCTGTCCCATAGCTCTATATTGCTGGGCAGAAGAACGCTGTTGTAGCCTAGCTTATTTTGGAGGGTGGGTATGTATAGGCTTGCTGAGATTATTGCTTGCAACCAGCGTAGGTAGCTGTCCAGTCAAGCTGTGTGGTTTCCTGCGCCTATTGGTCACAAGCATCCATGGGCCGACAGATTCCTTCGCCGCATCCCCCGAGTGGTCAGGGTGGCCGTGCATGTGTTTGCCATCCTGACTGGAATTATTTGCAGGTTTGCATGTATTCTCATTGGGGCCTACATGATTGGTGGTGATGTCCATCATATCGTCAGAGGCGAGCGGGGTAGAGCGAGTGTTTGTATCAGCTTGTTTTTGTGGCCTAAGGAGGGGGCAACTTTGGTCCCTGAGGCCCACTACTCCACATTTAAAGCAGGCAACTGTGATGCCTTCATACTCGACCCTTTGAAAGAATTTGCCTTTTGGCCCGTTGATCCAGACACCCGGTTTGAGGGGTTGGGTCAAGTTGACCTTGACGCAAATTCTAGCAAATGCAATCTTCTCCATATTGGCGGAGATGGGGTCTAACCATAAAGGTGCGCCGATTTTCGAGGAGATTCTAGCTAGGTTCTCCTTACCCCAGCAGTAGAGGGGGAGGGCCGGCAATCCGATCCAGAGTGGTGTCGAGACACCAACCGAAGAGGGATCGATATCCAATGACCAAACATCAAGTCCTAGGATTTGACCCGGCACCGTCCAAGGTCCACTACGGATCACCGCGTCCCTATCCGCTTCGTTTTTAAATTGACAGATGAAACTATCCTTACTGGCGTCAAGGACCTTAAAACCATCGTAGTGCCCCCAGCGTTTATGAAGCTCAGCAGAGAGGAATTGAAAAGGCAGTTTCCTCCACAAAAGCTTACCGACTAACGCGGAAGCCAGCTTATTTTGCATGTACGAAATTGAAGCCCTATCAAGCTGAACCACTCCATCCTGAATGTGGGCTGAATTGGAGAGATCAATGTCCCCAAAGCTAACATATTCCCGGCGAGCCCAAACGGAGCTAGTTGCGCGAGATTGTTGAGGCTGCTGTTTGGGTGAGCTGCTAGACTCATGAGTCCTATTCCGCAAAAAATCCCCTTGCTGTTGGTTAAGGCAGGCCACTGATTTCTGCAGTAATGGCTGAGAGGTTTGCTGGTTGGCATTGGGCTGAGCATGCAGGGGACAGCTAGGCTTGTTGGGAACTACAGAATTCTGCAGAATGCTGATCGCAGCATTCTGTCGAACACTAGGTGGGCAAGTTCCGCTGTGAAGGTTGTTTGCAATAGCAGAGTGGTCGGATGTCGCAGGAAAACTGAAAACAGGCTGCGCATGTTCGACCTGCATACCGGATGTTGCAGAATGCTGATTGCGGCATTCTATCGACACTGAAGTCTGCGCAAAATCTGCGCTGTTTAACACTGCAGAATTCTGCAGAATGCTGGTTGCGGCATTCTGTCGAACAGTTGGTAGGCGATTTCTGCTGCTGGAATTATTGGAGCTGTTTGGTGCAGCAATCTGAAGAGAACCTGTGCATGTTAACATCGCAGAATGCGCGGCAACGACCTCCATTACCGACTGCCTCAAAGGGCCACTCGCATCCTCTCCCGGAATGATTTTTGCGACATCACAGGCATTTGCAAAGTTAGCGGCCTCTCCCCGGGCCGCAGGGTGGGTAGAAAAAATACCTTGGCAGTGCTCTGAAGGCGTAGCTTGCTGCGAGGGGGAGAGATCCGGCATTTGGACTTCATCTTCCTTGCAAAGGTTGGGTTCGAGCAGTTCTTTGTTGCTGTTGTTGCTGTTACTTGCAGTTCCAGCAGCTGCAGCTTCAAGATTGCATCCATTTTCAACATTTTCAGCAGCTAAAACAGAGATGCTCTGCTCTGATTTGCTGGAGTTGTTGCAGATTGCAACATTCAGTGTGTCACCTTCAGCTTTTGGGCAAAGGCTAGATTGCAGCACACCATTTTCAGGTTTGCTGGTGTTGTCTGCGGTTCCTGCACATACGGCGGCTACAAGCAGCTCTGCTTCACGGGTTTGCTGGTGTTTGCTGGTAAGCAGCTCTGCTTCACGGGATCGGCTGCAAGAGGCGGAAACCTGCGCCCTAGCTTTGGTGGAATGTGCGTTCTGTTCGGGAAAGCCAAGGGAGGAAGCCTGCGGTCTCTGGTTTGGATGGGCCTGCACCGGCGAGCTATCAGGCATGCATTCCTTCTCTGTCAACAGCGACATGGACGCCGCTGATGGGGAAAAAGATCTCTGTTCCGGCGAGTTGGTCGATGTGGAATGGCCGCAGCTTTCCATCCTGGCTACAGTAGCAGCCACCACACCTCCTTTCTCAGCCTTGCAACCCCGCCCTTGGCCATCCGGCGGGGAGGCCGACCGGCGGCCTGTGCGTTTGTTTCCCAGATAGGGAATGGAGGCAGGGAAACACTGTAGCAAGAGAGAGAAACTGCAAAGTTTTTGGGTTCCAAAGTTTTTGGGTTCCTTGAAATTCGGTCGTAGCCTATAATATTATAACAGTAAAAAAAAATACATCAAGTATAAAAGGATCAATCCTCATCGAGAATCGTACAAAAATCGAGTGGGAGGAACATGCCCCTATGCCACTCTGTATCATCTAAGCAAGAAAAAGGAAGCTACAAAATCGGCCGCTTTATTAGCAGCTCTGTATACATGAGATATCCTGTATGCCTTGAAGGTGCAAAAATGGTCGGCGATCTGGGCCGTGGTCTCGTCAGGGGGGTGTCCTCGGGCTGCCCGCTGAAGGTCCACAATAATGATGGCTGAGTCGCCCTCTATTCAAGTCCCCTCTACCGTAGTCGCCCACTCCTGGGCGGCTGTCACCGCAGTGAGGGCTCCCCTTGCTTCTGCTGTCAGGGTGGCATGAGTATAGAGCTTGGAACCAGTTGCTACTAGGAAATTGCCTTGAAGATCTCAAACAACTCCACCTGCGCCTGCCGCACCATTTGTTTAACGGAGCCATCAAAGTTCACCTTAATCCATCGCGGGGTTGGGGAATCCAATGGGATGCAGAGGGGTAACAACAGTCTTCGAGGCTGTTGGGATCCCAATTCCCCACTTTGGATGAAGGTTGTTCTTGGGCTTCGTTAAAATAAACAAGTGCAACAATAACTCGAGGCAACGGGAAAGGTTTGTTGTGGACTCGACCGTTGCGAGCTCTCCATAAGTGGTACAATGCCTCCACCGCTCGGATTGCCTGAGGATCAGCTGGATTTTGTTGAACTCCTGACTGCAGTTTGCTAAGAAAGATATGCAGTAGGTGACCATCGCAAGCTTGGGACAAGGGAGATGTCGCTGTCGTGTCAGCCACCAAAGTTGGTGGTGCGGGGGTGGCGTGTCCGGGGAGGGACGCTGCTGCTACAGCAGCAGAAATACCTGCTGTAGCAGCAGCAGAAATGGATACTGCTATTGCTACAGTAAGTTCAGCTGCTGCAGCAGCGGCAGCTCGAAGTGCTGCTATTACAGCAGCAGCGGCAGCTGGAAGTGCTGCTGTTGCTGCAGCAGCGGCAGCTGGAAGTGCTGCTGTTGCTGCAGCAGCGGCACCTGGATTTGCTGCTGTTGCTGCAGCAGCGGCAGCTGGATTTGCTGCTGTTGCTGCAGCAGCGGCAGCTGAAATTGCTGCTGTTGCTGCAGCAGCGGCAGCTGGAATTGCTGCTGTTGCTGCAGCAGCAACCGCTGGTATTGCTGCTACGACACCAGCAACAGCAGCAGAATGTCCTGCTGCTGTTACAGCAGCAGCAGCAGATTCTGCTGCTGCTGTTACAGCAGCAGCAGCAGATTCTCTGCTGCTGCTGTTACAGCAGCAGCAGCAGATTCTCTGCTGTTACAGCAGCAGCAGCAGAATGTGCTGCTGCTGTTGTTTTTGCTGTTGTTGTTCCTGCGGCAGCAGCAGGTTGAGCTGCTGCTATCATAGTTGCAGCTGCTCGGGGCTGCGCACCGCACGAAGCAGCTGCTGGGAGGCGGTTCCGTAGCCCCGATCTTGTACTGGAATCACCGCAACCTGCAGAAAAAAAATTAGCATAAAAGGGGTCCCTGCTGTTGCCAGCAGGTCTTGGTGTTTTTCGTTGTGATATGTCTCCATCATCTTGCCAGTTGAGAGGGCTCAGAGTGGTGGGGCCAACATCGCGCTTTCTCTTGGACGGATTCTGCCCCGAGCCTTGCAAGGTAAGGAGAGTTGCAGTGCTAGCGGGATAGAAAGCTACAGCTGGAATGGGGACTGCAGGCTGTACTTTTTGCGCTTTAGCATTCGGCACATCTGTGGTGGTAGCCTTTCTTTTGCTGCACTTCCGACTGACTTGGCAATGCTGCGGGGGTGTCAAGGTGCTAGCAGGTAGCTCACAATTGGCCTCTTCTGGTAGCAGAACATCAACCCCTGTTGCTATCTCCGCCCCCTCCTGTTGTAGGGCATCAAAGACGGCGCATGTGATGTTGCACTCACAGACAAAGTGTTGCACGTCCTCTTCAGCAGAGCACCCACACGGGCATCTGTTAGACTCCCGCAGACGCCTGTGCTTGAGCCAAGAGAAAGTGGGGATAGCATCACAACAAATCCTCTAGAGAAAAGTGACAAAGCGGGGCTGTGCACGCAACTTTCAGACAAGAAAAGGAAGCTACAAATTCTGTCACTCTATTGGCGGCTCTGTATACATGAGTAATCCTATAAGCCTTGATGGCGCAAAAAAGATCGGCGATCTGGGCCGTGGTCATGTCGGGAGGGTGTCCTCTAGCTGCCCGCTAAAGGTCCGCAATAGTGGTGGCTGAATCGCCCTCTATCCAAATCCCATCCGCCATAGCCACCCACTCCTGGGCGGCTGTCACCGCAATGAGGGCTCCCATCGCTTCTGCTGTCGGAGTGGCATGAGTGTAGAGCTTGGAACCAATTGCTGCTAGGAAATTCCCTTGATAATCTCGAACAACTCTACCTGCACCTGCCGCACCATTCTGTTTAACGGAGCCATCAAAGTTCACCTTAATCCATCATGGGGGTGGGGGATCCCAATGGGATGCAGAGGGGTAACAGCAGCCTTCAAGGCTGTTGGGATCCCAATTCCCCACGTTGGAAGAAGGTTATTCTTGGGCCTCGCTAAAATGAATAAGTGCAGCAATAATGATAGACTTAGAATTCTGATACAATTTATGCCTCATTCTACTATAATTTTATTCATATTTAATGTTATTTTATTTTCTATTTAGCAAAAAAATGTATCATTTTATCTATTGCAGATTTTATTTCAGATTTGCTGCATCTCAGTAATTTGGACATATCTCATGCTAGAAATATCCAATTCAGATGAGGATTGAAGTGCTGGATAGCGGACGTCAGGCTCTACAACTCATTAGAAGAAAGTAAAGGCTAAATCATCTATTATCCTATTGAAAAATCAGATGCCATCTGGCTGTGTCATACAAATCTGAACTTAACTTGATCAATGGCCATGATTTGATCAAGAATATCAAGGGCTAGATTTAAAGATGAGTATTATGGTTTAAAATAGCATCAGCTCTTCCCTTTTGGCCAACATATCTTGTATTCTTGTTCCTTGAAAGTAGAAATTTTCCTTTTATTCTTCCATGAAATGAGGAAGTGGGAGCAAAAGTGGAAGCATTCCCTTATTTCATTCATGAAAATGGGGCATAAAACATGGAAGAAAAAGAGGTGCTTCTCCTATATATACCATGTCAAGAGGAATAAGAGAGGAGGGAGAAGTGAATGAAGTGAAGCAAGGACAAAGGAAAAAAGCAAAGAATCACAAGGAGAAAAAAGTGGCTATTTCTTCTATCACCTTCTCTCTTATTTATTTTTTAAATGTCATTTCCTTCTAAAATTTTCATTATTATTATGGGTTGTTAAATCTATTGTACTAAAATTGTGTAAGTTAAGGCTTTATTTATGCAAGTTTTAAATCTTTTATTATAAATCTTCATTTCTAATTATGCAATTGTTGATGTATGTTCCTAATATTTGTTAATGGATTGATAGTCATTAACACAATTTTATAACTTGCCTTAAGCACCGAGAGGAGATAGGTTAAGTTAAAGAAAATTACATCAAAGACATAAAATTAAATCGGCTAGAGATAGATTCCGATTTTCTTTTTTGCAACTCTTAGCAAATAGATGATCCGTTCGACTTCGTTGAAAGCTAAGAATTTCATAAAAATTAATGCATTTTGAGTTGATTATTTGCATAGAGATATAGCAAATGGTCAATCAAAATAGGATTGTTATATCCAAGAAATTGGGTAACGATCAATATAAAGAAATTATATCGTTGCAAAACTCTTAATCTGATTTGTATGAAGATTTTATTAACTTGCATTGAAAGTCAAGATTTATACATGTCTTAGTATTTTAAATTATAGTTACTTATGCTTATTCAAATTTCATGCTTTTGATAGAGTAATTTAATCTATAAATTACTCTTTTAATATTTATCTTCGGTTTAAATTAAGATAAGAATTATAAAATTTTGGTACTTAGGTGGTCAATCTTCATGGGAATGACTTGGTCTCATTGACTATATTACTTGAGTTGATTTTGTACACTTGCAAAAAAATACACAACAAGTTTTTGGCGCCGTTGCCGGGGATTAATTTTATCTAATATCAAAATTTAATTACTTGTCTTGAGATTAAACCTTTTTTTCCACTCATTGCTTGTCATCTTGATCTTTGCTACATGAGATTACTTTTTATATGACTAGAAGCTCTAAAAAGGATCTTGCACCTTTTGATCCTGAAATTGAAGGAACAATTGCTAAAATAACTCGGCAACTAAAGGAGCAAGAAGTAAGAGGCCAACCGAACAAAAAAAGGGAGAATTTATTTACTAAGATGGAGGATCAACCTACAATTCAAGAAGCTGTTCGTGCTTTGCGTGAGTATGCTCTTCCTTCAATAAATGGTGCCAATACTAGTGTTGTTCGACCTGCAGTGCAAGCAAATAATTTTGAAATTAAGCCAGCCCTCATACAAATGATTCAACAATCGGTACAATTCTATGGCCTTCCAAGTGATGATCCGAACACCCATATAGCAAATTTTTTGGAGATTTGTGATACTTTCAAGCACAATGGAGTATCTGATGATGCAATACGTCTAAGACTTTTTCCATTCTCCTTAAAAGACAAAGCTAAATCTTGGCTAAATTCTTTACCAATTGGTTCTGTAACCACCTGGGATCAGATGGCTCAAGCATTTCTAAGTAAGTATTTTCCTCCATCTAAGACTGCAAAATTGCGAAACGATATTACTACTTTTATGCAGATGGATATAGAACCATTTTATGAAGCATGGGAGAGATACAAAGAAGTCCTTCGAAGATGCCAACATCATGGTCTACCAATATGGCTTCAAGTGCAAACCTTTTACAGTGGACTAAACTCAACAACAAGGACTATGATAGATGCTGCAAGTGGTGGTACACTCATGAAAAAGACTCCAGAGGCAGCATGAGACCTTTTAGAAGAGATGTCATTAAATAACTTTCAATGGCCTAATGAAAGACTTATACAATCTAAAAAGGTAGGAGGAGTTTTAGAACTTGATGCATTAACAGCTTTGACGGCCCAACTCCAAGCCTTGAACAAGAACATATCAACTATATGTTGATATGTTCAATACAAGCTAATATACGATGTGATCTTTGTGATGGTGGAGGGCATTTGAGCACTCAATGCCAAGAAGGTAATCCTTTTACTCAATCCTCTCAATCCATAACTAATAAAACTCTCAATTATGTAGGTAATAGGCCACCAAATAACCCTTATGCTTCAACATATAATCCGGGATGGAGAAACCACCCAAATTTTTCATGGAGTCACAATGCACCAAGACCACCGCCACCTGGAATTCCTCAAACTCAAGAGAGGAAGCCAAGCTTAGAAGAATTGCTATCTAAGTTCATTGCAAACACTGAAACAAGAATGCAAAATCAAGATGCAAGCATTATGAACTTGGAAACACAAGTAGGACAACTTGCAAAACTATTAGCGGTAAGACAACAAGGGACACTACCAAGTGATACTGAAAAGAATCCAAGAGAAGCAAAAACAATTACCTTGAGAAGTGAAAAACAATTGGAGGATCCAAAAATAACTATAGGAGATGCTAAAAAGCAGGAAGAAGATTCCTATGGAGGAGAAAAAGAACATCTTATAACAAGCCAAGAAGATTCTAAAAATTCAGATTTACAGGATGCTGATTCTAAAAGCAAACAAGATTGCTTAGAGACCATTCAACGTCAGTTTAAAGGTAATGATGTTAAAGATAAAATTATTGATATTTCTTCTCTTCCTTTTCCTCAAAGAGTTAAACAAAGGCAATTAGATCATCAATTTCAAAAGTTTCTTGAAATATTCAAGAAACTACATATTAACATTCCTTTTGCAGATGCTCTAGCACAAATGCCTAGTTATGCTAAGTTCTTGAAGGAGATTCTAGCCAACAAGCGAAAGTTAAATGACTTCGAGACGGTGTGCTTGACAGAAGAAAGCTCAGCTGTTTTGCAAAATAAATTGCCACCTAAGCTTAAGGATCCAGAAAGTTTTTCCATAACTTGTATTATTGGTAATTTAAATTTCAATAAAGTCTTATGCGATCTAGGTGCTAGTATCAATTTAATGTCTTATTCAATTTTTAACAAGCTAGGCTTGGGGGAGGCAAAACCAACTACTATATCTTTACAATTAGCTGATAGATCTATAAAATATCCAAGAGGAGTAGTTGAGGATGTCTTAGTTAAAGTCGATAAATTCATTTTTCCTGCTGACTTTGTTGTTCTAGATATGAAAGAAGACTTTGAGGCTCCATTAATCCTAGGCCGACCATTTTTAGCTACGGGAAGAACTTTAATAGATGTCCAAAATGGAGAATTAATTCTTAGAGTAAATAATGATCAAATAAAATTTAATGTCTTCAATGCAATGAAACATCCCTATAATGTTGATGAATGTTTTTATGTTGATGTTGTTGATGAGCTTATTGATAAATATTTTCAAGTAACTTTATACAGGGATTCAATGGAAGCATGCATTGTGCAATCAAAAGATTCTAAAGTGGAGGATAAAGAAATTAGA